>CM060249.1:21956972-22556972 GCA_030684275.1 Acipenser oxyrinchus oxyrinchus | reverse complement strand
TCCATGGACTTCCACATCCCTGGCAAAACATTTCCACTGGTCATATTACTCTGTGGTCACAGAATTCATCAGTCCCACAAATTACAGGCCAGCGAGAAATACAGAAGCCTTTGGTCCAAACTTCTGATTCACAGCAAAATAAAACCTTTATTCCTAAGTATCAGTTACATGTAGCTGCTCTAAAAACTGGTAAAATGTACGTGCTACCAACTACACAAGTTTCATGCAGTACCTTGCCTATAATACATATTGAAGTTTCAAATGAAGTAAACAGTAAGTCTAGACCACCAGAAGCAATATCAAATTTATATTTGATGCCACAGGTTCACCAAATTGCTAGTTCAAAACCAAATGATCAGGTCAACCAATCTCCTAGAACTTCCCCTGTACATAACGCTGATACTGACATAAGTACAATGTCACAAGTTCACCAAGACAAACCACAGACTTTAATTCATTCTCAAGAAAAATGCCTCTCTGTTCCAGGGATTCAAAAAAACATCAATGACACTAGAAACTCTTCTGCATTAGGTTCCTTGCAGTGTGCTCAGACAATGTCATATGTGGGTCTTTTCCCACAACAGGAACCTACCGCTTCAAGTAAACGGATGCTTTCCCCTGCCAATAGTTTAGATATTGCTATGGAAAAGCACCAGAAACGAGCTAAGGATGAACATGGAGCAGCCTGTACCACTGAAGGTAGATCTTTGAATTTCTTAAACACAAGAGCTGCAGAGGTAACCAGACAAAGGAAACTTATGCTGGTTAGACAGGTGTGCACAACAGAACCAGTTGGAAGCCTATTATCAGACCTGGAACTTGTCCCACAGCATCAAGGGAAACCTCATGAAGACAAAATGTCTTCTGAAACATCAGAGAATGAAGCCGTTTCTACTTTATCAAACTCTCTTACAAGGATTTCACCTGGGCCATCGGTTTCTCCGCAGCCAGTGAATTCAGATTTGAAAACTTTAGGCAAAAGTCAAGAGAGAAGGTCTCCTGTGAGGACTCAATTCAAACCAACTGGCTTTCAAGGCCAGGTAAAACTAGCCTCATCTGTTTCAGTGGTGAACACAAGAGATAGCCATCGTTTGTCATTTCCAAGCCTGAAGACTGCAACAAGTTTCACTTGGTGTTTTCTGATGAAAAGAAGGCCTCTGCATGTGCTGCAACCTGACCAAAGGGTTTCTGCTTATTCCACATGGGCCATTAGTACAAACAATCCAAATCCTCTTGGACTGCCAACAAAGGTTGCTCTGTCTCTTTTTGATTCCAAACAGAAGGCAAAGAAGATACACTACACTCAAGCAATAACTACAACTTTTAAATTTGACATTTTGGCTTACTCCAGCAAGTTGAAAAATAGCTTACCCAAGGTATGATCATTATATATATATATATATATATATATATATATATATATATATATATATATATATATATATATATAGTGCCTTGCAAAAGTATTCAGACACCTGACCAATTCTCTCATATTACTGAATTACAAATGGTACAATGAAATTTCGTTCTGTTTGATATTTTATTTTAAAACACTGAAACTCAAAATCAATTATTGTAAGGTGGCATTGGTTTTATGTTGAGAAATATTTTTAAGAAAAATAAAAAACTGAAATATCTTGCTTGCATAAGTATTCAACCTCCACACATTAATATTTGGTAGAGCCACCTTTCGCCGCAATAACAGCTTTAAGTCTTTTGGGGCAAGTATGTACCAGCTTTGCACACAGTGTCGGAGTGATTTTGGCCCATTCTTCTTGGCAGATTTGCTCCAGGTTGTTCAGGTTGGTTGGACGATGCTTGTGGACCGCAATTTTCAAATAGTGCCACAGATTCTCAATGGGATTGAGATCAGGACTTTGACTGGGCCACTGTAGGACATTCACCTTTTTGTTCTTGAGCCACTCCAATGTTGCTTTGGCCTTGTGCTTGGGATCATTGTCCTGCTGAAAGGTGAATTTCCTCCCAAGCTTCAGTTTTTTAGCGGACTGAAGCAAGTTCTCTTGCAGTATTTCCCTGCATTTTGCTCGATCCATTCTTCCTTCAATTTTAACAAGATGCCCAGTCCCTGCTGATGAGAAGCATCCCCACAGCATGATGCTGCCACCACCATACTTCACTGTAGGGATGGTGTGTCTTGAGGCATGGGCAGTGTTATGTTTGCGCCACACATAGCGCTTTGAGTTTTGGCCAAAAAGCATTATCTTGGTCTCATCTGACCACAAAACCTTTTCCCACATCGCAGCTGGGTCACTCTCATGCTTTCTGGCAAACTCCAGATGTGCTTTCAGATGGTACTTTTTGAGTAACGGCTTCTTTCTTGCCACCCTCCCATACAGGCCAGTGTTATGCAGAGCTCTTGATATGGTTGACTGGTGCACCATTACTCCACTCCCAGTCACTGAACTCTGTAGCTCCTTCAAAGTGATTGTTGGCCTCTCTGTGGCTTCTCTCACAAGTCTCCGTCTTGTTTGAGCGCTGAGTTTTGAGGGACGGCTTTTTCTTGGCAGTGCCTGGGTGGTGTGATGCAGCTTCCACTTCCTGATTATTGATCCAACTGTGCTCACTGGGATATCCAAACACTTGGATATCATTTTGTACCCTTTCCCTAATCTGTGCATTTGTATTACTTTATCTCTAACTTCTGTAGAATGCTCTTTGGTATTCATTTTCCTTCACAGCCTGACCAATGCTCCTTCAACAGTGGGGTTTTTATCCAGAAAATGTGACAGCAACTTTAGTGGTTCAAAGGGGGAGGCCAATGGTAAGGTAATTGTGTCCTCGTCAGGGCAATTTCTTTCATCTGTGTAAACTGGGAGCTTCCACAGCACAGGGGTTGAATACTTATGCAAGCAAGATATTTCAGCTTTTTATTTTTCTTAAAAATATTTCCCAACATAAAACCAATGTCACCTTACAATAATTGATTTTGAGTTTCAGTGTTTTAAAATAAAATATCAAACAGAACGAAATTTCAATGTACCATTTGTAATTCAGTAATATGAGAGAATTGGTCAGGAGTCTGAATACTTTTGCAAGGCACTGTGTGTGTGTATATATATATATATATATATATATATATATATATATATATATATATATATATATATATATATATATTACAGTTATGTTCTGCATGCAAATAATGATTAAATAATAATACACGTCAAAATGAGCATTAGTTAGAAATACTAGTCATACACAGTAAATAATACATTATTATGTTTGAATGGAAAGAGAATAACCTGAAAAAGTATTACACTTTGGTTATAATTTGAACTAGCTGCTAGTTCTTACTCACACATAAAAGTAATAATGGATTGTTAAGATTATATGCAAAATATAAGCAAAATGCATCAGCAGCAATTATTTAGCAATTTCGATGTTTAATAAGCTGTGTTGTAATGAGAATGTTGCATTTCTATGACAAGTGCCAAATGCACTAATCATCTAATGCACTGTGCCATCTAATGTACACTGCAGTTTTTAGCAGACTGATATTAACTTGTATAATAAAAAGTAGCTGCTTATTTACTTACATTCATATATATACAGTATATACATATATATATATATATATATATATATATATATATATATATATATATATATATATATATATATATATATATATTTTTTTTTTTTTTTCATTGTGCTTTACAGGTCTTGAGCCCTCAAAAACCCTTTACAAAGGAAAACGACAACAAAGACAAGGTTGAAAATCAGCAAACCAATGAACCAGACAAGGAACAGTCATCAACAAAAAGTGAACCAGCTCGAGTCAGAATCTTTGATGGAGGGTACGTACAGTGGCAAAGATGGGGCTTATAGTACAAGAGGGCAAAAGAGCATACCTTATTCTGTTTCCTCTTATTAATTAGAAAAGCCACCAACATTAAAAATATGCATTTACTCTGATTGTGGTAAATCTCTGTGTCAGATGTTAACCCCTTTACAGCCAAGCATTTTTGCCATAGGTGAAACTCCACAGCCAAGCATTTTATGACAGTTTTTGCCACTGTTTTTAAAGTGCTATATAAAACATGTATTTGAGTCAGTAGAGTGTAAAAGGTTGTTATGATTTTATTTATTCAACAAAGGCACTTTTTAAAAATCAATTATGTTACCTTAGGTACCCTGGATTAAACTAAAGGGATTTTTTTTTCTTCACAATTTAACATTAATTATTGAACCTATAGTTATTATACTCAACATAAGCAACTTCACCACATGATAAAATGAAAATGTTAACAGGTTGCACAACAATACAAACATTAATGAATGGATTATATATATATATAATATACATTTTTGCCAGCTTCCCAACATTTCATATATATAAATGAACTTATATATAAAAAATAGTCACCCCCTACATCCTTATCATTCATCAAATGCATGTACATGGTTATTATAATATAGATCTAGATATGTAAATGAATAAAATAAAAAAAATATGCATACATATAAAAAAAACCTACGTCATTCCCTATTTTCTACATTTGATTATTACATTATCTGTCCGCCCACAGTAGATTTAGAATGTATAAAGAAATATGAATCATCCATAATGTCTCATCCTACTTGCATTACATTCCATCTGCGTTTGACATGTCCGTGTAATAAAACAAATACAGTTACTGTTATTTCCACCAAATATATAAAATAAACAGAAAGAATGAATATATATGGTAAAATACAGAGATTACTGCACATGGAATGTCACAGTTTATACATGCATATATTTCTAAATAAACATATTTAGAATATCAACAAGTTTAATCAACAACATGAATTACTTCCATGTATTAGATGCATTTGTTGTCCTTTGAAATAGAAAATACAAATAGGGAATTTTTGTTTGGCTGAAAAAAAACTCCATGCAGGTAATCTGGGAATGTGGGTGTGTGAGAGAGTGACACCAATCAAAACCACTATCTTCAAAGCAAACAGCCTTTCAATCCAGCTGTTAATTAAACAGAGTCAGTCTGGCAGGTTTGCAAAGGGCTTGACTGTCTATATCCACGTACAAAGTTTGGTGCAGTTCAGTAACGGAATGCCTTAGTTGCATAGCTTAGAAGGGATGCGTAACGCAAAATCGAACTTAGCCGAAGGAGGCTAACCAAAGACCACTAAGGGAATCAAACATTGCCAATGGAAGCTGCAAAGGGGTTAAACAATAATCCTAGAAAGCCTAATCTTGCTATTATTTTCTCTAGTATATTGTAAGGGTTGAGGTGCATTTTCATGGTCAAAGAAATTTGATTATATTTTTCCTTCCAACTTGATTCCATTTCTTTGAAGAACTTTGAACATGCTCAAAATCATCTAGTGTATTTGAAGAAACATCACTAAAACTTCACACCAAAGTTTGCTCTGATTGGTTTTCAAGTTGCAGGACAAGTTCTGCCTGCTTGTCTAAGGAAGTACAAATACATGCGTGTGGAAAGCATTTTATAGACACAGATTTCAGAACAGAAACCAACATGCACTGAAACTGGTACTAGTGTACTGTATAAAAGCCAAGACTGTACGATTAGTCAGAGAACAAAGGGACAGTAATCCTTACTTCCTATAGTAGCCTAATGCTCTTTCATTAGCAAATAAATAATTACATTGCAATTTATCAGGCTTCAGGTGTTGATTGATATAAACCAACTCTGTTTGATCTGGAAGTTCTACATATGCCACATTGTTAAACATTAATAACTTAATTTTAAAAAAGCAGCCAACATTTTGTTTATCTGTCTTTTAATCTAAGAACACTTCTGTAGTTTTAAAATATGATGTATTAATAGCTGTATTTGGCAGCACTAGACTAGTAAAGACATCACATACCGTAAGACAGAAAACCAAAACTAAACATCGTCTTTGTAATATATGGCTGATTGATATATTCCTCACTGAACGGTGTAATCCAAAAAAATATACATAAATGTTTCCATTGGAAAACGTTTTACATTGCATGATAATCTAACAATGTTCATAAAATGTTGTCACCAGGTATAAGTCCAATGAAGAGTATGTGTATGTCCGAGGCAGAGGAAGGGGAAAGTACATTTGTGAAGAGTGTGGGATACGGTGTAAGAAACCCAGTATGCTGAGGAAGCACATTCGAACGCACACTGATGTTCGACCATATCACTGCAACTATTGTAACTTTTCCTTCAAAACTAAAGGTGAGAAAATGTTTTTAACAGCAGCTTTTAATGTAACTACAGTATATATTAAAAATAGGAATTATGTGTGCGTGTGCGTATATACCGTATTACTGAATTAACGGCGCCTCAATTAACGCCTCACTCAGATATCAGCTTTTAATAGGCGCCCTCGAATAAACGCCGCTCTCAATAAAGAAACGTAAAGGTATTTTTTCCTACCCCTGCTCAAAAATAAAGAAAGAAACGTGCAACTCTGCCTATGTACAAGACGCCCCCGAAGAGACTGCGACCTCAATCCAGCGTGTAATTACAAACAAGCAAGTAAATTACAGTGAGAAAAAAAAAAATAACCGAGTAGGATATATTTTAGTTATAAATATTCAGAGGTAATATTTTTCCTTACGAAAAACAACTGCATCACACTCAAATACCGTTCTCTCTCCTGTTCTTGTCCCGCCCCATAGCAACAAATACACACTCGTGGTTTGCTGGTACAGTACTCCCCTGACCTCCCAACTCCCACCTAATAGGCTCTCGTTAAGTGTCAGTAAATGTACTGTATTCAAGCCCCAAAAACACACAAGAGTATAGTGCTGCAGATCGGAGCCTCTCTTGGTGCCGTTTCTAAAATGCCTAAAATCATTTAATAAAACATTGCAGCATTTGTAAAGCATAGTATTATTAATAAAGCCCACCCTCGTATAATCACCACCCTCGTTTAAGGGCCGCAAGTCATTTTGATCAATTTAAAATAAACGCTGTGGCACCAAATTGAAGTAATACGGTATATATATATATATATATATATATATATATATATATATATATATATATATATATATATATATATATATATATATATATACACTACCAGTCAAAAGTTTTAGAACACCCCATTTTTCCAGTTTTTATTGAAATTTAAGCAGTTCAAGTCCAGTGAATAACCTGAAATGGTACAAAGGTAGCGGAAAACTGCCAGAGGTTAAAAAAAAGTTTAGGTTACCAAAACTGAAAAATAATGTACATTTCAGAGTTATACAAAAGGCCTTTTTCAGGGAACAAGTAATGGGTTAACAACTTACAGCTGTTCTGCAGCAATGGAAGTAAATTAAGCCTTGAAAGTTGATGCTAACAATTCCTACAGGTGTCCCAACTTTTGTTGATTACTTACAAACCCTCTGTCTGTATAAAAGCAGTGTTGGAACAGACTGTGATACTACACCCTCTTAAGCATTATTTGGACAGTATTGTACTGCAGGAAGTAGTATATTGCTATCATAATGGCGAGAAAAAGGCAATTAACAAAGGAAGACAGACAGACCATTATAACCCTTAAAAGTGTAGGTCTTTCCTTTAGAGAAATTGCAAAGAAAGCCAAGGTGTCAGTGAGTACAGTTTCCTACACCATCAAAAGGCACTTGGAAACTGGAGGAAACTCTGACAGGAAGAGGTCTGGCAGACCCAAAGCCACAACAGAATCAGAAGACAAGTTTCTGAGAGTCAACAGCTTGCGTGATAGGCGGCTCACAGGACAACAGCTTCAAGCACAGCTTAACACTGGTTGAAGTAAGCAAGTCTCAGTTTCAACTGTGAAGAGAAGACTTCGAGCTGCAGGTTTGACAGGTCGAGTGGCAGTAAGAAAGCCATTGCTAAGGCTTGCCTGGGCCATGAAGCACCGCCAGTGGACTACTGAAGACTGGAAGAAGGTCTTATGGACCGATGAATCAAAATTTGAAATCTTCGGTTCATCACGCAGGGTTTTGTATGCCGTCGAGTAGGCGAAAGGATGGTTCCTCGTGTGTGACACCAACTGTCAAACATGGAGGAGGAAGCGTGATGGTCTGGGGCTCTTTTGCTGGATCCAGAGTCGGCGACTTGCACATAGTGAGTGGCACCCTGAACCAAAATCGGCTACCACAGCATTTTGCAGCGCCATGCAATACCCTCTGGTATACGCCTAGTTGGTCAGGGGTTCATCCTACAGCAAGATAATGACCCAAAACATACCTCCAGACTGTGTTACTACACCCTCTTAAGCATTATTTGGACAGTATTGTACTGCAGGAAGTAGTATATTGTTATCATAATGGCGAGAAAAAGGCAATTAACAAAGGAAGACAGACAGACCATTATAACCCTTAAAAGTGTAGGTCTTTCCTTTAGAGAAATTGCAAAGAAAGCCAAGTTGTCAGTGAGTACAGTTTCCTACACCATCAAAAGGCACTTGGAAACTGGAGGAAACTCTGACAGGAAGAGGTCTGGCAGACCCAAAGCCACAACAGAATCAGAAGACAAGTTTCTGAGAGTCAACAGCTTGCGTGATAGGCGGCTCACAGGACAACAGCTTCAAGCACAGCTTAACACTGGTCGAAGTAAGCAAGTCTCAGTTTCAACTGTGAAGAGAAGACTTCGAGCTGCAGGTTTGACAGGTCGAGTGGCAGTAAGAAAGCCATTGCTAAGGCTTGCCTGGGCCATGAAGCACTGCCAGTGGACTACTGAAGACTGGAAGAAGGTCTTATGGACCAATGAATCAAAATTTGAAATCTTCGGTTCATCACACAGGGTTTTTGTACGCCGTCGAGTAGGCGAAAGGATGGTTCCTCGGTGTGTGACACCAACTGTCAAACATGGAGGAGGAAGCGTGATGGTCTGGGGCTCTTTTGCTGGATCCAGAGTCGGCGACTTGCACAGAATGAGTGGCACCCTGAACCAAAACGGCTACCACAGCATTTTGCAGCGCCTTGCAATACCCTCTGGTATACGCCTAGTTGGTCAGGGGTTCATCCTACAGCAAGATAATGACCCAAAACATACCTCCAGGCTATGTCAGAACTACCTTAGAAGAAAAGAACAAGACGGTAGGCTTCAAATCATGGAATGGCCAGCACAGACTCCAGACTTAAACCCCATCGAGCTGGTTTGGGATGAACTGGACAGAAGGGTGAAAGCAAAGCAACCTACAAGTGCAACACATTTGTGGGAACTTCTGCAACAGTGTTGGGAAGAACTTTCGAACAATATTTGATTTCCATTGTAGAAAGAATGCCACGAGTGTGTTCGGCTGTTATATCTGCAAAAGGTGGCTACTTTGATGAGTGAAAAATTTAGATTAAATTTTGTTAAACAAAACGATTCCATGATTTCTTTTTTATCTCCAATTGTTTATTTGTTCTATGCTTTAATTTCAGAGTACATTGAGACATTAAACTGCGTAAATTTCAATAAAAACTGGAAAAATGGAGGTGTTCTAAAACTTTTGACCGGTAGTGTATATATACTCACACACACACATACATATGGTTTTAATAGCTATCTACGTTTTGTTTGTTATTTTATGATTTTTAATGTAAGAATAGATACAAATGATGTTGTTGAGGAATAAAGCATCTATGAATGCAAATAAGTAATGCCAGGCTAAGTTACATATCATTTTAAAGAATTCTATACTGAAGATTAGAAATCATTTACTGGTAATCAGTAGAATGTTTTTTTTTTTGTTTTGTTTTGTTGCTTTGTATTATACCACTGGCTCAATTTGAGATGAAAAGTATTTGTGGTTAATTATTGAATTTCAGTCTGGTTATCATGTATATAAGCAAATATATTAAAAAAAAAGATAATTTTATTAAGTAGGATATTTATTTAGAACCCCCTGATACCTTGGTTATCTTTTTTGTTTTGTTTTAATAGAAACATAATGTAAGAGAAAGGTGTTCAATTTGATAAAAGGTCAACATGACTCAAGAAAGTATCACCCCCTGCCTACGTACACTGGGAAATGGAACAGCAAAGCATTAAATCTGCCTACATACCTCCAGGCCTGATCTATCAATTACTCATAAAATATACTGATGTACCACTGAGAAAGAGTCGTGCTAATAAAAAATTCTAATATACTTAGTGGTTCATTATCCTTTGGACTGTTAGCAAAGTCAGAAGCTTCTAATTTTATTTAAATATGAATGGCTCTTTCAGAGAAGAATACAAAAAATAAAATTGAAAGTGTAAAACACATAGTTCTTAAAACATATTGGTATGCATGTGATATTAATTTATTGAAGTTCCCAGCATTAATGACGTGTTGATATTTATATTTATGCTAAGTTATTATTGCCACCTCAAGCCAATGTCAACTCAGGTGGAGGAATGTGGAGGAACAACCCTCCCTTTTAACCCTTTGCAGTCCATTTATTCAGCGCCTGTCAGGTACGTCAGGTCCAATTTTCACACAAGCTGTTTATTTTACACGCGCTGTTTAAAGGTAATTTTATTCACAGTAAAACAGGTTTAAAAGGCACTGCATATTAACAGGACACTCAGTACTGCATCTCCAGCCCTGCCACACTCCTTGTTCGCTGTATTTCACATATCTCTTTATAGTAGTGCACACTGATAAATCATCTCCTGATCACTCGCTTGGCAAATGTCCGCCATTTTCTTTGAGCACTGGATGCGGAAGCAGCTGTCTTGTTTGTTCATGTCCGTGTTATGTCTGTGGTGAAGGGACTATGCGTATTGCTCAGATCCGCCTCTGTTTTTTTTTTTTTTTTTTTTTTCTGGCTTCTATCGGCCTCTCTCAGCCATTGAAAGCTTTTCTCGGCTCTTTCCAGAGAAAAAACGACTAGTGACCTGTGCTTGACATCTTTTTGATGATGTCGGACAGGGCCAACATCGGACCAGAAAGGAAAAATTGTAATGTCAAACCTGGTCCGACATAGGACCGCAAAGGGTTTTAAAGGACTAGGCTTTCTCACCATAAGGACCTATTTAAGTCCTGCTTAGAAAAAGATGAACATAACACACCATAGAGTAAATTGTAATGATCCAAACAGCAAACATAATGATATGTTTTTCATGCTGGTTTTTCACTGTAGCAGTGTTACGAGTGTGGGTCGTCCCTGAATAATCATGAGTCAGGCACAGAGCATTGGGTGTTGACACACCACACAGGTGCACAGATTTAATAACACACAGGTGATGTCACGGTGGTACCAGCAGTGGTAATCCTAGTGTCAGATTTAATAAAGAAAACAAAGCTAAAAGTAAAAGTTTGCAACACGCCGAGTGCTAGTCTCACTAAAAGATGTCCTACTCCAGGAACCTGCTACACTACGAAAACCCTCTCTATATTGTTTGGGATCAACGTCCCCTAAACTAATCTACTGCTGTTGGTCCCTAAGTCCCCTCCTCCCAGCGAGCGGGTCGTTGTGACGGTCCTGGCTGAGCAGAGCCTTCACAGGCACCGTTTTGCAGTTGCAGGGTTATGTAGTAGTTATCCTTCACAGGCACCCCTTGTTACCGTCGCTAAATACAATAAGAATAAAGTGGAAAGAGGTTTGCAATAAAACAGGTTTACAAGTTTTGGGGGTGGTTAAATGTTATCATTGTTTAGATGATTAAAATATACAACACACATATTCATACAACCTACAGAAACAAAGACTGTGCCCAATAATTGCAAAAAGCATTTCATTTGACAAAAAAAGGCTGATTGTAATCTCTTAGCTGTATTGTACTCTCTTAGCTATATTGTAATAACTTGTTACCTCTGTAAGTCGCCCTGCATAAGGGCATCTGTCAAGCAAACATTTAAAATCAGGCTAAGCTCCTGCTACCTTCAGACCAAAACTAAAATCTTAGTTTCCAGCTAAATATGGCTGCTTTCGTTTTCACTGCATTTTCTCAGGTACAGCTAAACCAAAGATATTGCATTGACTGCAAAAGACGTAACAAGCAGACAAAAATAGGTTTTTTAAAACAACCTTGAGTGACACATTGAGCAACATGTTCAAGTTTTGCTGCCTTTAAAATAAATCTTATACATGGGAGAAAAGTTAACGGCAAACCTTAAATGACAAAACCCAAGTTTTTGTATATATTTACATTTCTAATACCAAGTAGAAATAATTATGAACTTTTAAATTCACAGATACCTTCAAATTATTAATACATTGTAACATCTTTTTTTTTTAATTCAAGAAAACATAATAAACATATATACAATTACAGGCAGATAGTTACAAAGTTACAAGCTATCAAGTTAAATTATAACAACATTATATATATATATTGTAACAGCAGCGGGAATGTGAGACAGCAGGGAGGGGGTTAAAGCCTCCCTGAAGAGAAAGAAAAGAAGAAGAAAAAATTGCACCTTTGTTTAGTTTAATTGTTTTATTGTTTAATTTAACTGTTTTATTATTTAATTATCCCCTGCACCTGGGCAGTAATTAGTAATTGGGACCAGGGCAGGGTATAAGAGAGGATCAGTTATTTTGATCAGGGCTGCTGAGTAGAAGGAGGCAGATTAGGTGCTCTGCTTCCGAGCAGTCTAAACAAAATTCTTAAAAGTATGTGCATATTTGTTTTGTGATGGTGACCGCAGCAGAAACATTCTCATATCAGCATCAGTTGCCACCAGAAAACCCCTTCTTAGCTATTTTTTGCACAGCTAATCGAATCTCAAAGGGAAATAGAAATATTAAGCCTAGCCTATAACTTTTCAAGTAATAATTCACGCACAAATGATAAATATAGGCTCAATTTAAGCAGTTATATTTCCAGAGAAGTGTTCCATTGTCAAAGGTAATTCTTGACCCAGCATGACAATTGTTATAATTTAGCATTTTATTCTTTTGCAATCAAAGGTAACTTGACGAAGCATATGAAATCCAAGGCACATAGCAAGAAATGTATGGATATGGGTGTCTCAGTGGGCCTGATAGAAGATCAAGACGCAGAAGAATCAGGTAGGCTTTCTGTTGTTTTTTAAATTAAATATACAATGTAAAGAATTCAAGTATATTTAATATTCTTATATATAAAGGTAAAGACTGGGTATTCTTTGGTAGAATACACTTATAGAATAAGCTAAAGGTGTACTGTCACCTATGTTTGAAGATATAATAACTTTTAAAAAAACTGGCCAAAAAAAAAAGGCCATCATGTCATTTTTACTGAATAATTTTACTCAGCTGTATTTAAGCCAAATGGTTGTGTTATGAGAATGCTCTTCTTTGAATAAATAAATAGCAAATAATAAAATAAAAATAGCAAGGAATGTTGGAGGAATCAAAACTATTCACATTTTATTATGAAAATTGTGTGGTGTTATAGCCACCGTTATCCACCAAGCTGATTCTCTCATTACTTCTCTGCACACGCTATAGTCTGCCAGTACCCTTGATTATCAAGTGCTTCATACACCAGCACACATGTGGTCCCTTTGCTGGGGTAGTAGCAGCTGCAAGGTTCCCCACAGATTCTCCCTGTCGATGCCTGATTCTATAACAGCAGTTCTTACAATGCATGATGGTGAGAAGCCTGCTGGCTTTTTATTTTTTTATTTTTTTTAGTTTATATTATTTCTCATGCATTGACCCATCTCTTTGGCAAGTTCAGATCCCACTCTTGCTGAGTTGATTGTTTATGATTTTCAGGTTTTTGAGTTATATGTTATGTTCCTCTTTAATATGTGTTCTTATTAATACGTAAATTAAAAGAAAAAAAAGAAAAGAGATCCTTTTCAGTGGTAAAAGCCAGAGGCGTTATTGGATTAACCCATGAAATCATGAGCCCTGCTTAAAAGAATAATGTGTATTGCGCTTTGATTTTTTTGCCTCATGATTTTTTTTGGATACATTGGCTCCATTCCACAGATGTATCCTAAAAAAAATCTTATTTCAGTGTCTCTTACAGCTGATTTATTGTAACGTGTGGGACGTTTTAAATTAATGAAAATTATGGTTGATAAAGAATTGTTTATTGGAATAGCAATTAAGTTAAGGTTGATTGATGCTTTCTCTCAGCCTGCAGCCCATGGGTGGAGAAAAATAAATCAGCTAGACTTTGTACCTAAATACTGCTGGGAGAATGACTCACATCCATTCAGTATTTACAACTCAGTTCTATTTAAAATACTAACACAATGGTGCTTTTAACTTTTGTGTCAAATTTATGTTCTTTCTATTATGGACAAAAATCTATAAATAAGAAAACTCTTTTGGATTATACAGGAAAATATATGCATGCAATTTGATTATGAAACAGCAGTCGCAGTGAAACTTGAATGAATGGGATCACAGAATTATACATTATGTTCACTTTTCCTGGTTTTAGTCAGAATTCTAGCAGCAGTATTCTGAACAAGCTGCAAGTGGGATACCACACGTTTTGGGACACCAGCAAAAAAAAGTGCATTACAATAATCAATTCTAGATGAAGCCACGGCATGCATTAGTCTCTCGGCATCAGATACTGAAATAACTGGTCTAAAGTCTGGCTATATTTTTCAAATGGTAAAAAGATACTTCCCTAATATGAGTCTCAAATGAGAGATCAGGATCAAAGATGACCCCAAACTATTAATTTCTAGTTTAAGTTTTGATGAGAGACTGCAAGGGTTGAGGTTATGTTATCCCACATTTCCTTTTAGTTGATTCTGTGATCCCACTAGCATAACCTCTGTTTTATCTGAATTCAACATTAGAAAATTCTGTGACATCTAATGCTTGATGTCTGTAAGGCAAGTAGCTAATAACACCCAGGCAGAGGAAATTCCTGGCTTTAGCGACAAATATAGCTGGGTATCATCAGCATAGCAATGGAAGTTCACTCCGTGTCTGTGGATAATGTCACCTAACGGTAGCATATATAATGAAAACAGCAAGGGACCTAGAATGGAACCATGTGGAACACCACATACAACTTCTGATAATGCTGATTTTACCTCCATAATAGAGACGAACTGAAACCTATCAGAAAGATAAGATTTGAACCCGGATAGTACAAAGCCATACAGTTCTACTGTGCTTTCAAGACGATTCAGTAGGATGGAAAAGTCTACGGTATCAAAGGCAGGACTTAGATCAAGAAGAATTATACTGATGGAAAGCCGAAGTCAAAGCTTATCAGCAGGTCGTTCACAACTCTAACAAGGGCTGTCTCTGTGCTATGTGCTGCACAAAAACCAGACTGAAACTTCTCAAATATACCATTAAGAGTTAGAAATTGTTGTAATTGAACCTAGAACCTTATTTAAGAATGGTAGGTTGGAGATTGGCCTATAGTTATTCATAGGCTTGCTACTATTCGATTTTTATTTTTTTGCCAAATCGACAATTAATATTGACATTTATTTTTGAAAGAATTTACCGTTTTTTTTTTTTAAATCTTTTATTTTTTCAATTCAAGCAGAGCATGGGTGAAATCGACCTTTATGTAAGTAAAAAGTATTCATACCCTGACAAGGAAAATGAAATTAATAGCTAGTTGAGGCAGCTTTAGAAATGGGAATGCTTTCTTTGCGGCAGCAGTATCTGTTTGCGGTTCAAGCATAGATGAATATGTAATTATGGGCGTTCCTGCATAAACTTGCAAAAAGAGGGCAGAGAAAATTAGGGTTCTCAAATATTATAATGAGATGTACAAAAGCTGCAGACAATTGCGACACTTACAGTGCATCAATTTGTTTAGAGCTTTTGAAAGCATGTTTTAAACAGTTGCAATTGTTGCTGGCATTTCCCAGTCTGCTTTTTCTTGTGCGTTGCCAGTTATGCTCAATGCATTTTTGAGGCAAACAGCCAAATACCTATGTTTCCCTAAAAGCAGGGTGTACTTACAAGCCTTGAAAACAAATTTCTATGACATTTCTTGTTTTCCCAACGTGTTGGGAGCAATAGACTGCACACATGTGCCGCTAACCCCTCCAGCTCATTCTGAGCATCTGTATAGGAATAGGAAGCACACCTATTCTATTAACGTTCAGGTGGTTTGTAATTGTGCACAATTTAGCACTGCACCACTGACTAACTTAAATAAAAACTGACAGTATACATTTGGCTTATAGGCTACTCATGATAATACGAATTAGTGGCATAATGCAAAATTTGTTGCTGGTCCTTTTGAAATTCGTATTAACGAGAATTGATTGTCCTCCTGTAAGTATCATAACTTGTCAAATTGCGGTATGTTTGTGCTGCGACTGATCCACCTTAGTACACCTACCCCCAAGTCTGATACAATTGCTAAGAGAGAACTTTTTTTTTCCTTCAAATGATTCTGCTCTAGTTTTTATTTTTTGGTAATTAAATAATGTATATTATCTAGTATTACAATGAGTATAATCTTTTTTTTAAATATTTTATTTTCAATCATTGGTTTAAAGAAATATATTTTATGTTTTGTTTTCCTCTCTAACTTCAAAAGCAATATCTAAAATCAAGTGCTAGATGTTAACATTATTTGTTTATTATTTAGTTATTTTTAATACAGCTATTATTTAGGTATTATTTAGAATACAGCTAGTGCTTGGGATAAGGACTGTTTGTTTTCTTTCTCTTTCAAATTTTATGGAAATTTTGTGGGGGAAGGATCCTCTTTTTTTTTTTTTTTTTTTAAGCTTGTTGCTTCCCTTCTAATTAGTTACCTAGAGCCCAGCACCACTGTTGTGGGCGAGTGACAGGGATGAAAATGGTCCCATTACACCTACGCTGCTTCCATACAAGAGAATATGACAAATCGTCTCTGAGAATTTCTCCAGCAGTCTAAAAAAGGGACTTTTTTCTGTTTCTTCTGTTCCTTGTGTGATGGCAGCAAATATAGCTCCCAGAACTTCCTCAATTAATGAATGTGCCCAGTGCACATTGCTTAACTGCGACAGACTTAATAATGATAATACCTTCATTTAGTTAATCCCTTTCTCCGCACCAAGTTTGATTAGCTGTATCTTGTAATATGCGAAAGCATCCCTTTTCCCTGGCCAAATTCCTCTGTAAACTCTCCAGGCCCTACATGTAAACTTAGTTGTTGCATCCTTCCTCCTGCAATTTGTAAACCAAGCAATGCTGCTGCCTGTGTTTCTGAGATGTTAGAAACCACTTCCTACAGAAAGTATTTCTGAAACTTTTTATAATAGTGTAACTGGTCTGTGTGTGTGTGTCTGTCTTTGGGTAGTAAGAGCTGGAACCTGCGTCTTTTTCCCTGCCTGCACTCGCACTCCGGCTATCTTATATCTGCGTTGTGTTGATGTTTCTGAATGATTTGTTAAAAAGAAGACCGCTGGAAAGCAGATGCTGGAAGAAGGCGACATTTATTTCCCTCTATATAACAGAAAATGAAAGAAAATAATCAAAAGATGGCTTGGTCCATCATTCATCTCCCCTCTAGAGTCCATCAGTGCATTTAACTCAGGGTTGGCACGCATTCTAAAATAAAATTACATATTCGTGCACTCTAAACAATAGTGGCTGCAGTGAAAATGTGGCACTGGATTAGGATCTTTGGTGTAGGATTAATAGTATGCTATGTACTGGTTACAATAGTGTCACGGAGTGACCCTAAAACCCTTCCCTTGTACAAGGTGCAAGCACCTTTTTGGAGTGAAAGGTATATGCGGCCAAGATGTCTGACTCTTTGATAGAAACAGTTTAATTTATTTTAAGTCTTCCCACTAATGATTGGAATGAAAATGTAGAGATGGGAGCCCAGCTAACAGATTGAAGTTTTTGCAGGTATCAGACTTTAAAGACTGTCACCCACACCTGCGAGCAGAAACTGACTCACTGAGAGCAGAGACTGACCCAAGACTGTCACAGCTACTGGAAGCAGGCTGATCTTTGGGATACAAATTGAACATTTGTGAAACTGCAACAAATACCGTAATGACTTGTGTTCTAGAAAATATTTTTAGCAGATGTGCACAGGCCTGTCGTGGTGTTCGTAGAACCAGTCCGAGTTGAGCCTGGTGCAGAGTTTGAATCCTGTTGGGAATGTTCTGAGTTATTGGATGTTTTAAACAAACCTGCATTGATTGAAATAATATGATATACTCTATGTCAGTAATTATAATAATACTGTAAATGTTCCTTTCAAAAAGATCTGTATACTCAGTAGAAAACAATGCATAGTTGTTGTGTGCAGTCTATGAAAGCACCTGCTGGAAGGAGCCAAACTCGGCAGGCTCTTATCATAAGGCCTTGTTAGCGCATTCCAGTTTTATGACGTGAATTTGGAGAAGTGCTTACAATGGTGTTTCATATTAATCAAAACATAATTTTGGCAAGAAAACAGGGTGTCTGAATCCTGCTTGAGCAGACAACTTTTAGAAGCAGAGAGAGGTCAGGCATAGTCCGAGAATGGCACAGTTAAATAAGGCTATTATATTTAACATGTTTCATTATAACTTGAATTTAAATTCAGAACTAATTGAACTGACCACTGCATGCTTATTCAAAGGCAATTTTTGTCAAATACTTTGTTAACACACATTTGTATATGAAGTTAAACTGACCCATTGACAACACACTGAAAAGGTAACATAATATGCGGCTAAGAGGGACATATATTTTTTGACCCAGCTTAATATAATCAAATAGAGCTGGTGTTACATATTAAAAACATCTCTCATATATACACATATACTTTTATTATATTATAGCAAGGATTCTGTGATCCTTCTAGAATGTATCATTAACTTAGATAAGAAATGTCAAGGCCGAGTGAAGATTAGATTTAATTGGGACTCCTGATATATTCAATGGAGGGAAAAGCCTATATAAACCAAGGTAAAACCCCAGTCAAGTATCACGTGACTTGCTAACTACAAGTTGTGTGGTCCATGCTCTGAATATCTCTGAAAAACTGATTGCTGTTTGGTTGTATTCACAAGTCTCTGCCTTTTTATAGAGAGTTCTTATTTTTTAATATATCCTACACTACACTTCCATATACTGGAAGGTACGCATATATCTGAATTTATTTAGTTTATTTAGCAGACGCCTTTACCCAAGGCGACTTATAGAGACTAGGGTGTGTGAACTATGCATCATCTGCAGAGTCACTTACAATTACGTCTCACCCGAAAGACGGAGCACAAAGAGGTTAGGCTCAGGGTCACACAATGAGTCAGTGGCTGAGATGGGATTTGAACCGGGGACCTCCTGGTTACAATACCATTTCTTTAACCACCAGACCACACAGCCTCTAATATCTCTTTTATATTGATGCATTGCTATAAGGTATAGAAATTATGTTTTAGTCTTAAGAGAGTGATATATATATATATATATATATATATATATATATATATATATATATATATATATATATATATACATACACACACACACACTGTATATATAGTTTTATATATATAGTTTTATATATATATATATATATTGAATGTTCTAGAATTTAACGGTGGGCGTTTTTAGCTTTATGCATGCATAGCCTAAGAGCTAAATATATAATTAACCATATCTGTATTACTATATTGAAGTATTAATGCTGTTAAACCTGTAAAGGCACCAGATCACCTGTAATGCTTATTACTTGGGATTTACGGTTGTCTGTGCAACCAACCAATCCAATTTTTAACATAAGCATTTAATAAACCAAAAAGAGCACTACTACTGCTCTGATTCGTTAAAACTTCAAATTAAATGACTTAAAAAGTCATCTGTATAATGCTAAAGCCCAGTGCACGATCAATCCACTTACAGGAGTCCGAAACATCTTTATGTCCTCCTGAACGTCTCCCCTGAGTTTAAGAGTGTGCTCAGAGCATATACGTAAGTAAAAAGAGTATGTTGCGAAAATTCTTGACAATAGCAACACAGGCAGTGAAGTGGTAATAATGAATGCTGATAATAGAAATTGACTGCTTAACAATTGCAGATGTATGTACTGTATGGGAGATATTACCTAAAGTAACAGAAGACTTTTATATGTTTTTGATGTCATTTTAAAAAAATAATTATAGATATATTTAACTGTTTGTATTCATTACCTTTCATATGCATACATATGTTCATGAAGTGATATTGCTGATTTTTACTGCTCTACAACCAAAAAGTAAAATAGTGGTTCAGCTGATCTTTTCTTGGCTTACCCAAACACTTAACATCATAAATTCATTTTCTTTTGTTTAATGAATTATTTCTCCCCCATAATTCTGTGCTTCATATCCTATGGAAGTGAGCACTTTCAAACCATTAGGGGGTGGCAAAGAGTCTTTGATTTCACTCCATGGGCCTCATTTATTAAAGGTCACTAAATTTGGAGTTAGTGTTCGTAAAGTAGTGAGCCTAATAAAGCGCGATAAATCTAAATTTACTGTCCTATTTACTAACAGAGAACACATTCATTTTACGTGCACAGTATTTGGCTAATTTACATACCATACCATGCATGCTATATGTATTGGGAGCGTTAATTTAATGTGCACGATACTGTCAGAGACTTACCCGTGATACAGTGATAGCAAAAGCCCCAGCAGTCCTGGTGTATCTTTTGGTCAGTAACTTATTGTGAAAGATGGAGGTGGCTTACATTCACCGAAAATGAGCGATCAACAGACACAGCACTCAGCAGGGGACAGGCAGAGGCAACTTGAAGTGAAACTGCACTGCTTACCTTTTAATTTTAACATGTATTCCTTTCTCCTTTAATGCAAATACAATAAAAGTAATGCTGTGCAATGGCTTATTTTTCTTTTTGTTCTGCTTACTCGAGAAATATTGATTGATGAGACGTAGCCTCAATTCTCTTGTCGGCATTGTCACCCTGCAGAGCAGGCTCCATGGATCGGGGTGATAGTGCTATGTGAGTACAATCAATAGCACACGTCCTGTAAACCTGTCCTCTGGGAAATTTAATATAATTCCCCTTGAGCTTTAGCAGGGATTTTTTTGTGTAAATCTCAGTTTATTAAGTAGATTGCAGTTAAAGCTGAATGACATAGTTTAAAATAAATAGTTAATACCCTAAAATAGGGGTGTCAAACATACGGCCCACGGGGCAATTTTTGGCGGCCTGCCCATTACTTTATAAAATTGCATTGATGTACTGTTTCGTTTTGGAATTTTTCATAACAACCCGTCTCTTTAATATAACATGCGTATTCAACATGTGCATTCTGCATTGTATGAGTGACGTTTCCATTAAGCCAATCACAGCTCACAGAGGTAGTAAAAATAGCCAATCAAATAGCACGCAGAATCCATTTCCTCACGCACGTAATTTTGATTATGATAGTGAAGCGAAGGCTTGTTTAAACTATACTTTACTTTGTGTAAAATTTAAAATCAGTAGTGAAAAAGTAATTGGAAATGTCACGGAAGCGAAAGGTGGAGGGGAAACACATAAGATTCCAAAATCGTTAGCCAGGTGATTATTTTTTCACTGAATAATTGACGACAAGGCAAACATGTCTGATTTGCAGTGCAACGGTTGCAGTTATGAAAGATTATAACATACAGCGTCTCTATGATACGCTGCACAAAGCAACGTATTTTGAGTTTATTGGAAATTAAAGAAACTATGGGGTCTCAACGAAAGGACTTTTTTAACTTCAAGAAGCCATAGAAAGTCTAGTATCACCTTGGAAGAAACTAACACTGGTGGGATTACAACAGAGGGTGCACCATATATGACTGAGCAAAAGAGTGGCTTGGCTACTAGCAGAGTGCTAAAGAAAGAAATGCAGAAGTACCCATTTTCTTACACTGGATTCTGCATCAACCGCATTATGTGGAAAAGTTGCAGAATTAGATTTAAATCAAGTGTCCGGACACAGAAGTCATAAAAAGGTACATTTCATTACTGTTTCGCATTTCACAGCTTGTCAGTATCTTTTTTTCAGTGCTGTTAAAAACATTATATTTTGGACTATAAGTTAAATATAGAGACTTAAGCCGAGGGGGCACTAGTGTACATGTTGCTAGAAAAATGTAGAAAGGGCTACTTTTTTTTTTTTTAGAAAGTGATGTGCGAGCTACAAGTTTGTTGGAAGCAACTGTATCAAAGGACTGTTGATTTTGTAGAAGCAGCCAATGAAAGTGATGTAAAAAGTCATGTGACTAGCTTCTTTGCTGGCAAAAAAAAAATAAAGAAATATGGCAGAGAAAATGAATGCGATGCCGGTGTGGGATATTGTGAGAGAGACTCTCCTTATCAATCTTCTCTCAGGGTGTTTTTATTTTTTCTTTTATAGGTGGTATAGGCAAGTAAATAACTGTTAATCTGTCCATTTCTGGTAGTTAATGACAGATTTGTCAGTTAATGTCACAAGATCTAGTGGAACGGCATTAAAGTCGACACACTTATTATTGTTATATTCTTTGAAAAAAACAATTTACTATTATGAACCATTTTAAACATAATGTTGTGTTGGCATTATAGTCTAATATTAGTAAGTACAAAAAAAAGCTGGTCTTGTACCGATACTGAAGCATTAGAACGTTTATGTTAAACTTCTCTCTGTTTACAATTAGTTTTATTTACACGGTTATTTACACAAATAAAACCGAAAAACATTCAAGCAAAACATTCAAGCCACAAATAACAAATTCAAAACAAAAATGATGAGGGTAATGGTAAATATTACTAATACAATCATATATATGTTTATTTTATTATATTGAAATGCTGGTAAATTGTGTGGACACTAAAAAACACCAATAAACTTTTTGATAGGAAATAGCATCAATGTATTGTTTTCTCCGTGTTGTCCATCAACATTATATCAAAAATTTCTACATATTGTAGAATAGTGTCCCCTGAAATTTGAAGCAACAATGCAGAAGCAACAGATTTCATTCTACATTTTCTAGCAACATGTAGACTTGTGTCCCCTTGGCTTTAGCATTATATACTCTGACATCATTATTTTTTTATTTTTTTTTATTTTTTTTTTACTGTTTTGAGATTTCCATTGAAAGTAAAATACTCTTCTATTTCCTCCATTATATTACATGTGTGATATTGAGTTGTTTTTTTTGTCAGTGTTCTAGAAAACTTGCTTCTAGTTAATGTGTTTTGTGTAAAGTAGTATATTTTAATATATTGGCCTACATACAATTTATATCGACATTTTCACGTACATTGCGATGTGTGTGTGTGTGTGTGTGTGTGTGTGTATATATATATATATATATATATATATATACAGTACTGTGCAAAAGTTTTAGGCAGGTGTGAAAAAATGCTGTAAAGTAAGAATGCTTTCAAAAATAGACATGTTAATAGATTATATTTATCAATTAACTAAATGCAAAGTGAGTGAACAGAAGAAAAATCTAAATCAAATCCATATTTGGTGTGACCACCCTTTGCCTTCAAAACAGCATCAATTCTTCTAGGTACACTTGCACAAAGTCAGGGATTTTGTAGGCATATAGTCAGGTGTATGATTCAACAATTATACCAAACAGGTGCTAATGATCATCAATTGAATATGTAGGTTGAAACACCTTCATTAACTGAAACAGAAACAGCTGTGTAGGAGGAATAAAACTGGGTGAGGAACAGCCAAACTCAGCTAACAAGGTGAGGTTGCTGAAGACAGTTTACTGTCAAAAGTCATACACCATGGCAAGACTGAGCACAGCAACAAGACACAAGGTAGTTATACTGCATCAGCAAGGTCTCTCCCAGGCAGAAATTTCAAGGCAGACAGGGGTTTCCAGATGTGCTGTCCAAGCTCTTTGAAGAAGCACAAAGAAACGGGCAACGTTGAGGACCGTGAGACGCAGTGGTCGGCCAAGGAAACTTACTGCAGCAGATGAAAGACACATCATGCTTACTTCCCTTCACAATCGGAAGATGTCCAGCAGTGCCATCAGCTCAGAATTGGCAGAAAACAGTGGGACCCTGGTACACCCATCTACTGTCCGGAGAATTCTGGTCAGAAGTGGCCTTCATGGAAGACTTATGCCAAAAGCCATACCTCCGACGTGGAAACAAGGCCAAGCGACTCAACTATGCACGAAAACACAGGAACTGGGTTGCAGAAAAATGGCAGCAGGTGCTCTGGACTGATGAGTCGAAATTTGAAATATTTGGCTGTAGCAGAAGGCAGTTTGTTCAGCCAAGGGCTGAGAGCTGTACACCTAATGAGTGTCTGCAGGCAACAGTGAAGCATGGTGGAGGTTCCTTGCAAGTTTGGGGCTGCATTTCTGCAAATGGAGTTAGGGATTTGGTCAGAATTAATGGTCTCCTCAATGCTGAGAAGTACAGGCAGATACTTATCCATCATGCAATACCATCAGGGAGGCATCTGATTGGCCCCAAATTTATTCTGCAGCATGACAACGACCCCAAACATACAGCGAAAGTCATTAAGAACTATCTTCAGGGTAAAGAAGAACAAGGAGTCCTGGAAGTGATGGTATGGCCCCACAGAGCCCTGATCTCAACATCATCGAGTCTGTCTGGGATTACATGAAGAGAGAGAAGCAACTGAGGCTGCCTAAATCCACAGAAGAACTGTGGTTAGTTCTCCAAGATGTTTGGGCCAACCTACCTGCCGAGTTCCTTCAAAAACTGTGTGCAAGTGTACCTAGAAGAATTGATGCTTGATGCTGTTTTGAAGGCAAAGGGTGGTCACACCAAATATGGATTTGATTTGATTTAGATTTTTCTTCTGTTCACTCACTTTGCATTTAGTTAATTGATAAATATAATCTAGTAACATGTCTATTTTTGAAAGCATTCTTACTTTACAGCATTTTTTCACACCTGCCTAAAACTTTTGCACAGTACTGTATATTAACGGTGCAGCCCACCAGGTGAACAGTCTTAACTTACATGGCCCTTGCTATAAGATTTTTCCGTTCAAACAAATTTCGAGTAATTCAGCAAGATTTATTTATTTCATGTTAGTGAATCAGAAGAACAAATCTGTTGAATTGATTTACTAAACTGATTGAATCAAATGAATAGTCAGTAAAAGAATCGAACTTCACATCACTAGTTTTCAGGCCATAAAAATAGGTTTAACACTAGAAGGACCGGAGATATAGTCATACCTAGAAGCCCTGCAGCAGTCTTTCTGACGGCTGTATTCAAAACACTGTAAATAGTATAACGAATGAGAAACAGTCGGATGTAATAGTTTTGTTTTTTGTTTTTAATTGAGTACGTTACATAAACCTCTGAAAAACCAAAGCATATTTTATATATATATATATATATATATATATATATATATATATATATATATATATATATATATATATATAATTACACACACACACACACATATACATATATGAACATTTATTTTACAAATCAAAGCAAGAAAATGTAAGTAAATAAACATCTGAACAGACATCGGTTTACAACATACATATTTATAAAACTGAAATGATAGCAATACATTTTTAACTTTTCAACAGCAACGGTTTATTATCAGATGTGCAAAAGCAACTGAACAACGTAGATAAATAAACTTAGAAGATAACATTTTATAGAAGCGCACAGCACAAGAAGTTATAAAAAAAAAAGCCCAATTTCTTTTCTTTCTTTTCAACAAAATTGTATTCCTTTACCTTGAGTCTAAGGCTGTTCACAATCAATACAGATAATGCGCTTCTCCACGCCACCTTTCTGCACAGGGCACAGCTGTTCGAAGTTTTATTTTTATTGCACTTGCCAACCTGGTATTGGCGTCTCTTGCGTCTCTCAGTGGGGTTGCCAGCTTCAGCTGGGTGTACATGCTTGGCAGTTTCTCTCTGTTCCAAATGCTTCTTGCGAAGTTCCTGTGCTAACTGTGAAATATATTCTCTCCTTGGTAAATTCTACTCCGTGCATTCTTTGTAAAGTATCCAGGAGTTGATGGCTGCTAGGTCCAATAAATTGTAAAACACCTGAACAGGCCACCGTCGGGAGCCAGCTTTCACAGAATACTTCCGTGCCATCTGATCCAAACATCAATTTCATATTTGTTGCCTTGTAAAACTCCACGGTCTCTGGTATTTATTTTCACTAGTTCCGATGCTAATTGACTGACCAAATCAGCGCAGCTGGCAAGCAGGCGCCAGCCTTTCAAAAGGCTGATTAAAAAACAATAGACAATAGCGACACACATTGCGGACTGGTAAATAAAAATAATATAGTATAATACCGTTCTGTATAATGAAAATACAATTGTTGTATGTGTGGCCGTCAATGTGACTGCTCCAGGGGCTTGTAGGTATAATGTAATATATCTCCTTTATTTCTGCACTCCTGTGTTTCATGCCCTGTGAGAATATTTAATACATACGGACAGAAAGGTACACGAACGCACAGCCCCATATGTGTTACACGACCGGAGAAAATTACATTTTAAAACCAAAAACTGCCAAAATGACCGCCACAGGGGCTTAAAAAGTGGTTAAAGCCTGGTGTCCAAACTAACTAACTATCGCTCACTTTAATGTGCACGATACAGTTATCGCCCTTTGTAAATACGGTGTGAATCAAGCTCATCTCATTATTCTGATTATGCTGATACGCTGGGGAGGGAAAATAAGCTGATCCCTGGAGCCACCATTGCACTTCAGCCATCAACACCAGGCAGAAGGATAGCCACATCATCAGATGGAAGGAAACGCAAATGGATGGAGATGCAGATGGATCACATTAGTTTACTGTAAAGCTATGTCTTAGTTGGTGCTTATCCTGGTGAGCGCCGGGTACAAATCAGCATGAAGTTTTAACATCTACTCTCATGTAATGGAAATCAGAGTGGGGTTACCTCATTTAAATATATTATCATGCATTACCATACAAATCATTGTTAAAATTCATTAAAATTAGTGTGCACCATATAATATGCCCACTATTTTGCGTGATAATGAATAAAATTGCAATAGTAAATAAAGAAATCATTGACACGTACAGTAATTACGCCCTTTCGTAAATGAGCTGTCACTTTGCAGTTAAAATATTAATTGTGAATTTTGACAATGAATCCTAAACAGTTATTCCATGTGACCCTTATTTAAAGATTTCTAAGCAACAACTATTGGGTAGTAGTATGAGGAGTGGAGATAATCAGAAATCGAGTAGAGGAATTAACAGTAGAGTAAGATTTTTGTCTCCAAGTCCACAAGATATTATATGCTTAAAAAAAAAAAAAATAGTAACTTGCCTGAGATTCATTTTATAATACAGTATAATAAGATTTATAAGATATTTTTGCAACATTTGCTACCTGTGTGAGGTAATGTTGTCCTTGTCTTTGATTACACATGTGCCAGATTTGTGCCACTCACAATTTAATCAAATAATTCTCTCATTCCATGTTTCACAAAAGCAAAATGACCTGTTGTATTAAATAAATCATAGGTACCTTGAGACCATCTACTGTGATTAATTTAAATTAATAATTCCAAATGATAAAGCCCCCTACTAAAAGACACTTTAATAACAGTGTGGAGTAGTGGTTAGGGCTCTGGACTCTTGACTGGAGGGTCATGGGTTCGATCCCAGGTGGGGGACACTGCTGCTGTACCCTTGAGCAAGGTACTTTACCTAGATTGCTCCAGTAAAAACCCAACTGTAAAAATGCGTAATTGTATGTAAAAATAATGTGATATCTTGTAACAATTGTAAGTTGCCCTGGATAAGGGCGTCTGCTAAGAAATAAATAATAATAATAATAATAATAGTAATAACTTAAATGTTGTATTACATCAAATGTATAGTAGTTACAGAATTACTGATGAGTCCCACTGTGCATATTGAAGGCTGGGGCATTATAAGCAACTGGCCCCTTGTTTTTGGCTGCGTGGAAGAAAATTAAGAAACTATAATTTATGAACTGCATTCCTTCACAGTCAATCCTATGAGACCAGGCATTAGTGGCACTCACTGCAATCTGTCTGTACACTATGGCTTTAAAGGCACTGTATGACATCAAATGATTCCCTTCTGCAACTGAAAAGGGCAACATGGCTGTGCTTGAAATCAGGCAGCAAAAAAACAAATCCCCTCTTTAGCTGCTGTCAGCAATGAGGATCAAAGGAAAATAATTTGGTGCGATTAGTTTGTTCACAGGCATCAGCAGCTGCACAGCTCCAGGGAAAAGGGGAACAAAAACGTTAACTTGACTGATCATTGACAACAGTAAAACATCCGCTCTTTCAATTAAGTGTATGATTTTTGTTTTATTTTGTGTGTTTAGGCATTAATCTTGAGTTTCCAAAATTATGAACAGAAACATAAATCGCTAATGTATTGGAAGAGTGGTGAATTTATCTCTGCTTTGAGTGCTGCGTGAAGAGATTTAATGCGACTAGCAATTAACATGCGAAAACCTTAATCTTTAACATTCTGTACTTACATTATCTTGTGAATGTTTTGCATAATTACAATCTGTAATATAATGAAGTGAAAGACTAAAACTGGATAGCAGTTTATCTGATGTTAACAGATTAGCATTTTCTAAAATATTACATGTAAAGTTCCACAAAAGACGAGTCAATCAATTGCTGCAAAGATCAGTCTTTTTACTGTCAAATTTGACAGTTTTGCTTAAAAAAAAATGACTGACAACTTTGTTACTGTCCTATAAAACTAAATAGGTGCTCACAAGAGGTAATTGTCAGAAGAAAAATAAATTATAATTAGGAATTATAAATTAGGAATGCATTTTGCCAGTACATACATGGGAACATGGGAAGAACAATTACTTAGAAAATCGGAAAGAGAACCTTTAGAATACATTCGGTTTGTAGATGATATTTTTGGGGTTTGGACACATGGAGAAGAGTCTCTCTTCCAGTTTCATAAAATAGCAAATGAAATACACAGTAATATTAAGGTGGACCTTCGATGGTCAAGGAAAGAAATAGAATTTTTAGATACCATAGTAAAACTTGAAGAAGGTTCAATTGAGACTGACCTCTTCTGTAAACCTACTGACATGCACCAGTATTTACACATGTCCTCTGCACATCCGATACACACTAAAAGGGCAATCCCAAAGGGTCTAGGAATAAGAATACTGAAGAATATGCTCAAAAGAAAGTGACTATGTAAAACAAAGAAATGTATTAAAAACAAATCTTAAAAAAGAGGATACAAAGAAAGAATTATAGAGACGGAGTTAAGAAAAGTGGATAAACTAAAAGAGATGATCTACTAGATTATAAAACTAGAGATAAAAAGGTCAAAAGAGTCCCATTAATAATGACTTACTCTAAACTTTTGCCCAATATTTCTAAGATAGTTTGGAAACACTTGGATTCTACATAATTCAGAAAAATTAAAAAAGTATTTCTTAAGGCCCCAGTTGTAGCATTCAAAAGAGAAGCTAATTTAGGTGATATTTTAGTTCACAGTAAACATAAAAGAATAATTGACAAAATAGGTTCTACTGAACATGTGCACCAGTAGATGTAAAGTGTGTAAATACATAGATAAAAGTAAAAATATAATTAAACATAAGAACACCACATATCCACTAAAAACTAATACCTACTGTAAAAATAGCAATGTTGTTTATGGAATAGCCTGTGAAAAATGTGATGAAATCAAATATGTTGGAGAGACTGGAACTACTTTATATAAACAATTCAGAACCACCTTTCATTAATTAGAAATAAAAAATGAATGAACCAATAGTACAGCACTTCACCAGTCAAGGACATGACATAAATGATGTAAAGTTTGTAGTATTAGAACAGCTAAAATTAGACAATGCAACATATAGAAGAATAAAAGAAAGTAAATGGATAAATAGACTGAATACAATTATGCCAGCGGGACTCAACAGAAAAGAATGAACTAATTAACTTCAATAGATATATAACATTTAAATAAATAAACAAAGTTTGTTCAAAAATTGTGCATGCTGATGCTGCTGGGAGGCCAAATCTAGACTGATCCTCAGAGCCAGCATTGCATGATATAATAAAAATATAAATTTATATAAAATAATGTTTATTAGAATTAATACAGATTCTAAGATAGAAGTAAAAATGATGTCACAATATATAGAAGAGCATTACATCATGTAAGAATAAATCATAGATTTGAATGTAAACAATAACAAGTAGTTGTCATGCCGTCAAAAACCTATAAATACCTCCAATGTTTTGATTCAAACACAGGCTCCCTTGAGAAAGATATGTGCAACATATCGAAACGTTGGGCAGCTGGCTCTTTGAGCTAAAATATATATATATATATATATATATTCTTCAGACATTTCATTACATATTTCTCCAGTGACTTGATTGGGCAGTTTGGATCATCGGGGAACTCCTACATTTAATCATATTTTCAGATGTTGTAAATAAAACCTTATCCTTTTAAATGACTCCTGCACGTTCTATTGTAGTATGGACTTAGTGCACTGGGACAGCTGCTCAGTCAGTGTCTTCCAATTTCGACAGGCGGTTTGCAGTGCGAGGTGGGGTTTTTAGAAGCACTTATTGTACAACCAAGTCCGCGATTTGCTATTTTAGCAAAACAATGCAGCACACGTTTACTTTTTTATTTGAATTGTGATGTCATTTTAATATAATCACTTTTATTTTATTTTATTTATATATACTATTGAAACTCAAAGTTAGTTCAGCGTGCGCAGGAAATCCAAGAGCTTCCGGTTAAATAATGAGCAGATTTTTACACATTTAAAGGCTTTTCTTTTGCTTCAGATATCTTTAAGTTAGGTTAAAACTGATTACATCTGTTTAAATCTAAAAAATATGTTTGTCCACCCTGCTAGTAGGTTTTTTCAGTTTGTCCAACAGTACTCCTCTGTGTACTACTTTTACAGCGTCGACATCTTGGAGGTGCTCGTATTATTTTCCGGGAAGTTTTGACTTACTCACTCTTCAATTAACATGTTAGTAAAAAGGTTCAAATTTACTTTAAACGACATTTTGTTACAAACAAAACTGGCAGAGTGATATGGTTTTATTTGTTTTTGTGATGCGGTTACAAACATTCTAAGGGCATATACTAGGGATTATATCCCTCAAGCTCAGCCAATCAGAGTGCAGGGAATCCTTACGTTGAAGTGTGTGTGTGTGTGTGTGTGTGTGTGTGTGTGTGTGATATATACACAAACACGCACACACATATAGTAACCTCTTAGGCTCAGACCTGGTTCTGAATGGGTAGATTGTATCAGTGTTTGAAACAGACATATATCATAGTTTAGGAGACTTTTCCGTTATAATCTATTTTTATTATTACCTCTTTTCAATGTAAAATGTGTGCAGTAATTTTAAAGAAGCTCAGAGTTTCTTTCCATAAAACTGAAACTGGTGATGCAGTTTTATTTAAAGGTAACCAGACAAATAATATCTCCACTTCTTTTTTCGTCACAGGAGATAGAGGGAGGTATGGATACGAGAGACAAGGCTCGGATGCAGAAGACTCGGAAGGTCCAGATGACGATGACAATGACAATGAAGAGGAGGATGAAGAAGACAGCCAGGCAGAATCTGTACTGTCTGCCAACCCATCCGTCACAGCGAGCCCACAGCACCACCTCACAGGGAGCACCTACAGCGAATCCCTGAGCTACACCAGTGCGGAGGAGGAATTCAGGATTACACAGGATTCTGCAAGGCTGGAGACGGCTCTACTAGAAACTCTGCCCAAAGCACTACTGATCCAAATGACAGTGTCAAGTGTCACGTCGAACAGTCCAGCAGATAGTTTATTATCCAAGATCCAGAAGGAGACCAGTACTTACGGCACAGCTGCAACAGAAACAGAAGGGCTGTTGGTAACGAGTCCCAAGTCTCCCTGCTGTCAGATGTCAATAGATTACCCTGAGCCTGATGAAATCCTGATGCCTTCCGTATTAAATAAAGTTAAAGAACAGCCAAAGGTAAGTTGTATAACTTGTGATATTTTGCTAATACTTCAAAAAAAATTGATGATTGAACTACCAAGTTTCTTCCCAATTTTTTTTTTTTTTTTTTTTTTAATTGCCTTTAAAGTTTCCATTTGTGGTATATTGTCAAATTATAAAAAGCTATTGAATGGTAAGTTGAGTTTCATTTTCCAGTGCCTACAATGCATTTTATTTCCTTCCACGTCATCACCATTAAAACAAAACTCATCTAGCTGAAACAGCTTTTCTCTCCAAAGAAAAAACATGGAACTTCATTACAGTGACAATGAAGCTACAGTGCAAGTAAAGCCAGTATGGTTTGGTTTAGTACAGGACATATTAATCTATTTACTCCCACATGGACTATTACACCCTCACACATGAGCTGACTGCTTAAATTCAGACGTACCCATTTTATAGAATGTATGCCATCTTTGGCTGCAGCTTTGTGTGTGTATAAACTTGTGCCCTTTCTGGTGAATGTAAAAACTCATCATCAGATCTGTATGCTTGAATTCACACCCCTGTGTTATTTTGTTCCACAAAGCTATATCTCTTTAATCTGTGTACATGCTGTCCTAAGCTTTACCGAGTTTAAGTTGTATGTAAGCCTGGCATTTTAGCTAAATAAATGTAAGTAAATGAAGACATCTTTTTTGTATTAAAATTTTAGAGATACAAATGATATATTAATATATAGACATACAGCTCCCACATACATATGGTATGTCACACTTTCTCATTCGTTGTGACAGATGGTTGTAAATAGTGGAATGTTTGTAGATCATTGAATTTATTTATTTATCCATTTCTTTACAATTTTAGGAACTTGCATATAGATTTATTTAGACTTTACAGGCTACCCCCAATAGTTTGAGTTATGACATTGTCTGCTGAAATGAAAGACTCTTAATTATACACTTGTGTTAAGGTATGGCCAATGGTCTAAAAGATGCAGTTACTGGGAATTTTTTAGTTATGCTTCATTATTTACCTAGATTAGAAATATATAGGTCAATATGAAAAAGTACACACCCCTGTTATAATATATGTGTACAATTTTAAACCATTTTCCAGATCCCTCTTGTAAATAAAAAAGTAGTAAATTAGAGCAGTTCACTATTTAAACTAGTATCCTTTCCTCCTATATTTAGTCATTTCTGCTACAAACTACTGTTTTCTAATTTTCTTAGGTTCTTATGTAGTGTATTGACTTATTAAAAATGTATTATACTTATTATTTTCAGGTGCCCTTACCTGTAATCCAGTCTTTTCTGTCAAGTGAAGTTGGTTTACCTGTCGATCGCAGCACCCAGACAACATTGGTGCCTGCCTCGGTCTACACAAGTTCACATGTATCAGAGTACCAACCACAGCTGCAGCAGCAGTTCCTCCCCCAGACTCAAATTCAATCTGCATCCCATCAGACACACTTGTTTAGCCACCTTCCCATGCACTCCCAGCAGCCAGCCAGAATACCCTACAGCATGATTCCAGTTGGGGGAATCCAATTGGTGCCTGCAGGCTTGGCAGCCTACTCTACTTTCGTACCTATCCAGGCAGGGCCAGTACAGCTCACCATTCCTGCTGTGAGTGTCATTCACCGAACAGCAAGTCCGCATGGTGAGAAGACCCTAGAAGGAGGACCCGGTACTACAAACCCAATTGGTCTGGCAGAACATGTGAATAGTGTTCTGCCTTGTATACCTATTGGCCAGGTCAATGTTTCTAGCTTAGAAACACTCAGCACTCAAAGCCTGCAGCCTCTTCCAGCACTGGGCCTGGAGTCAGTCAACATTTTGGGGCTTACAAACTCAAATATTGCCCCCCAAATGCACTCTCAAGGCCTCACCTTAAATGCTTTAGGACTGCAGGTGCTGGCTGCAAACCCATCAACTAATAGCAGCCCCAGTCCACAGGCACATATACCTGGTTTGAAGATACTGAACATAGCATTACCCACTCTGATTCCATCAGTTAGCCCAATAGCTGCAGAAGGGCAAGGATGGCCAGAAAATCCAACAACACAACTTGGTGAGGGAAAGCCTGAGCAGACACATGTCCATCTTCCAGTATCTGTTAACATCGGTCATATAGGCTGTACAGTAACCCCACAATTATCACCCAGTATGCAGCTGAAGGCTTCGGATCATGTGATTTCTGGTAGACTGAACTGGCAGACAGATTGCAGAGACCAAGCAGATTGCGTTCCACGGATTGAAGTCGCATCGCAACCTAAGGCCGGTCAAGGACCCACGTCTGTTCATAGTACCAAAAACTCTACAATTGAGCACTTTGTAAAGGGGAAAGAGGAAGACACTTCGAAGCAGCAGGCTTCAACGTCATGCTCATCTGACCCATCTCTGAAGCACTTAGGAGCATCAAAACATCGGAACCCGGTTCAGTACAGTGATGTGTCCAGTGATGATGAGGACAGGCTTATAATAGAGACCTGATTGCTTGACTAAAAACTCTCTTTTTTTTTTTTTAAATTCCTGTCACTTTGTGAAATTGAAAACACTTAGAGGTTTGTATCCATGCAAACCATCCTTTCCTTGAAGCACATTTACTGAAATTTCATATTGTATGTGCAATCATAAGACGACCAATCTTTAATGTCTTTATTGTTCTTGTCAGCCCCAGAATTCTTTTTTTTTTTTTTTTTGTACATGTTGTATAGACAATTGTGCCTTTTTGGAGTTTCTTGTTTAGGAACCTGTAAATAATATAGAATATAAATCAAGTAGTTGCTTGTTTTAAAAAAAAAAAACATAGATTTATTTTAAAAAGTGTTCCGTAAACATAAATTTATCAGAACAGAGTATATATGTTGCACTGAAAATGTAAATTTCGATGACTTTGGGGGCAATGTTTCTATGTACTGATGTAGTATGTAAAACTATTTATTGTATTCATCTTTTGGCCATGAAACATGGGTCTGTTTTTTTTTTCCTTGTGTAAGAGAGTAGCTTAACATTTCAGTATCTCTGATAAACTGTATCAGTAAAACTTTGTTTACAGACATCACTGATCATTGTGTCACCTTTATTGCATTAGGGTTCATGTTGCCAATTGGACCATATTCTTTATTAAGAGCTATTAGATCCATTATTTACCTAATAGCTATTAGATAACATCTGCCTGAAACACACAGGAAGTCAAATACACATACAAGCACACATCCATTCATTGATTTTCTTCACACATCATCAATCATGGGATCTAGATATATTGACCCAAAACACTAATGCATTTTCTTTGCTGGACAATGCTGAACAGTCTTTTTCATTTGTTCAACTATACATATAAGAACAAGCAATATTAAGCCTCACAACACTGCTATTTAACCCTCTTTGTAATCATGTTGACAAAACTAATCATTTTTGGTGAACATTTTAATCAAACTAACACTAAAAGGTTGTTTGCTTATCACAACAAATCACAACCATGTGTCCATGCAAATGATTATACTCATGGATTGATTAAGCGCCAGCATGTAGGTTTATCAGGGTTTGGGGGAAACTCGTTATTACAACAATCTGTTCTTGTGCATGTTTAGTTCCCCCACCATTATTAATCTGTATACAGATTTTAAGACGAATCCAACAAGTTCACAAGTCAAAGCTTTTATAAAAACACATTTCTCAGCCATCCAAGAAAAAAAAGTTAAGTAGGGTCAACTCATACTGTATGAATTTTCAGATTTAACGTTGCTATAATGCGCTACATGAATGAATATACTGTATTTAGTATATCAATTTAAATTAACATAGATTATTTAATAGAAATTATAATTGATAGTAACAGTTATCAGCTCAATTTTTTTTCTTTTCTTTTGGCGTTGATGTAAACGGCTTTTCACCCATTTGTTATTTTAGGGATTCAGTTGTATTTTAAGACACTTTCTTCTTTAAGCTATACATAGGGCATTAAGAAGTACACACTAGAATTTGCACAAACTGACTAACCTGCAGTTCAGTCCTATACCTCAAGATGTCTGTATACTCCAATCAACTGATCTGAAGAATAACTATGTAAAAAAGACCTTAACTACTATTTTTGTTTTAAATAGTCCAGCGTTTCATAGTCAACCTATCTGGACGAATAATTTCCCTGAGACTGACAAGCTGATAGGAAGCATAAAAAAGTTTGTTTTTTAAACCTGTGTTTTAAAGATCATCTAAAATATGCAATCAGAAAGGAGGCTACTAGTCTAACAGTAAAGTTTCCACCTGATCAATGTAAAACACAATATAATTGTTCTGATATAGTGGTTTGAAAGCTGTAACCTTAGAATTTATCAAACATATAATAAAGTGGCTGAATTAACAAAATACATACCAAGCACTGTCACTAGAGGTGCACATCACAAATGCCAGAACAGTGAATTAAAACTTTACACAGTTTCTGAAAAATAAACAAATTACGGCAACCCTGATTACTGCAGATTCAAATCAGCAAATTCCTTGCTGGAAGCAAGTATTTTTGACACTGAAGTTTGTTTGTTTGTTTTTTAATTTAAAAAAAAGGATGAATATACAGTATGTCAGCCTACTTTTTAAAATATATAAAAATGGGACAAAATATGTCTAAGATATATTTTTTATATACATGATTTCCTACTAGAAGTTCAGAAAGATGAGAACGTTGCATGATTCACTGGATGCATGCCAAGAATGGGTCGGAATTGGAGTCCGCTCAGTATTAATATTGCACTTCAGCACTGTTTAAATGTGTACATGATTTACTATTTATAGATGGCTTTACATTTATATGGCTGTAAAAGTGTATTTTTTTAGCTTGTAATGTGGCAATGTTGCAATTCAAATTAGATTTAACATTATAAAATGACGTGCATGTACAATGTTGCAATACAAAATTGGATGAATAAAACTGGTAATCAAATTGGAATTTTCAGAATCATTATGTAACATTTTTGCAAAACAATGTCATTTAAAGTTAATAAAAACCTATAATAGTTTACTTTAAATCTATCTATACGTAAAAGTGATGCCAGTTAAATGCAGGTAGCCATCTAAAGTGTTCTGCTAATGAGTTGTAATAAAGCAATGGCCAGTTCATTTAATGGTGGACATGAAGTTATGGGATGATTGTTTAATTATTGCTTATTAATTACATCGCGTCAAAACTGACCTTGGCTAAATTTATAATGACTTTTCACACCCATAATGGAATGTTCTTTTCCTAGATTTGTGGTGTCATCATACTATAGTTTTCTAGATTCTGGAAATGTGCATTACAAACGTGAAAAGCCTGGGGGTATAGGCCAGTGCCACTTTGATACGATTTATCGTTCTTTTCATCATAATGTGTCAAATTCAAGGGACACATTTCAGAATCACCATTTTACTGAGTCAGAATATACTTCATTATATCCTGTAATCCCATTGCAAATCTAGTGTTAAGAAATACATATCGCATTACATCAAAACAAATAATGCAAGGGCCAGTGAAACTCAGTATTAAAAATAAATGCCAACCAGGGATAGGGCACAGAGCTACATCAGTGCTTCCACATGAGTGTCAAAAGTACATAATGTACATCAATCAATAAACCCTTAGTTTGTGGTTCTTAAGATCATGGCATTGAATCTCGCTGTTGTAAAATATTTTAATATAAAATACTTATTTTACAATAATTAGTAGTTCTAGCATTTCTTTGAAAAATTATTGATTTGAAGTTTGAATCATCCATCTTTTACCGAAGACATTTTATGTGAAGTTCATGTTACAGTGTAGCACTTCTAATAATTGGAATGCTGAGTAACCAAAAAAAAAAACAAAGCACATATTAACTTACTTAGTTTAAAAAAATAAACCTCACTTAATTAGTAGTAGTGGTAGCATGTTGGCACAACTTTAGCATAGCACAGTAAGTAATCATTTTTGTACTTTGAGGGAATAAATAGAAACATTTAACAAATAATTACATTTAACCATCGGAGATATAAAGAAACACAGATAACCAGTAGAAAGCTCCAGTTACATCAGCTGTAAACCCAGATGGCCACTTTTAGGCAAGTAAAATTGGAACGTTTCTTTTAATACTGATAATGTAATGTGTGGTTTTTTTTTTCTAAACCTCATATATCAAGGAAACTTTAGATGGACTCTAAATCAAATAGGACATTAAAATCTTGAAACTTAAATTTCAAGCAGATTAAATCAACCCAATCCAAAATATAACCGAAAAACGCATTTTTAAAATGTCTTTATTCACGAAAAAAAGGTTTTATTTTAATAACAGAATTGAAGTCCTTTAGCTCAGGGCACAATTGTTGCTGCGGTCAATTATCTAGCAGATAGTAACCACTGAGTAAGACATTAATGATTAATTTATTTACAGCGATGATTTCACAACAGAAAATGTCTTCGGCTAGCTGGAGAAAAACTAACCAAGACCAATATTGCAAGTAGGGTTCTGTTTATTTTCTCAAGGTGAACATAGTAGAGTGGAGAATGCATTTTTCAAGAGCAGTGTGGCGGGACAGGAGACCTGCACATGAAGAGTGGGGTTTTGTGTGTGTGTATTTGTTGTAAAGTGTGTTTGTAAATATTGTAAATAGTTAATGAAGAACCTAATGCTCCAGCGAGGTGTGTTCCAGCGGAGTGTCAGGTATAAAAAGCTCCCACACATATCAGGGCTGCTGCAAGGCCTTAAGACAAAGGACTGAAGATCATCCATGCTACCCGGACAAAGACAAAAACATCTTGCTGAAGTCTGATCACCATGAGTGTGAACCGGGATCAGAGTGAAAGAAGAAGCTGAAACCACGACCACTGTGTGTGTAACTAGGATCAGGGTTTGTTTACTAATCCGGGATCGTTTCTGGATAGGAGATCCCACACCAGTATAGCGAGGTATAGGAGCAGGACCTCCCGTGTAGGGGAGTAGCGCACACTGGCTTCGCAGCACCTTTTATTTGTAGTTTTTGAACCGTGTTTTATTTTTGCCTTCTTTATGTCCGGCCCATGCGTTAGCATCACTGGTTGTGTCACGTGAGCTGTGTTTTGTTTTGGAAATAAAACCTGTGCTCCTGAGGGGGCGAGTTTACTCCAACCTCTGTCTTGATCTCCTGTCTATGAAGCAGCGAATACACACACGTCTCTCCACTGTTACAAGCAGGCTCTTCAGTATACTTATAATTACATATAGTTATAGTATACTTATAGTATTAAACAGGGTATTAATGTGCTTTTGGGGCTGAGGTCCAGATAAGGTAGTCTAAACATCTACTCAAGTCGACCAACCGTTACAGCATGAGGCATATATTCTTAAAGTAACAGTTACGCCTGCAGGAGGTTTCATCAAATATGGGGGTGTAACAGGTCGAGCAGCCCTGTACAGGGTTTGTTTATTTTTAGAATGGGGTTTCCCCCTCCGCCTCCGTGTTATTTTATAGTATTATTATTATTATTGTTGTTGTTATAATTTTGTGTATGTATAGAAGACGGCGAAGCGCTGCAGGTTTTGTTATTGTTTATTATTGTATTTATAGATGACGATGTAGCCGTGCGGTTTTGTTTATTTTAAAATGTGTTCTGGCAGAGGTGAGATTGGTGCTCGTCCTCTGCCAGGAATAATAAATAAACTCGAGCTGGAGGGGGCCATCTCCCAAATTTATTAAGTGATTAATTTTGTTGCTAATCGGGAGATGGTCACCTGAATATAAAAGCCTGCAGCTCTCGGCACTCGGGGTTGGTATACAAGAGGAGCGTAGAGCGAGGAGGAGAGCGAAAACGAAAACTTAAAAGAATAGACATAGGAACAGTGAAGGCAATCTGCCCAGCCTGACCTGTGTTGTTTCATTTATTTTTTGTTTGTGATCTGTTTTTGTTTAACTATTTTCTTTTTGTTAAAATATTAGATTTATTTTTGCATTTAAATAAAACAGCGGCCAAACGCCTCTTTCTTTTCAAAGTGCAGTGCCTGGTGTCAGTATTTTTACCTTCCTGCATCTCTCGTGACGTCACCGCCCAGTCATCCTGTCACACGTGGTGTCCTGCGTGAGTTGCAGTGCCTCCTGGATGCAGGCAGAGCAGGGTACTGCAGTTTTTTTTTGTTTGTTTTGTTTTTTTTGAATAAACAATAACAAAACCTGTAGCGCTTCGCCGTCTTCTATACACACACAAAATCATAACAACAATAATAATAATAATAATACTATAAAATAACACAGGGGCGGAGGGGGAAACCCCGTTCTAAAAATAAACAAACCATAGTAATGTGTGCTTTGCATTCTCTAAATCAAACAATTATGGCAAAACCCATGTGATTGTTAGCATGTTGCGAACTTTTAACTTTACAGGGATTAGGTTGGGGAAAGATCACTGCAATACCAATGTATTCAGTTGGAATCAGTTTCTATAAGTGAATACAGCATTGAACAAAAAATAATAAAGACAACAAAAATGACTTCTATTTTTTCACAATGATACTGACCATACCGTTCCTGCAAGTCTTTAAAGTGTCCTTTTCACATTAAAAGGATAATCATTCTTTACATTCCTACTGTTCAGTCAAGTCAGATTTGCTTCAAAGTAAATCCATTAGCAAGGCCTACTTAGCTCTGTGTTGAAACACCCAGTTTCTTAAAGTCAAGCAGGTCAAATGTTAAGACGTCTTTATTCCTAGCAAGCGCTATATATATATATATATATATATATATATATATATATATATATATATATTGATGGAAGAAAATCTCTGTTCTTATTGTGCACACACTCTGAATGCAGTCTGTCAATGTCTACTTCCTAGCTGTCCTTACAGTATCTATTTAAAATAAAGTTGTTTTTTTTTGTCTGTTTTTAAACTCAATCAAAAATAGTGTTAATCAGCGGCTATAGCAACTACTCTATGGTTTTATTCACAAGTTGTAAAAGAAATGGATGCAGACTGACATTCAATAACTTTATTTCAACTGATCACCAGCAACACAGACATGGTACCTGTTCTCTGACAGCACTTTGAATGAACTTTATGAACACAACAGCACGATTACCAATAACACATTAAAGAAATGTAGCCTAACACTAAATACTGATATTTAGCTGGCTGTACAAATATGCACTCAAATCACATATTTTTTTTAAAGTTATCGATAACAAACACTTCACAAAACAGGGTACGAACAACTGCATGTAAGTAGAATATTTTAATTAAATATGGTACTGTATTAAATTGTTATTTACGCCACAACTGGAAGTAGCCTACAGCGACCTCCTCTTGGATTAAACCAAAGAACATAAACAGACCAAGGATGTTTTTTGAGAAAACCGCATTACTCATGGAATACTAAGGTAAACGCATAGCAACACAAACTAGTTCTTCATAAAATCAGGATAAAACTATTAGAAAAACTTACTTTTTTAATTTTGTTTAACATATCCATATTCTAATAGCATTTGATCCCTCAGGAGCCTTCTCACCTTTGGCACAGGCATGTAACTGCACGAAGCGGGTATTACCACATGATTAAGCCCGCTCCTTCAGGCTTAAATGCTTAATTTAAATCTCAAATCAGGAATTAAAATTTTAGTCACAACCTTTATCCATGAATAAAACACAATTCATGAAACAATTCTAGGATCAAATGTTAAAAATGTGAAATCCTGTTTTGAAACTGCTTGTAGATTCCTATTACTCTTCTAAACTACTAATGCATCCTCCGCAGCTAAATGTTGTGTTTGTTGATTGGTTATTTTAAAAATCAAAACGGTCTCTGGTTGGGCAGCAACATACTATGTCATCATCAAAGAGAGCAGACACTTTGCTCATGCGGTTCTACTTTACCCAATCAGAATCCTGGCCAGCGCAAGAGTCAGTGTGCTGAAAGAACGAGTAACGAGATGCTTCTGGGAAATGTGTAGAAAGTACACAATTTTCTAAACAAATGTACTTAAGTACAGATCCCGAGAACAAATACTTAAGTAGTTTAACAAAGTATTTCTACTTCATTACTTTCCACCACGTGTGTTGGATAAAAACATTTGTGTTTTCAACACACAAGGAATATATATAGAGAGAGAGAGCTCTGCTTGTAAATAGTTTGGGTGATGTTTGTACTTTGATGGTGGTTGGCAGGGGCGGGGTTAATTCCTCTCCCTGCCAAAAACATGTGAGAATGTGGCTGTTCCCAAATGAGGTAATTGGTGTTAATTGGGAACAGCCACAAAGTATAAAAGAGAGATTCCAGCACCATGAGGGGGAGGAAATCACCAGGGAGCTGGTGTAAGAAGAGTTTGGATGCTTAAAGATGTAAACTGTTTGTAAAAGTTTTTTGTTGACAGGTAAACAGCTTAGCCGCCCTGTTAAGTGACGTTAGGCTCTACATTGAGCTAGGCTTTTGTTTTGTTTTGTTTGTTTTGTGTTGTAAAAATTAAAGTGTGCAGTAGCGCTTCAAATCAAAGTCTTGTGTCTGGGTTTCATAGGGCAAAAGAGCCGATGACAGAGAGGCTACATTACTATATATATATATATGTAGATACGTATATATTTCTAATATAAAAGACAACTCATTGGTGACTATTCGCTATAGTCTTCCAAAGAAAAGGATGTTCTCCTTGCAATCAACTCCTTTTGTTGTAAACTGTAATGATACAAACAGCAGCAGCATTAATGCAAATAAACTGATCCCACAGACTGGGGAAGATTGCTTTGTCAGGTGTTATGTACCCCCTGACGATTTTGAGGCCCCCAGTTTGAGAACCACTCATTTAAACTGTAGGAACATAAGCCCCCACCACCAGATACCGTAGAAGTTTATAACTGTCAGTCTCTCAGGAAAGAAAAATATTGTTGTGGTTTGGTTGTACTGACAACAATTTACGGGAAACACAACATTTTCAACAAATGGTAACATGCTTTTTAAATATGTTAAACTGTATGGGGCACTACGTCAAGTAAGATTGTGAAAACGATAAGAAATATTCTTGTGGTCACCAATAAAAGTTAGTTTGTGTTAAAGATTACAATGTCACATGAATAAACCTGGAAGGATTTTTGGTAAGCAGTATAATATGCGTGACCCTAGCCCTCTTTTGTTTGTTTTTACCTTATCAGCTTAATCTGAAACACCTCTCTTGATTACTACCTTATTTCATGTTAGCGCCTGCTCAAAGGTCTTGGGTCACTTCCATGCTGGAAGCAATGTGTGAAACCCCATTTAACTGCATCATTAGCAACAAGTCCTTGTACTAGCCTTGACTTTTCTCGGCCATGGGCAAAGCTAATTTTTTTAAGGTCAATTGGTATTCTAATAGAGTAAAAAATACTTTTTTGATTAAATATGATAAAATAAAGTCCAGTTCCATACAAAAATTAGCTCACAAGTAACATTGCTTGGTTCCTTTCAATCTGGAGACAATCTGGCCATCTTAATGGATGGATTCCACTGTACAGCTGTATTCTGTCTTTTCTGCTTTTTAAGCATCTCTATTTCCTCTATATAATGGTATAATAAGATTGTTCAGTTATTTCTGGGATTATGCTTTGTGGATCAACATACTTTTTAGTACCAGCAAACCTATTGTTAAATGTGTAATGTTTTTTTTTTTTGCCTGCAAAATATGTACTCTTTGGTGGCTATGTTTGCCTAAAAACACTGACAAGATTAGCAATAGATTAGAATGGCTACATTTGATCTAGCTGATTAGACTTCTACCACTTGTGTATGGATTAGCATTGGATAAAGATCAATACTGTGAAAAGGAAAAATGCTAAGCCTTCCCAGCTGAAATTCCTTTTCACTTTCAGTGGTGATTTAACTACAGAGTTCAATTTAACAACCTACATCAACCAAATGGACCAGCGTTGACTTGTCATCCACCAGCAGCACAGAATTTGAGTTCAGTGAGTACAAAGCCTTTGAGAATAAAGCAGGAAGTTACATGCATCCAAGTTCTTATGATTGAATGTATAACTATGAATGGAATGAAAATAATTCAGTTTTGCTAAAGACTTTACACCAAGAAGGATTATTATTGAGCGATTTACTGATTGTGTTATATTTTGTGAGCATCTGAAATCCTTCTTTATTAAATAAATGAAGAATCAATCGGTGTTTTGTGTTTGTATCATGTGTACATGTGTCCAAATATATGAAAGTTATTTACAATGAGAACCTCAAAAGAAATGCTTGCGTTTGCAATGTAATGGTTGTGACGTAAGAGATGATAGTAGAAGGTTGCCAGCGTGATAATATTTTAATATTTTGACATAGTATCATAGTGGTAAATACCAATAAAAGCTGGCATTTCATTGCAGGACTGCAATTTGTGTTCCATAACCTTGACATTGCAGTTACAGCTGTGGTCTGCTAATATTTCTGGAGCATAGACAACGTTTCATGTGATCTTAGTAAATCTACCCCATCTTCATAAGAAATGTAACAAACAGAAAACACAACTTGGTGCTCCCTCGTGGTTTCTCAACTTTCTTCTTTTGGAAAGACCTTTATGGTATGGTAGAATTTATACACTTTTCAGAGTTCACTTTTCAAATGACTATACTAACCTTTAAGAAACCTAATAATTCATCCACAATTTTTAGTCTGAGCAGTGGTGCTAATGACCCAAATGGCTATGTGAATTACCTCTATATAAGTTTACATGTCAGATTCCCATAAAAATTCGGATCTTCTCCAATCCTTAAAGGTAGTGTCTCTCGTACAGCATTGCTTGCCTGTCTGTTCTTAAGCCCCAGCAACCACTGTGAGCAGCTGCCTGAACAGAGTGAATGAGTATTTGAAGTCTCTAGATACACAGATGCACACTTTGAGTTTCTCTGCCACCGAAATGGGGTTAGACCAAAAGAATGCAACTGTCAAGCTGCTACCATATGGCTTTGCAAGGTTGAGAAAACACAAGGGAAACAAGCAGAGACCCTGAATGAGACCTTTGAAATCAAATGCAAAAATATAGAACATAGCATCTGGCAGGGACAACTATTCAAAACACTGTTAACAGAGCCGGATGCTCTTCAAATGAAACGGTTTTCCCCGGGACTTCTGCATTTTATAAGTGCTCCCTGGTGGCCAAAGAGTGAACCTACTTGCTTTTGATTGCTTAAAAGTACAATAATTACTATGGGTGTGGTATAGTTGAGAAAAAGTTTTGAAAAATATAATTAGGGTATCACTTCAAGAAATCCAGCAGCATTATCAGCAGACTAAAGCTCTCTGTACAGTGTGATTTGGAGCGGGGCGGGGCGGGGGTTGTGGGTAATACAGTGACAGCCAGGGACAGAAATGGAAGTGATTTATTTAGATTTATTTAGTGCCCTGCCATATTAAAATGAGCACCCTCAAAAATACAGCCAGTTCATAAACCATTAAAATGTCTGCATGAGTCTGAATGCCCTTTATAGTGCCACTGCATAGTCATTGAAGATAATTTGGTTGGGGTAGATGTTATGTCTGTACAAGAAAAGCAATTTAATAAATTAGAACAGGAGATGAGTTAGCAAGTTAATTCCTGTAGGTCATTGGTTTACGGGGACATCTCAAGCCGTGTATGAAGCCTTTGTAGGGTAAGAGATAAGTTTTCATTCAGACCAGTGGTAAAATCACATAATCTGAAGCAGCATGTGAAAATGAACAGAACACTTTCCCTCCAAATGTACAGCTTCATTTGTTTATTGGTATTTTGACTTGGCTGCAGTGTTAGACTGGGGGGAGGACGCGGGTGGATGCAGTCCACTCGCTTTTTTGGAAGGGTGGACGCAGTCCACCCACTATTTTTGCTGAAACAGCATTTTTCAGTCCATCTTCATTGTTATTTATCTTGAATAGCCTATTTGATTTCTCCCCAATATTTAATCCTTTAATGTTCCTGACGCATCTTTCCCTTTTAATGCGTCTGCGTGGTTTTTAAAAACTGGTTTTTAAAGGCAGAATACATATTTTAAAGAATGTTATCATATAATAATAACATCCAATAATATAATTCTTTACATGCAAATTAACATTTTCCCATCCAACTAACAGTATGATTTTTCATGGAACAAAGCTCCCCAATTAATATCTTTATCTTTTTAGGTGTAAAATTGACTGCACTGGCACTGCAAATGTGACCCCCCCCCAGGGGCTTTGCCCCTAGACCCCACTGGGGTAGCCTCATCGGTCCCAGGCCCCTTGTGCATAGGAAAATATTCACTGTTGGTCCGCATTGCATGACCCTAGAGTCCACTCACTATTTTCTGTGGGAGTCTAACGCTGCTTGGCTGTAAGGAGGACAAATGAAAAATACAACTTGATTTGGTAGTGTGTTCTTTACTACACTAAAATCCATACATTTGTTGGTTATTATTTTTTTTTAACCCTTTCATGCATGGTGACCTCGTATGTGGACTGATAAAAAAATAAATAAATAAACTCTTCTAGTCTTTATATGGGGACATAAGGAAGATCCGAATGCATGATAGCCTCATATGAGCCATATGCCATTTCCCCCCATGGGAAAGCATGGGGGAAAAAATGAAAAGAATTTCAATGAAAAATATATTTATTATGTATCCAAAACTACCTTTTTTAAGCTATTTTAAATATTTCATGCATGAAAGAAATTCATGTAAGTACTGGTTTTATATGCTGTATATTCAAGTAATGTGTATTTGAAGGCAAAGTGAATGACTGGTAGTACTTAATATATGGGTAGTAATCTGGTCTCATTTTTATTTACCTTTGGTGACTCCTACAGGAGAGTCTTTGCCCCCTTTTGCAATGACGTTTGTAGAAGCTTGTTGCTTAGCAACAGAGTACTCAAAGCAAATGTAAATTGCAGGACAAACTTCTGAACTATTTAGTGCTTCATTTTCTTTTACTTTATGCAAATTGAAAAACAAATAGAGGCAGAAAATAATAAAATAATTATACAAAAGATAGAAATGAACCAAACCACCAACCATGATCCAAACAGTTCCTTTCATATGTTTGGAAAATACTATCAAGATAACTTGTTAAAACTAATCTGGAAATATCTGGACCTGGACCCTCATCATAAGCTTCTCTACATCGGAGAAAGTGGTGAAAGTTTCATCCCAGTCTTGGAAAAGACTTCAGCTCTGTTACAGCCTGTGGTCTGGGGAGAGGAATGTGGTGCCCCACACACAGATAAGAAACTTAAAAGGATAGAACAATTGGACGATTACAGTTTCGATAGAGCTTTGCTTGTGAATGCTGTGCAGTATTTCCAGGTATGCATTTCAAAGTTTTTTTTTTTTTAAAAAACAATGCAAAACAACTGTATAGAATGTGATTTAAAATACATGTACCATATACATAAAGCTACCACTTCTTAACTTCTTATCATGCCAATACTCTATACAGTTCAGTGGTACTACAATGGCAAGGGAATGGTTTTGTACTAGGGGGCAACTGTAGTTGTGGGTGCCAGTATGTATTAAACCAGGTAGTAACAGAAATGTTTTATTGTCAGTGTATCACCCATGGGAACTGTTTACATATTGCTTAAAAAAAAAAAAAAAAGTTTTGTTTTTTATACGCTGGGAGATATAACATTATGCTTGAAGTTGATTGGTGCTTGTGCTAGCCTCTGGAGATATCCGTAATTGATCTCTAAAGGGATTTCCATAAGTAGTTTAACAATGTTGTTTATGTACTGCAGAATCCATCTGAAACATTCACACAAGTCCTAAGCACCCTACATGCGTCTGGTAAGATCCTACTAGTTCACCGGCCAGGACCTATAACCACATTACCGTTTTTCAGAAAGGCCAAGAAGAAGTTAGAAGAACAGGATTATCCCTACATGGTAAAGCTTGACATTTGTTATTTGTTATTTACAGTGGAAATTTATACATTACAACAAGTTTGTTAATATTTACTTGATTTACCAAGGGTAGCCCAACTGTAATAATTTCTACAGGGTTCTTGCATGTACAGTACTGGTGCTTATCTAAATCTCATAAGCATCTGAAGATTTTTGATGACATGTGCAGGAATGTTTCGCTGAGCAGCTGTAGTTGCAGCTCCAATCCTGAAAGAAAGGCTGTGACAGAGATAGAATGATTTTTGGTGTTAGATCTCCCTCCCGACCTGTGAGGGTGCTGTGTAAAAGTGCCCCGGACTGGATGGCCTGACAATTCATTCCCAGGGTTAAAAGGAAGTCGGCCATCTATAAAGGGGGCAGAGCTACGGTACACAAAATCATCGACGCGTAAAGGAAACGATGTGGCAGCTGCGTATTGGAGGAGCAGTTGCAATCGTTAACCAAGGGGTCATGGTTGATGGTATATAAGGGGACGTAGCAAGGTGATCTGTTCCTTATTATGGTTACACTGAAACCGGAAGGACTAATTGTGAAACGGCCATGAGTGTTTTGTTTTCAGAAATCATTTCACCCGTACTTTGTTGTCTGTCTTTCATTATTGGATTACTGCACCTGCAGTGCACCTGCTCTACACCTGCGCACGAATGACCACTTTTCCACAATGGCACGAATAGATTGAGGAAGAAAGTCTGCCTTTTGGAGAAGATCTTGGAGTCTTGCAGAAAACCAGGATCTGGAGACTGACAGGTTCTGTGCAGTTAGAAACAGCGGGTCCGGAGGCCAGATATCTCAGCAATGAGGCGTGGGGACAGAAAACAGAATTTGTGCGAACAATGTCAACAGTTACTCTTTCCCTTAATTTAGCAAATTTACTTTGAAAACACCTGGTTAGTAACATATATCGTAAGGAGACATGAATTGCATTAAGTAAGCGAAAGTCATTGATTCTAATGTAGAATTTTGAGTAGTCGACATGACCGAGCATGATTGAACTGCAATTAACGAGTGATATTGTAACCTGATGAGTAATGATGTATGCATAAAGAGACACTAATTGCATTGAGGATTTTCAGTATGCGACCTGACAAGGTATGATTGGGTATGGAATCTGATAACAATTGCTAGTCTGTATTATAGGATCCTCGGGTGCTTTGGGAACCTAATTTGCCGTTAGGTTGAACGCTAGATCATAATGTGTGCCTTTGAAAAGGGGGTTTGATTTGTACGTGATGATGCCTTGAACATTGGGCATGAATCTTGAAGAGTCTCACAATAATCAGGGACAACATATGTGAAAGCAAAATTTGGGCCAGTGTATTACCCCAGCTTCAAAACAGGGCTCTGAAGTTTCTTGTAGATGAACTGGTAACAAAATACAATTTATCACTCTTTTTGCACTACAGTTTAAAAAGCAAAATTGAATTTCGCCCAGCAGCTTGTGGTTATTGTCAAATAATCCTAAAATAGAAAACATTTAATTACTTACAACCATTCCAAGCAGTTATTGTTTTTATTCATTATTGCCTCTTTTATAATGAGGCTTTTTGGACCCTTCAAGGCAGGTGGCTGTACTCTGTTTCTCTTCTGGTGTCTGTTTTCCAATAGAAAATATTTGAAAGCCTGAGGAAACTTGGAGCTGATGTCCAATGGGAAATTGAGCATGTTCCAGTAACAATTAAAAAGGTAAGAATAGAACCACTTTTAATGAAAGTTAATGGAAAGATACTTCAGGCTTAGCTGCCCTGTTAGATGGAGAACATTTCTGCATGTGCCTACTCTCAATGTGAAATATGAATGCGTGTTTTCTCAGCTGGTTAAAATCGGAGGTACTGTACCATGAGATTTAATGTACAATTAAAATACCACAGCAGTCTAATCTTTAAAGAGATGACTTGTATCCTTTCCAGGATGACTGGCTATCCTTACTTGGAATGAAGATTGCACCCATACTTCAGCATTTAAGTGACTATGAAGTTGCCACAGGCCTCCAAGAGTTGTCACAAGGATGTCTAAAATATTCAGTGAGTAAAAGAATGTGAAATGTCATAAATACATTTTTAACATTATTTTTCCATTTAAATGTTTGTTTTGAATGTGTGGCTGAATACACCCAGCAAACTGACCTGCATAAAATGCAATGAGTTCAGAAGCATAGTTTTTAGGGTTAAGTTATATGAAAGCACCATTTTCACATTATAATTAGTAAATGCCATTGAACTTTGAACTGTGTTCTCAATCTGGGCCTGTCGTTCTTGGAAACTGTTTGTGTTGCATCATTCTGCAAAAATAATTAGCCAAAGGTCTCAAAGCAAAAAAGTAATAACAAAACATTTGTTAGCAATCAAATGAAAACAAACAAAACACAAACTGTATTTGTAAAGGAGATCTTCTTTCAGAGCTACTGAACTATGTATTAGTGTTGGTTGAATTTCAGGGGGCTGGATTAAATTTCAAGTGAAAGCAGCTTCAAATTTTGCTTCGATTTTGTCTGGAGAATTCTAACTGCCTCTCACGGAACAGACCTCTTCATTTCATTCAAACCATGTGACAGTGTGATCTTTGAACTCTGCTGGCCAGACCTCTAGATTTATAGAGAGCGTGAGTAGGTGGGCCAGTCAAATTAAAAGGCCATTTTGTCACATGATTTGAATGAATGAGGAAGTTTGTTCAGTCCCACTACCTTTTTCTTTTATACCTGAAACAATGGTCATAGTGCAAGGAGCACTGATATTTAAATTGATAATTAGGTAGACAGAACATTTTCTTGAAGTTTTTAAGCTTTAACGTTGTTTTCATTTACAATGCTTTTTTTTTCCAATTTCAATGTGTGCTAAACAATGGCCAAAAGCAAACATTTTCAGATAACTGAGGCTAATAACATTTTTGTACAATATAATGTGGCCATTGCACAGTACTCCATCTATTGTAGAAGGGTGTCATTTGCTTGATTTGACCAGCTTCGGAAAAAAAAAAAACACTAGCCTTTAAAGGTTCAGTGCTGCCGTGCACCTAGAAAGAAAATAAAAATTTGGCCCTATACAATCCATTTTAACTCATGAAACTGTTCTGAACTTAACATCAGTCTAGAGAAGTTTTGTGCATATCAAACACACATTTCAAAAAGCATTCTTTAAATAACTAAAAATGTCCATTTGTTTTGAGCGCAAAAATAAACCTGAAAATGTTAGCTTAAGGACATGTAAGGAGTGCTTAACTGGTTAGGTTTAGTCCTACCAAATCATTATGATATCACTGAGACAAGTACAGACTTTGTCAAAGTAGGTGTTTGAACAGTCACTATTATTACACAAGGAGAAAAGTAAGTTTACGTTTTAAGACTAAAGTCCATTATTATTATTATTATTATTAGTAGTAATAGTAGTAGTCATAGTAGTATTAGTATTAATGGTATATGATATATGTCTCCCAACTGATTTAGATCTGCTAGTATACACAATACTTATTTTGAAGTACAGTATAAAGATTCTGTACAAAAAAATGTACATGTGTTAAAAAATGTACTATGGGTTTGAATTCATGTGAGGTTTACGCCACAAATGTTTCACTTATTCTGTACATGTAGGCAGCACTACAGTACTGATTTCAAATGCTTAACATGTTCCCTGCACTGGCAAGTGTTTGGTTTCATGCCTGGAGGTGAATATTTATAATCTGCACTTGAAGACAGGATTTCTATGTTGGCTGAACCTGGTATATCTGAAGTATCCCTGACTTAAGACTTAAAACAGAACATTGCATTTGGAGATGGGTCTGAAATATTAGCATATATATATATATATATATATATATATATATATATATATATATATATATATATATATATATATATATATATATGCTAAGTTCTTACTCAAAGAGCCAACTGTCCTACGTTTCGGTATGTTTAACATACCTTTGTCAAGGGAAAGTGTGTTTGAAAACAAACATTGGAGGTATATATATAGTTTTGATGCCATTGTAACCACACATTTATTTCTCTTTAAATCTAATGTCTTTGTGATGTCATTGTAGATGTGAGTGTAGAAAAAGGACATAAGGGGGTTAGGTTAGAATTATATAAAACTGTAACAGTTAGAGTCTAGAGACTGCCTTATATATTCACACAGATAAGCTGCAAGAGCTAAGCATTATCCCCTGATTGTTGAGCAGCACCAGCCCTGCAGCCCATTGCATCTTGGGAAATGCAGTTTTATGAAGGTTTTTTTGTTTTTGTTTTTTACTGTTGATGATTAAATGACTACACTACTGCAGATAGTCCAAGTGACATGTCTGAGAATGTTCTATTGAACAGTGGCACCAAACAGTATTCAGGCTGTTACCCTAAGTTTAAATCCACTTAGTTCCACATAGCATTATATAAATTAAATTGTGTGAAAAACAAATTTCAACTTAATATTGGTCAGGAGTGGATTTAATGAACTGCTGCTTGTATAAGTAAGGTGACTTTATGGACATTTGTTTGGGGTTTCTTTTTTTGTTTGTGATTTTCATGCTTTGTGTTTTGTCTAGGAGGAAATGGTGTCCTTTGAGGATCGCCTGATGTTCATTAGTGCACATAAACTGAGCGAGGAAGGTGGTGCGTATCCCAGTATCCAACGCTCCGGTTGTGTTCGCAGTACGCCTCCACATTCTGCAGTGTGGGACCTGACACTCAAACTTCCCCTCACCGAAGACCTCATCAAATACCTCCATAAGCCTTCGAAACCAAAGAGTCTATTTAAAAGAATGTTTTGATTGAAATCCTGTGTTGACTGTGTGCTGAATAGATCCTTCTACAATTTGACACTCATACAATGTAAGAAATAGGAATTCAATCACCCCTGTTTTAATCTCTGCATTAATGTGTTTGACCAAGGCATTGCTCACCGAGGTTATAGTCTAGACAGTCCTCTTTTTCTGTGAGATCCTCAGCTATGTTGTAATACATGTGACTGATGAAAAGTTGACAAATTAATGAATAAAGGTGGTGGTAGGTTTTCAGTACTTCAAGTTTAACTCATACAAAGGATTTTTCCCCACCTTTTTTGTGCTGTATAAATAGCCATTTATATCAAACATATAATTTAAGATTACTATCATATTATAATCTAAGTATACAGAATAGCACTTTTTTTTTTGAATGTATCAATTATTTTACTTATTCCTATTTTAAATAGTAAAGGTATAATAGTCCAACAATATTATTAATGTATTTAAATTTGTTGTTTATGACAGTTATTTATGAAGGTCTGTTCCTTCAAAATAACGCCTACATTTAACAACATTATATGCCCAGGTAACTAGTTGATTTTGTGCATTGATGCTGTGGATTCCAGTATCCAATCCAATAAAGCAAACATGGCCTAGCATATTGTTTTATACATCTTTTTATCTATCCTTATATTAATGTAGCTGAGACTGATTCATCATCTGTACGCTAAGCACCAGAGGATACTGAATTTATATCTTGTGATTAAGGCGCCACCTTGTGGTTTTACCATGGAAATGGCCCCAAGCCACTATTGTTCTTGATTTTGTTCCTCATAATTATGCTGCTTTGAAATATATTACATATTAATACCACTATTGACAAAACGCATTATTAATAACGCCCTCAATTTCACCACAACTTGTTTTTTTTAGTATATAGCATAGCGTATATAAAACGTATTGTATTCCATTTAATGTCCCTGGTTGACTGGCCCGTTAGTAAATTAGTAAATAAACAAATAAAAACTAGCAAATCAGCGTTTTCAGTTCCTGCTATGGGGAGGGAAAACAAACTATTAGGACTACCAGAATGCATTAGATGTCATACATTATTATCAACATAATAATACGCGACATAAATCTGTCACTTAAATGATGTTTACATTAAAGTTATCAAGATCACATGCATCATTATTACCGAAAGGCGTCAGTTGTACCGTGTGCTAGCCTTGCAATTCACACGTGACTGCAGGACAAGTAATTGTTGTATTCTATTTTTAAAGGCAATACAATCATTTCCCATTGATCCTGTGAGTTTGGTATATTTGGTTTGGGGTTCTGTTGTAACCGCTCCTGAATGACCCATCGCACACTAGTCTAAAATACAAATGTTTTATCTGGTGAAATTCCAACATCTTACAATCAAAATGAACCGGGGTACGGATTTAAACTTTGATCTCGAAACTTCCTCTGTTCTTTTTCTTTATCAGAAGTGTGCTACACAGCTACGCAGGGGCATGCTTTTTCAAAGCGTTAGATAACAAGTGTTTATTTTACAAAATAGGAATCAAACAACTAAGTTGTATAATTCAAGGACGCTTATGCACTTTCAAGTTGTTTGTTGTGTGTATATAAGTTTGTGGTATATTTAAGAAAAAGTGCAGTTTTCCTACCATACGTCAATCTCAATAATATTGTGAACCTGTTATCAGAATCTGTAGAACCCATGTAAAACAAAATCTTAAAACACACAAATGTAGGAACTTTAGCCTACACTAGCTAAACAAACTGTTTTGCTGATGTGGCACAACTTTCCAGAGCTAGTAAAGGAACTTAGAAAGTGGAGACCCTGCTGCAGTAAATAAAAATCACCAAAATTATAACATGTACAAATTCCATATTTAAAATAGCAGGCTACCTGGGTTCTTCTGAGCAGAAATACAGTGTACACTAGGTTATTTATTATTATTATTGATTTTCTTAGCAGACACATCTTTGTTTTCATCAAATGGTAGGCTATATTATATGTTATTTCTAATATTAAAACATTCTACCTTTAAATTTGTTTCACTGTGTAATGTACTGTGGACTCATTGAACTCATTATTTTAGTCACGCTGCGTGTCCCTAGCACATGCTCTCGGAAGAGACACAGACAGAACAATGAACATCCTTGCTGATAGGTATATTACAGAATGAGGTAACACGCTCACTCATACTCTTTCAATGTGGTTTCTCAGTAATAAAGTAAACAAAACATACGGTTTACCGTCTTATCAATAGAACAATATAGGGTTAACAGTTGATATGGAAGCTCACAATTGTCTTCTGGTCTTCTAACCGACAAAAATTGAGACGTATGACGACGGCTTACTCATCAGACTTTGTATTGCTTTACAATTGTTTTAACTTTCTGCCGATTGGGATAATTGTCAATGGCAATCTACAAATATTAAAATAGTCTGTGGCTAACCCCACAATGAGTCATAATGTGGAAAACAATCAAATCTACTTTTAAAATAAAAGTGGGCTTATATCAAGGGTGCAGGCAGTATCTGTTAAAATAACCATAGTCTTGAACCTCAATATTCTACAAAACATTTCCAGCAAGAGTTGCATTGTCCAAAACGTTTTACCACACATCATGTAGCCCATCATGTTGAGCTTTTGCGAAATTGCTTTATTAATACAGTATAACGTTCCCAAGTTAATCACTGAGTCCCGACCAAGTTCAGCAGTCTTGCATAGAAAAGCTCAGCGAGCTTGACTAGTAAATGTATGCACATTCCTTTTAGTAAATTTGGAAAACTGGTGATTGGTTACTTGCAAACGCTCCCTCTGCTGTTGAAGACGTGTAACAGGTAAGTTCTACCGAAACTTGACTCTGGTGAAGCCCAGCCCTTAGCCGTCAGTCTGTGTCTCCATCCCTCTGAAGTGCTGGACAGATTTACTTACTCTTATCTCAGTCTGCACGTTGCTTGATGGTGACTAATAACAAATAACATCGACTCATAATAAACCAGAAGTCAACGCCGTTTACACGCGTCTTGCGGGATTCAATATAAAAAGGAGAGCTTGCAGAACTGGAATCACTCTCAACACTTCAGCTGGAATACCGACACAGTCATTGAAACATTATTGATATTGAAGCACAGAGCCCATGCATTTGGTTTCTTTGCATTTGACGGGTTTTAAAACATCGTGTGTATTTTGTGGTAACGAAATTACTGAATTCGAAGACTTTTTAATTGGAAGAATTTTAATTTATTACAAAATGGAATTACGCGTGTTTTTTTCACTAATGTTTGTGATGTATTCTGGACTTTTAGATGCAGGTTTGTTTAACTTCTTAACTTTATTTCTTAACTGGAGAACGGGAAATATTTAAAAATACATTTTAAATATTCTGTTCATATTCTGTACATTTTTTATCGGCAAAACTTTTCGTTTGATCTAGCTATCTTTTGCCTATATATAATCTAGATAGACAGATAGATAGAGAGATAGATAGATCAAATTAGAAGTTTTGATGATAGCAATTATTTTAAAAAGCATTTTAAAAGAATAAATATTGAAAGCTAGTTAAGGTGCATGAAAGCCTTTTTAAATGGCACACGTTTTGATTAATCAAATACCTGAAGTTGGATAATGTAAAGAGAAATATATCACAAAGTTATATAATTAACCTATAAAGTTGTAATTATGAAACATCGCATTTTATTGGCCATATATTGATTCTGTGATTATTGATTATAATTTGATTTTATATGTCAGGTTTTCCACAAATAATCAAACTTAAGCTTAATGGAAGACCATGGAATACTATTTTTTTTTTCAAATGCCCTTTTCCCCCTTTCTATTGATAGCAAGATTGTTTCAATACCAATATACTTTGGTGCTATCATTTTGCTTATTTTGCATGGTTGGTATAGTCTTCATATCATGAGTACTTTTGCTTTCCATATTTTTTTCCCCCATTTTTTTTTTATTTTTTTTTTTCACAGAATCTATTTTTTAAAAGCCATACAGTTTAAGGTATTTCCTTAAATTGAGTATCGTGTTATTTTGGGAGCCAGGACCAGCGGGTCAGACAGAAACACAATAGTAGGAGCAATAGATCATGTCTGCTTTCGGACATTTCTCACACTGTGTTCAAAGTTGTATTTTTATCATTGTTACCGAGAGTGGTTGTTTGAGATTATATATATATATATATATATATATATATATATATATATATATATATATATATATATATATATATATATATATATAATACTGGTAACCTAATGCAAGGACTGATTGTGAATATTAACACGGATATTTGAACTACATAGCCTAGCCTAGTGGTATGCTACGTAACACATTTATCAAAAGTATTGTGAAATGGTTTGAGCAGTTTTTGAATTAATAGATCTTACAGTCAAAGCATTTAGTGATTAAAGTTAATAAAACAATGTAATGTCTTCAGGTATGGACAGCCTTGAGGTAAAATGAGGATTATTGTGCACTTGTATACATTACACAGTTTCAAAAGCGAGACTTCCTGTGGCCTTTGGTATTTCTTTAATTATTATTTTGCTAATTAATTTACCATTTCTTGCATTTCCAGTTGCCTCGGCTGTCTCCATCTCCGAGTTACCGACTGTTTCCAGTGCCCCCTTGCGGCACGTCAGGTCAAAACGCTGTTCCTGTTCTTCATTCTTGGACAAGGAGTGCGTTTACTTCTGTCACCTAGACATCATCTGGATCAACACACCAGAGTGAGTGTCCAATACATTCATGTTTTCCAGGTTTGGGGGAATACAGATGCTGAAAAAAACAAACATCAAAGTAGGCCCATATACTTAAAAAAGGAAAATAGCAGCAACGGTTTTAATGCCACATATTCTTGTCTGCTTACCCAAACAAACACGTTAGCCATCTCATGATAAAAGCTTAGTTATAAAACTAATAGTTTTAAATCATCTCTGACGTATATTGGACATTGTTTCTCTAGCCCTTGTTTGTCTTTTATTTATCAAGTTTTATCGCTTTAAAATGTACACTCTTTATTGACAGACTGAAACTTGGCAATATAAGTTATTTGTTATCTTTAATTGTGTATATACACAGTGGTTCATACATGCCCAATCACTTGATCAAATTTCCAAAGAAAAAGGGAATGCCGGGAAGGGATATTAATAGATTCAGCAACCTAACCTTTTGTATTCTGCAATATTGTACCAATGTACTGTAACGAGCCACTAGATTCTGTTTCCCCTTTACCTAAAACATGAATAACTAAGCATATGTGTTGTCTTTGCAGACGAACTGTCTCCTATGGACTTGGAAGCCCTCCAAGAAGAAAGCGGTCGCTTCAGGAATCTGGTTTGGACACTCTAGTAGCTACAAGCCCAAGGTGCAAATGCTCAAATATGAAGGACAAGAAGTGTTTGGATTTGTGTCAGCCTCAAACAGAATTAAGGTATTTTATTTTGTTCTATTATTTAACATCAAATAAAAGTTTTTAAAAAAGTGCATACCTGATATACAAATATAGCCCTATATACCTTATCAGAGGATCTTGTAGAATGTTTTGTATTATTTTTTTTGGGGGGGGGGGTATTTTTTTGAACACAATCCTACACATTTTTATTACAGTTTGTAAAATTACTACTTGGAGGCAGTTTTATGGCCTTTAAAGTTTCTTTTAACTTATCCCGTGTCTCTATTTTCATCTTTAGAATGCCACCCCCACCAGAAAAACTTGAAAACATCCAAGAAAAAAGCATGGATTGTGCAGGAAAGAAATGCATATACAATCTGGCAGCCAACAACAGGAACATTAAAAGGTATTAAGATCTAACATTAGAACACCACCCATCCAGACATCTACAAGGTGCTATTGTAAAGAAAATGCATCCATAAATTCACAATGCAACATTCAGTACATAAGAAAAACAACTTCACTTTAGCAAAAAGTGCCTTGAATTGGTATAAATAGCTGCAGGTTTATAAAACTGGATCTGGAGATGAGCAGCCTATACTATTCTGTGTTTAAAAAAACACACAAAAAAGAGCTATAGTCACAAAACTCTTTTAAAAGACTATATTTGAACCCCTTTTTTAACATGTACACCCCATTAGTGGAAGGTTTCGTTTCTTTAGTAGTCCTCTGTTGTACCCCTCATCTTTTAGGAGCTACAAAAGAGGAATCAGAAATCAAAAAAACAAAAGGCAAGGTTCAGAACTACGAACAGCGTCATATCTGAGCCGTAGGTCAGATAAAAGCAACTACCACTTTAGTTGTATCCAGGAAACATTTTCTTAGGTTAGAAAGGGTTTTAAAACAATAATTCCCCAAATATCTTTTGAAAAAGCTGAAAATGCCACTGTGAGTTAATAATCCATCAAATGAAAGTTTCCATCAAGAGAAATTACTACATTCTGTATTCTACCAATATAATTTTTGTTTTTGATAACACAACCATTATCATTATTTTACTAATGTCAACTTTTTATTATCTATGCAGGTTAAAGTACAGAAGCCACACCAGCACCCTGGCATTGATTGCAAATGACAAACTCAAAACCAGGCTTTTATTAGAGAAGTGGAGGAAAGGCTGGAGTAACAGGTCTAAAATATGGGAGAGTCTGATGGCAGCCTCCTAAAAGCACTGGGACAGCCAAGTCTGGAGAGTTTGTTTTAGGCGTACCGGAGAAGCTTGTTGGTATAGCTCTCAGTCGGAACAGATTAGCCTTCCGTTCTGGCAAGAGACCATGGATAACTGTTTAAAGTTTCTGTAGCAGGATATATGACAGGAGCATCTTGCCAACATCCCATGGAAACAGATTGGAGGGTTAAATCTACACCGGGTGTGAGATGGACTAGGGGAAATCCCTTTAAAAGATATTGCTGCTTGAGGAGTGTTAGTAAAAGCAAGAACCTTTTGCGGAGACACTGAACAAGAATGTTATAATCAGGCACCTAACGCTTGGTGGCTTTTCTGTGTGCACACATTACCAGAATCGATGGATGTGAACTGAGTACTGGAGGCACAACCTCTTTTGCACCAAATGAAGAATCTGCTAAATGCGTGACATTCCTGATCAGACATTTCCCAAATGACATGCCTACCTCTTTCACACGTGTCTATGCAGTGTGCCCCTGCCTACAGTGTGCTTCGGCTGCTTCTGTGGGAGCTTTCCTTCACCCTGCAGTTTAGTTACTGACAAATCCATGCATTTGGAGACAGTATTAGTACTCACACTGTGAGAATACATTGGACCTAAAAAAAAACAGTGAGCGTTTACATTGTTTGGTTCAACTAAGAGCAATCAGCACATTGATCTTACTGGGCTTGGACAAGAACATTGATACACATGCAGTATGCAAACATGACTGATATTTCACTAAGAACTCTCAAAAGTCATGCCTCTGTGGGCCAGTCTGGAGAATTATCTTTTTCCACTCCCAGCTTTCCTGAATGAATTATATCCAGAACACTTTGTGGGCCTTGTAACCTGCTGTCCAACCCCTGTACGATCAGTACCCAGTCTTAACAAACAATGCTTGCACACGTTTGAGTCCTTAAATAAACCTTACAAGTTTGTTTGTTAACTGTTTTGTAAAATGACCCAAATCCATTTGTACTTCTAGAAAAAATGGAGCAGATTGTGATCACTCTGTCACAAAGTGGAGTCTATTTGAATGCTCTTAACTGTGGCAGATCTGAACACTGACATTCTTAACCTCTGTATTAATCCAGCTGGGGTGATGTATTAACATTACTACATACAATAAAAAAATAAATACAGTGAAATGAGAGCCACAGAAAATCAGGTTTAAAAACATTAGGGTGGTGACAAAATCTGCCACTGTTTGGAGCAATAAAATAGACCCAGTCTTATTCAAGAGTGCCTTTTAATGCAACTAGCTTAGCTAGCTAACCATTGTCTTGCTAAAAATGTTGTTGGGTATATTTTATATAAATATTTATAATAAAAAGTGGTCACAGAATTTTATTGAAATGTATATGGCTCTTAATATGATTTAACCATGTTAAATATGTGTTTAATACAGGCCACATTGGTCTATGATCTTGCTGTATGTAATATTTTTATGAAAAGTTTCGAAATGCAGTTGTACCTAGAGGGGAAAAACCCTTTTGGAAATAAATATGATATAAACTACACATTTTTTGGAACTTCTGTTTTGGTCATTAATGATTTAATTATACCAACTAACCCTGGAATGTAATGGCACTGCAGGAGCAGAGCTCCCTACTACCCTGTCGAGACCACACCTTTTTCGTACATGTTTGCATTACAAATAAAACAGCAGAGCAGGCATGCATAACCTATAACTCATGCTGGCAGAAACTTTGATCTTTTCATCTCTGTGGGGTCATTACCAGCGACCATTTGATTCCATGACCTAGGTCAGGTGTGAAATGACCTCATTAAAGTTCTTTCAGTCTTTGTTGTCTGGCAGGGGCTGCTGCCAGTAAACATACCGGCCAATGACCTGTGACGTTTGGTCTGCTACAAAAAGAACACATGACACATGAGTTTGTAGACTTAAAAGTTAAGTCCCAGGGTCTATGCAGGGCTGAAAGGAATTTTAGTTAAAGTTAAGTATCCTTTCTATGTGGGAAAAGGAACACATCATTTTGACTGCAGTTTTTATTTTATTCACAATTGCAGATATGTAGTATTATCCTCCACTGTGCTAGTGTCAGAGAGGTTGTTTAATCCTACCTGTTTGGGTGGCCAGGTCCATGGAAGAAATACTTTTCATAAACATTAGCCTGCTGAGTCTCACCTGTTTCAATTCCAATCAGCTTGTGTGGTGTGTAACCACTGAAGGTTAAACATTTTCAAATAAGATACATTAAATAGAAAACATGGTTCAGCTTGTGTAATGCCAGATTAATATCATTTGTCATGCCTTCTGTCATTGATTATATTTTGCGTTAACCACGTTGAACCATCTTGTATCCTCTGTTGATTATCTTTAGAGCCCTTAAAAGTCAACTGAAAAATGCCTGTGTAGCAATTAGTTGTTATGTAGATAGAAACAAAAAGAGTTGACAAGATTTAAAACAAACATAATGATCTGAACAGCAGCTGAACTAAATACTGCTGTCTTAACTATGAATCCTGAGAATGTACTTATCTTCAAGGAAAATATAATAAAAATACTTGAGAGAGGTTCAGCTAGAGGCCATATTTCCAATGGTGTGATGTTACAGCACGTTATTTAATTCCAATAATTATATCATAATCATATTTTGACACATTTACCCCCGTAGTTGTATTGCACATGCAATAAGATATCTATTTTAAATATGTAGATAGGCATTTTCAAATGATGTATGCGTTTTGTGTTTATCCATTGGAATTATCTGGCTTGCTTCACTGCATCATAAAAGCAGTTATAAACAGCATTAGTACCCTGACGCGCATGCCTAATCCAAACCCTTGAATCGCATTTAACAATTCCTGTGCAGATTACTTTTGGACAGCTTTTCTTACAATGTATTATGATAGCAATCACCAGTATGTGAGATTTCTCTGACTTTCAAACAGCGTTTCCAGTATCTCAGTCATTGCACTGAATTGTACTTCCGAATCCTGTTATGTGCTTTTATCCCCTGTAAGAGGTGGTTAGAAGAGGGGTGATCCTGTCTGCTGACCCAGAAGCAAGACAAGGTTATTTTTAGTCCTTTTATTATGACTGGTCAATAGTGCAATCAGTTTTGTCAACCCCCAGAGCTGGTTTGAAACTTTGGTAACTCCCCACACCCCCATTCAAATCATGAACAAAGAGTCTATTATCATTGAAAACAATGTCATTAGTGTGAATTCCTGGAAATGTATGCCAGTCCATAGTTTAATACAACAGTTCCCAAACAGTTTGCCTATTTGTGAAGAATTGAGAAGAATTTGTTGTAGAACATACTTGCGCTCCCCCCCACACATACCTATTTCAGAATGTATCTGTATACATGCACTGTAATGTCATCTCATGCAAAGCTTTTAAAATCTTTAAGCAGTTTAATGATTATATTTATAAATCTGTGGTTCTAAAGTTGTGTGAAGTATCAGACAGATGACAAAAACACTGTAGGTAGGTCTCAAATTTGTTTATTATTATTTTCAATAACAGCAAATAGCAAAAAGTGAATTGAGCTGTTCTTTCTGCTTTTCCAAAAAATGTCCGCTCCTGATTTGTTGCGACATCCTGAAAACTGTTCAAAATAATAGCACTGACAGACCAGAAGCATAATTATACAAACTCTAATTAAACACAAAATAAGCATCTCTCTGATGTTCTTTCAGTGATTATTGGCATGCTGTTGTTTCAGGGTATTTCACCTGTATTTATTGATTAAAACAGGGGTGTTCAAGCTTTTTTTACTGGGCCCCCCTTTGGAAATGTTTCAGGCTGTGATGACCCTCCACGCCCATCCCCACCCCAACCCCCACCCCGTGGTGTGATATCATTTGAAATTACTGTACATCAGTGGTCCCCAACCTTTTCTGGCCCATGGGCAACAACACTGAACAAGTAACGCACCGCTGGCAACATCACACTTTGCTCTATCAGCCTGAAGAAACATGTATTTGTGGCAAGCACAATAGAGACAGAAATGCTCTCCCTCAGCCTAAGGAAACATTTATGTGTGTAAAATAAAATATAGGACCTACATCTCAGACAGTGATGACTCTAGAGTATAGCACACAGGGGGGCACCAAGGGGGGCCCAATTTAATTATGGAGGGGCACTTCAAGGGTTCTACAGTGTTTTCACATCTAATAAAATACCCCACAAAACAACTGTGTTAATTAAAAAGTGGGGAAAAAACCACGCACACCCTCACAATTGTGTACCTTCCTACAATTTAGCAAATTCTGAAGTGCCTTGAACCACCCTAACTTTAGTTTATGTTAGACACATTAAAAAAATAGCAATAAAGTATAAAGTAAAATAAATATATAAATAACAATTTAAAAAGAAATAAGAACATTATCAACACATAATTAATGATTTAAAATGATTGTCAACCAATAATCCACAAATGTAACATGTTGTGAGCAAGAAGAGATCGCAGAGTATCATATTACAGAGAAGAGCAGTGATAAAGTGCAATAAAATCAGTAGCAAAAAAGATTCAAATAAATTCGAATAGAGAAAACAGTAAATAATTACATGTAAGAGTGAGTTCGACAGAGCAGTTCACTTATATTAAAAAAAAAAAATTGCTTCCAGTATGAGCAGGTAGTAAGATGGATGAGAATGATTTCAAATAAGAGCAAATACAAGATATATATAATTAAGAGCAGTAGTAGAATACGGCAAGGTATGGAGCAGTTCAGTGCAAGTACAAGCTGAAGTACTGGTACAATAGGGTGCCATATAGTGCAGTATAGTCGAGAGGTTTACAGATGCTGTCTGAACAGGTGTGTCTCGAGGAAGCGCCAGAAGGTGGTCAGGGATTGAGCAGTCCTCATGTCCGTGGGTAGGTCGTTCCACCACTGAGGGGCAAGGGTGGAGAAGGAGCGGGCTCTGGGAGCGGAGGGGGGGTACAGCTAATCTGCCAGTAGTGGAGGAGCGGAGGGGGGGAGTGGGGATGTAGGGAGAAATGATAGTCTGGAGATAGGAGGGAGCAGAAAGGTCAAGACAGTGATAGATGAGTACAAGAGTTTTTAATTGGATGCCAGCAGAGATAGGGAGCCAGTGCAGAGAGCAGTGTAGCGTGGGAGAAACGAGGAAGGGAAAAGACAAGACAAGCAGCAGAGTTTTGGATGAGCTGGAGCGGATGGATGGCAGAGGCAGGGAGGCCAGCCAGGAGGGAGTTGCAGTAGTCAAGGTGGGACAGTACCAGGGCCTGAACTAGGAATTGTGTGGAGTAGTCGGTGAGGAAGGGGCGAATTCTGCGTATGTTGCTGAGGAAGAAGCACCTGTGCCATGGCACAACCACTGTGCTCAAAGAATTATATTTTTTCCTACGGTCCCTGGCCGTGACGTCTCAATTCAGCCTATCCAAGTAACCATAGGTATTGTGATAATAGCATCTTCCAGATATTATTTAAATTTCCATTTAAATAATTTGTTGTTATCTTATATAAACTTTTTATTACTAAACTTTTTACTCATGCCCTCACATTATGCTTCTTTATTTTACGCATTGCAATTTAATGTTGCCTGGCTTCAAACTGATAAACTAAAAACACTGGTCATTTTTTATTCTTAATAAAATTCCCTATTTTTTTTTTTGTTAAATACAAATGTAATAAATTCAACATAGAAAAAAAACGCAATATAGGCTACTGTTTCAAAGCTGGAATTGTTAAACTAAGCTTAAACCAGAATTTTAATGTTCAATGCCCCCCTCCCCCCACCACACCACTTCAAGTGGCGCTCCGCAGCCCTTGTGTGCATTCACGACTCACATCTCTCCTCACAATCACCTCAGACCACTCGTGAACCCACGATGCCATTCACAAACTACTTGACTAACAATGATGTTTGGGAAACACATCAGATTTGACACGTTGCTCTTACGATGGTCTTACGATGTTCGTTTGGCTCAAGTTGCTTTTAGGAAACGGCCCCCTGGTCATCATCAGCATAAAGATGATACAAGAAGCCATGGGAGGAGATGAGAGGATTCAGGGAGCGGGTGTAGAGAGAAAACAGGAGAGGTCCCAGGACTGAGCCTTGGCGGACACCTGTCGAAAGAGAGCAAGAGGCAGAGGGTGAGCCACGCCAAGACACTCTGTATGTGCGATCCGGGAGGTAGGAGAACCAGGCAAGAGCAGTGCCGGACAGTCCCAGGTCAGCGAGGGAGGACAGGAGACTAGTGGTCGACTGTGTCAAAGGCTGCAGAGAGGTTTAGGAGAATTAGGACAGAAGAGATGGAGGCGGCACAGGCAGAGAGTAGAGAGTTAATGATGGAGAGAAGAGCAGTTTCAGTGGAGTGTGCCGGGCGAAAACAAGACTGGAGGGGGTCAAGCAGAGAATGTGTTGACAGGAAAGCAGAGAGCTGGCGGTGTACCGCTCGCTCAAGGGTTTTAGAGAGGAACCGGAGAAGGGAGACAGTACGGTAGTTCTGGAGGGATGAGGGATCAAGGGAAGTAAGAGCATTACCATACATCAAGGTCAACTACAATATGGTAATGCTGGACAATCAGGGTTTTATTGGGTTTACCCTTATAAAAGTTTCCCACAGTGAAAGCATAGCAACATGTAATAAAGCACTGTGAAGGCATTGAGACATAATGAAAAAAAAATGAAAAAAACAAAATTAACATATCTACCGGAAGCCGTAGTACAGCATTTCATGTTAGATTTTGAAATGTTTTTCGTTGAATATGTGAAAACAAAGCAGTATGTCATTCAATAATTTAACATAAGATTATTCAGCAGGTTTCATTCTACTTTATGACACAACATAAGTTAATTCTATAGGGTGATGCAAAACTTTTGGCCATAGCTGTAAACTCTGGAAGTTTCTACAGTCATCTACCATCTGGTAGTGCCCTGCAAAGGGGCGTCCTGATGGGTGGAAGAAAGCTCTGCGCTTTCCACTGTCTAATCTTGAAAAAGTGGTAAGTGGTGAATCGTCTGTTATCTCACCTTTCCTGCTTGTTGTACACTGGGTGTCAGTTGGGTTCATACTTTTTTTTTATTTTATCAAACCTGATTGCTTTAATCTAGTAATGTAAACAGGTGAACAACCTGTTGTAGGTGTAGCCAGCAAAGAAAGGTCAATGAATTACGAATGTCTGAGGCATTTCTTGAACACTTTAAAGGGGAACTATAATGTAAATTAATATATAACTATTTCAATAGAAAACATGTTAACTAAAGCTTTTGACGCATTTTCAGCCTCTCCTTGAGCCGTATATCGTATAAAAACCAAATTAACATTGAATGTATTGGAGGTCTCTTCCGTCGCGCTTTGTGTGACGTCCTGTCGTTGACTCGCTCTATAGTCACGCATAGTATTCTATTGAGTGTATGTCCCGTTCCTATATTATGTAGCCATTGTTTTGTTATGGCCGCCTTTTGTTGGTTTAAAAGCTTAGGCACACAAACGTACATTTTGTTACTGTTTTTCCTTTTGTTATTTTTGCACCCCAACACTTTCCATTGTGACATAATTCACCCTGCCGGCGTTCACTGGTGTGGGTGTCTGTCAACGATATGACGTAACAGCGGCACCAGAAAGGTTCCAATATGGCGGCGGCCTGCATTTCCAGCTGACCCAGAAAGCTGACAAAAAAATTGAAATACTGGCCAAACGCTTGACTTAACAAAATTGGCGCAGCGAGACGCATTTGTTCTGTAAACAGAGCATTTAGAGAGCATTGTTATTTTGAGTACAGTTCCTCTTTAAACTTGAAGCCCAGAATATACATGATGGTTACATTGGTATCAGTGACTGAGCATTGTACATTATTAAGGTGTACCTTTTTGAACCAAAAGTGACCATGTATTACTATCAATCTGTTTAAAAACAATAATGATACAAAAGGGTTGACTATACACTGTATGTTAGTAAATTCTAATTAGCAAGCATGGTTACAGGGAGCTGTTGTTTGCTCATACATATTAGAGAACTATGCTATCCATTATTGGGTACATAAGAATTTAAATTCCTTTGATTGCTAAAGGAGATAAACCTTATCCACCATGGCAAGCTAACACATATTTGCTTTATGATGTGATAAAGGTTAATTAGATTAATGGGAAACGGGTCACATTAAAATAAAATGTATACTGTTTCCAATGAAAACTGACTAATATAATTTCCTCAATGTAATCTGACAACACAAATATATGATGTTTATTGCAAATCTATAATGTTACTATTCTAGAATGCACACTATAATAAACCTTTAATTGTTTTTTTTTTTTTTTTTTTTAAAGTCAGTCGCAGGGTCTATGCAGGGCTGAAAGGAATTTTAATTAGGGCCAAAATCTTCATGCTTTCTCTTAACTTTTCCCCTCAAATTATTAACAGAATGGGCATGAAACTCAGAGAGTAGCTACAATGGAAACATAATTGCTAACTGTTTAAATAAATAAATAAATAAATAAACATACCTAGAATTTTTCTTTTCATTGTTAAGATCCTGACAATTTTTTACACTTCAAACTTTAAAGTCTGTTTCAAAGCTCTTTTCAAAATCTCCACTCTAGTGCACTGATGGTTTAAGGAAATTTCAAAACTTTTAAGAATGTGTTTGTTAATATTTATGTATTTAGCTAAATCTTAACACACTTTTTTTTGAAAAAATACGCAATTTACATTAAATCCAGGAAAAAAAAAAAAACACCTGTTTTCACACAAAAGTTGTCAGGATGTCACAGTGAAAATAACAATTACACGTGCGCTTAAACCGTTGTAGCAACACATGGGGACGTAAAACACTATATTTATTGGAACCCTGCTACTTTAAGTATGATTTATTGTTTACTTCTTTTGAATTGAATAGTACGCCATATTCTTGTTCTTGTGTAACTACAGTACATTTTAATTACAGACACATTCTATAAAGCGGTTTTGGAAAAGACTTCAGAAAATTACAATACCGACAAATACAAACAAACACAAAGTTGTCATGGAAAGCATTTTTAAAAGATGTGGATTGAAAGATGCCTCTCACGCTTTTGGTGATCTTTTGCATTAACATTTACTTTGCTTATCACATGTTGAGTGGAAATGTGTCTTGCAGGGTCTCGTCAATATCTGAACAAATGTAGCAATTTATGAATGTTCCATACTTTAAATTCCTGTAATTTCTTTAAGCTATAGCTGTCACCCTTGCCCCAGTTTAAATCACTGCTATTACCAAGTAACCAGAATAACAAATACAGCACAACAGAAATGATATGAAGGGCTGGAGTGAACTGTACTGTATAAACCGACTAATGTTGTATCTCATTACAGAACTTTGTTTTTAATCCTCACTAGACTTAAAACAAAAATAGCTGTGTGGTCCAGTGGTTAAAGAAAAGAGCTTGTAACCAGGAGGTCCCCGGTTCAAATCCCACCTTAGCCACTGACTCATTGTGTGACCCTGAGCAAGTCACTTAACCTCCTTGTGCTCCGTCTTTCGGGCGAGACATAATTGTAAGTGACTCTGCAGCTGATGCATAGTTCACACACCCTAGTCTCTGTAAGTCGCCTTGGATAAAGGCGTCTGCTAAAATAAACAAATAATAATAATATAGGACTTATTGATGAATAACACAGTTTTAATTTACATTATAAAACTAACAGAACGTTTTTGATAGTATTGCACCATGTTTTATTACTTTAAGTGGTTGAATCCCTTCCTCTCGCCTTGGCTTGTTTTCTCAGAACATTTCACATATATGAGCAACACATAATTAATTAATGGTGTCAAATATGGTGGGATGTTATAACAAACATTTATTTTAAAAGGTATTTGAATGGTATGTTATCTATACACGTAGTAATCAGGTGTATTTGTGAACATACACTGGGTAAGTAAAATAGATGCTGAATATGAAAAACATACAAAGAAACATACGCTATATGAAGAGTCATTAATGTGACAACAAAGCATTTAATATTTTATTGGATGCCACCAAAAATGTAATGTGACTGAACAAATCATTGAAGACAGCTGTGTACCAACACTGAAATCACTGCCTCTGTGCTTGTGGTCTATATAATTTGTATGGGAAGACTTTATAATACTGTGGCAGTAAAACAGTTTTATTTGTTTTTACTGGAAAACACCTGCAATGGACCATAACTTGAGAGAATCATAACAGGCAGTAGTGTACTGAATATGAAGCCAATATCTCCATGTATTCATATCACCCAAAAACCACACATGACCACAATATCAGAACAATAATCTGTTACAAGGATGCTTAATAACAATAACCTCACTTTGATTTTCATAGCTTGCATAGCTGTGGAGTTGTTTAAAGGCAGGGCAGCTACTGTGTATACAAGTTAGCTTGGGGGAAACTCATGAGAGAGAGTAATAGGTGCACCTACTGACTGAAAAGAATGAAGACATTAATGCCAATACTGCAGCCCAAATACAGCACTGAGTTGCATGAAACTTTTTATAATGCCAAAAAAGTACTGAAAGTTTTTCCAAGTGATGGGGGAAGATAGAAGACAGCACAGTAAGGTCCAATACATCTTACAACTTATTGTTATAACTCACAGTATATGGAAGTGATATTGATGCTTTAAATGGAAATAAGTATGATGTAAATGGGAGTAACAGCTCTTGTCGCAGTTTGAGTCCAATTATAACCTGGCTGCGGCCTTTTAATGAATAGAAGTCAAAATAAGCAGAGAGTGACATTAAGAGGAGATTGATTTTTTTTATTTTCTTTAAAAAAAACCGTCAACTGTTACAAACTCAAATACTTCTGCAGTTACACAACAGCAAGCATTGTATGCTTAGGGAAAGTTATATTTGGATGACAAACTATTTTATTTTAGCACCTTGCCATTTCAAAAGGCTTTATCAATAGTTTAATTTTATCATTTGATGTAAACATATCACAATAGTTTTCAAATTGCACATTTATCATGTTTATGTTTGCATTTCCTTGACAAGCCCAAATAAAATGCAAGTCATGATCCAAAGTACTGTAAATAAGTGTGCCCTTTTAATGAGAATATCATGAATTAATTTTGTTCTAATCTCTAATTATGAATACAATTCTTCTGCAAAGACGGAACTAGACTTTCATTTTGCATGCATTAGTAGCCTGTTACACTTTCCAGGTCAGCTAACCTAAGCAGTGTCTTTAGGGTAAAAGCATGACAACTTTTTTGTCCAATATAAATTATTTTTAACTGCATGGTAGCATCCTCCTCAGAATGTGCTGCTTGTCTGTTTATGGTAGCGAGGTGGTCTGGCTGACGTTTCTGGATGTGTGCCTCTCCGCTAATTGCGTGCCGTTTTGAAGCATTGTGTTTAATATATTTTCATGTTTGAACTTCTGGCTCCCTTTTAAAAATACAGTCTTGCCTGCCATGAGTTCCCCTGCATCCTGACAAAGCGTGCTAAACATGGATTTTTTTTTTTTCACATTGTCAAACTTAAGCCAGGGAAAATATTTTAGCCACTGTTGGTTGAACTTGTATGTTCTTTTGCTACTTACAACTGTGAACACGCTGTAACTAACATAGCCCATCTCGAAGTTCCCTGTTCGCTTTCATCTTCTGACATTGTTGAAGCTGACACCCTGGGATTCTTCAAGAAGCTGCTTAATGAGTCCCATGAATCATCAACACATTTAATATTGAGTCAGCACAACTGCACAAGACTCACAACATGTAACTTTATACATAATAGTCCAATATTACATTCCTCAAATCATGAAATGCTGATTAACATTCATTAGTTATGAAAAATAACACTTCAAACTTTAAAAAAAATTTAGAATAATAAATGTGCTCAACATTCATGGGACACCCTGTATATGGTGTGTCTACTGATGTAACAATGAAGGGCTTCTCAAAATGTATACTTGAACTTTACATATGCAGTACAGCACATATTTTTACATTTAAGAAATGATTCAATAGGTTACACAGCAAAGTGGTAATACTGCAATATACCTGGGCGTGACTTTGTCACTGGGTTCTAAAAGTTTTTATCAACGCATGTTAAAATACAAAATGTATTTGAATAAGTACAAGACAGTTTGTCACACAATGCATGACAGAAAGGGCATCCTTCCATTCTCCTGCCTCTTAACTATTTAGAAACAGTGTACAAACAATGCATAAACAGGAACTTAATATCAACACTGTACATATTAGTTAAATGAAACATTCTCGAACCAAACACTGTGAGGATATAAGTTAGCACAGCACAGTACAGTATTCACTTTCCGACCGCCAGATAAGATGCTTGCCAGATAAGACCCTCGATCCAGTTGCTGTACCCTTTCTGTTGTGTGCTTCTAGGAATTCACGGATCATTATTCGCCCAGTTATCGATACACAAATCATCGATTTACTCCACGTATCAGTGGCTGTGGCGGTCATGACAGTAGCTTGCACACCAAGACTTGTTTTCAATTCCAACATGGCCGCTGAGTGAATAAAGTCCATTGGCCAGGTTTTAAACTAGGTTTACAACAAGATAAGTCTAAAACAATTGGTTTAATGTAGAGCACTTCACTCTGTGGTTTGGTACATTTCATTCATAATAAATAAAAGCAGCATTCTTTTCAGGTTGGGCAATTAGCAAGCATTCTCTAATCGTACTATTTGGTCATGATCTGTTTTAGATTATTTGTGGTGTTGTATTTTTGTAAACAGCCTTATGAAATATCTAATCTGTGTGTGCAGCACTTGAAAATTGTGTGCAAAACAACTCAAAAATGCAATATGCTTTGTCTAGTAATATAGCATTAGTAGTGCAGGCAGTATGCATACACCACTTCTTCATATAAAAACATTACCTCAAGGCTTAAAACACCCCCAGACACAGGAAATGTGTCTTTTATTACCATTCCTTGCATGAGTATCTTAAAAATAGCTATAGAGACTAAAGTCTAATTCAGAAGAAACATATTTTGAGGTCAATAATAACATCCAGCTGTTTGATACATTATGAGGTTTTATCATTAAATCATAATATCTCCTCAGTGTAATACTGTCTTGAAGGATGAATGAATCCCTATAGTAGTTAAACAATGCTTTGCAAACTCACTCAAACTATTTTAGTTCTAAAACACCTTTTGAACATGCCAAGAATATAATCATTTTTGCTCGTAGGCATCTGGTACGTAGTTGGCTGGTTGGTGCGGCTTCTGTGTGGTAACTGCGTTAGTGCCAGGTTTGGGTCTAAATTTCACAAGGGTGAGGCTTGATCAGCAAGTACACTATTTAGTAGCTTGATGACAATTCATCATCATATGTATACTCCTGTACCAATACTTAAGAGATTAAGGGTTTGCAGTAGTGTTTATTTCATGTTTTGTGTGTGCCAAATACCAATATATTATATTACTAAGTTGTATAATCATTTTGCCAAGTTAGTCTGAGGTAGTCATTTATATTAAGTTTTGACATATGTTATTATTTGTTAGAATTAAACAAATGTAGAATATTTAGGCTGCTATTTGACAAGTCATTTTATTCTGAATACAGCAACACTGATGGTACTCTGGTGTGTACTGCACAGCTAATGTGGTACTGTAGCTTTAATTGGAAGACCGACGTCCACGGTGACGTTGCTACTCACTGTTTGAGTTTGGCTGTGTTTTTCAGATGATCTTCTTCAGTTCGACACGATCTAGATGGGGGAGTATTTTGTGTTGGGGTCCTAAAATATATATCATTCAGTCATAACATAATGAACCTAACATAATATAACATAATATATATGAAGCAAAGGGAGTTTACAGTAAATGTTAATGCTAAAGCTAAATGTTAAAGATTGTTGTTTTATAAAAGTTGTTTTTATTAATTGAATACAGTTTCAAAACTACTGAAACAGTTTCACAAACAATTTTGTGAAAGTTTGTGAAATTTTAAGAGTTAACACTTTGCAAATTAAGACCAGTATTACACGGTGTTAGTTACTGTGGTGCAGGATCTAACTATAGTAGGATTAAACAGCTTTCAAGGGTGATGTCATGTCCATCTGCTAATTAGTTTGTTTTATATATATATTTTTTTATTCTAAATGTGCTAAAACTCATTTTGGGTAGTTCCAATTTTAGGTTTTGACCATTAACTTGTTCAGTTGGTCATAAACTGAACCCAAATGGCTATACCAATGTCAGTTGCCACCAGAGACAGTTTTTGGGCATTGCCTTTATTTAAAAGAGAATAGAGGAACATGTAATATTACTGAATTATTACATAGAAATATGCATTTTGTAAACAAACCTTTTTACTTTGCACGTAGGAACAGAATGAATGGAGAGCTCAGGCTGTGTAACAAAGAATACAGTCCTGTGTCACAGACAGCCTCAAAAGTAAAGTACCATGGATAAACTGGACTACTGCGCTCTGTGGACTGGTGCTGCAAAGACTAACATAACAAACACTGATTGCAGAACATTACATAAGTCATGTGTTACATTACTGACTTAAATCATTAAGATTACAAGCCAGTTAATACTGATTTTTAAACACACACCACAGCCATTTTCTGCCACGTGGTGGTGAATTTAGCAAAGTGGTGGTTCAGCAGGGAACTCGCTTTTAATCTAGATTAAAATAGGAAACATCGAGCACATTAGGCACCCTCATTACCAGAACATTAGTCAGTCAAATGGCTAGTATCTCTTTCGTCATTCGATAAACACGTCCAACAGTCAGCTAGAAAGGGCTTTATATCTTACCTCAATCTACTCACCCCCCACCGTATGTCAGAGTTCACCTCCTCCCCAGCCTCCACCTGCTTTCCAACTTAGTCTAAGGGGAAGGGCAGCTATCCTGCCCCCATGCCCATGGCTTCCCTACAGTCAGCCTCTCCACTATCAGCAAACTAAATTATGGGAAGAGGTACCTCTAAGGGCGAGGCGAAAGGCCAAAGATGTAATGAAATATGTATAACGTTGTATTTGTTGTCTAAGCATGAATAAATATTGTTCTCTATCATATGACTTTTCCTCACTGGAGGCATTCGTTTTCCACATGGAAGCAAAACCAATTTAAAAGGTGTATTTCATGTGACCTGCCATTTGTGGGCTGTAAGTGGTAATACCTTGACCCTTATGCCACATACTTACCTTATTGTTTGAAGAAGGAGAATGAATGGTCGGTAGCAATAATATAGGTATCACTGTAATCAACACAAAGAGCAAGAATGTCAGTACATTCCAGAACAAATAGACTACAAAAGAAAAGACCTTGTACAGTGAATTGAAAAGAGTCAAATGGCTTGTACACTGAGCACTGTGGAGCCTAAGCTGCTTCTTGAAATGAAGAGCATGTTCGGAGCTTATAGTTGCACAGCTTTTAGACAAGCAGCAACAAATCTGGTGCTGTCTATGCTACCATTCTCTAAGCTCATATAACTATACATTAACTAAGTGAAGGTATGTATCTATGTAGAGAAGACGTTTTGATTTTAGTTGGTTTTCATTTCTTTGTTTGCTATAATGCTCGTTAGTGTGGAAGAGCAATGATCAATTAAAATGGTATGCTTGAACTTTATGAATAGCGCACATAGCCAAAACACAGACAAATACTCTTTGTTTAAATGTGTATCTTAAATTTACAATATGATATGCAATGGCTATAAACAGTTATCCAGGAACAACTATCCTAAAAGACTGATAAACTACTTACAGTATAAGTTAATTAATGCAAAACCAGTCCTAATGAAGTGTGGCTATAATTCACTGACAGAAATGTTACCTTCTGGACTTTCAGCTAACTTTAAATCTGTAGTGATGAAATGATAGTTACAAAGTACCATACCCTTTCTGCCAGCGACTTTGCAAGGACTAAACATGATAGCTTCAAAACAACTGTGACTTGGCAACTTTTTAATGTCTTTAAAAAGCAAATAGAGATGACTTTACGTACCTCTATTTGCTGCATTGTGGGGGTTTAGACGTGTTGTTTCCTAGTAAGACCCTTTCATCCAATGGGGGGGAGGTGAATTTATTATTGTATTTTGGAAGGAATTTCCTGAGAATGTCAGCCATTATGACTAGATCTTTAACAAACCCTAACCGATGGTAGTGCTTCAAATCTTTGAAAACCAGAGGTGGTTTGCAAATAGACGGGGCAAAAAATGTAGGCATGTGTTTTCCTTAGAAGCAATATACATTGCTTGGACACTTTATTAGGACCTGCACCTAATATTGTGGCCAATGATATCCCGCCTTGACACAATGTGCTATAGACTCTACAAGGAGCTGGAAGGTGTTTGAGGGATGTGAATCCAATTATTTATTAATATTTCATACAATTGCTGTAAAGACGTAGGCAGAAGAACCTGACGAATATATCATTCAAGTCTACCCCAAACACTGAGATCCGGCCGTGGGTCTGGCCATGGATTGTGGTGGAATTATTGTCTTAAAGTACTCATCACCCTCAGGGTAAAAGTGCAGCATTGTTGGGCAGACTTGATCTCCAGCCATGCCTCAGTAAACTATGACATTTAGCCTTCCAGAGTAATCAAGAGACACAGGGTGATGTCAAATCCAACTGGGTAGACAGGTCCTCATAAAGTGGCCCTGGAGTGTATCTCATTACTTTGAAACCCTTTGAAACCAGTACCATACTGGTTACCCACCCACTGATCAAGGGATATCGCAAATTCCTGCTGTGCAAATGCTTCTGATTTAATTTCAACAGCATATCAACTACAGTGATGCGTTATTTTAAAATATTGTCATAGTTCAAATAGCATTATCCATGCACAAAAACTTTCTGGTAATATATTGGGTAATTAAAGTTGTTGGGTTGACAGAAAGAATTCATTCTTCATTATAGCCATGACTGTAACAGTCTCGTGAACGTGAATAATGACCTTCTTGTATGTTCTTGCTGGAAACAGTTAGCAGTCTTTACTGATACCTGATACAGGTAATGGGCAATGGCATTTTCAAACTGAAAAGGGTACATTCTTTTCTTTGTGTGTGTGTGTGGGTGTATCAGTCATAACACTATGTCCACAAGACAATATGTCCTTAGCCCTCCCCAACCTCCTCCAATAGTCAAAGCAGGTAGAAAAACATGGTTCACTACAACAAATTAAATCATTTTCTTTTCTCCAAAAACTCCTTTAACTTTGAAACCCCTAATACTGTTCAGATCATGGTTTCTAGTATTAGTGAGTTTGTAGCACCTGCTCTAGAAACACACACTTCATTGATTCAATCACAGAATAAACATATATACATTTTTTTTGTTTTTAAATCAGAGCTATGCAAGGAGTTTGCATTTGTAGTAGGCAGTGTTGTGTAATGTACTGCCGTTATGAATGTTGACCCCTGTTGGTAAGATGAGATTAAAAGCTCTACAAATCACAAATGCAGAGGAACATGGTTGTTTTGCATAATTGGTGCTGTTGTGCCTTTATGTACAGTGGCTCATTAAGGCCATCGTTAAACTAAAAGAATTGTTTGTTATGTCGAGATCACAAGATAATTTACCTTGTGATCACGAGAAAACCATTCTGTTATCTCGTCATCACGAAATCATTCATCTCAGGGTCTCGAGAAAACGAAATTCATTACTTCCGTTTTCCTGAGACAGATAAATTCTGTCAGGAAAACGGAAGTAATCACTTCCATTTTCTCACGATCCTGAGATAAATGATTTAGTGGTCTCGACATAAAGGTTCTTTTTTTTTCTTTGATGGCCTCAACGAGCCACCATATTTATTCACAGTGCACATGACAAAACTGGTATCACACCTTAAGTCCTCTTAGCTAAAATGTGTATCTTTAAAGTTACAGTATTCAGTGGCTGTAAACAGTTATCAAGGGACAAACAAACCTTCCTAATAAAACACTAATAAATCAATTACTAGAAGTCATGACCTTCCAATAGTGTGACTAATTTCCTGACAAAACAGGTGCAATTCATTAATTTATTTACATAAATATTATGTTCTGGACTTCCAACTAACTACACAGTGATAAAGACAGTCAGTTGTGATACGCATAGTAGCCCAGCCTCTGACCCTGTTACACATTTAATCATATTACCATAAAGCAGAATGTAATAGGATAGTGTGTGTCTGAGGACAGAGGATAGAGATTCATAAGCATGATCCCTATGGTGATACACTGCCTGGATGTTTAGTGTCTTCCAATTTTGTTGTTGTTACAATGTTACAAAAGAGGTTTCAAGATAGCATGTACCTCACAGATGCATGACAGACCTTATATTTCAAATTTGGTGCTCACACAGCAAAAGTCCGATAGGATATCCTTGAGCAGCAATATGTTGACTGCATGCTGTGGCCTGCAAATCCAACACGCTTGAGACTAGTTTACTAGTAATATTTTAAAGTTCACAAGGAGAAAAAAAAAAAAAAAAAGGAAAACCTGCCCAGCAGCCACTACACATTTTAAGAAACATTTCTATGCAGGTTATTTGTACAACACAGTCAAACAATTTTGACATGCACAGTATATATGTTGTCATCACTTATAAAAGTCAAAGAAAACATGCATTTGTCTTTGGTACACATCATTCAGTTAGCACTGATATCTTTACAGACAGGCTAAACAAACCTTTTCACAGTTGCTAATTATTTTGAAAACAAATGTCTAGCACAGTGCCCAAACTCACCGGTTTAATTCTAGAAGACTTATCAGGACTCACGTAAAATAAAATATTTGAATGCAAGGAGAACAGTGTTTCTGTTGATGTACTGTAAAAGCACAAAAAACAGCAATAAACCGTATTGAAACATACAGCAGTGAACAGGCCCCCAGTAAGCAAGTGCAAACTGTTGCAAGTAAATGTTAAGTTAATTTCATGATAGAAAGTAATATTGCAGTACACAATTGTAATTCTTATGTCTAAGCACCATTTACAATGCCCATTGTTGGTTAGGTATTCCAGAAAAATTATGGCAAAACAGGCTGCAGTGTGACTCAGCTAATCTAGCTCTGTGTGCTCTTGTTGTTTTTAGTTGAGGGAAAAGTATGCAAAGCGAGCAATACAAAGGGAATTTGGATCAGTATAAATTTCAATTTTCACATGGCTGATGACATTTTAAAGACTTCTAATTTGGTAACATATACCCCAACTAAAATAACCCTGATCTTATTTCTGCATTTCAAATGTCAAAGAAAAAACAATTGGGAAGTCCAAATGGCTTTACAGCCCCCTTTACCTGAGGGTGATAATGTATGCAGGTAAATTGTGCAGAAAAAAAATGTCTCGCCACCTGCTTTTTTGTCAAAGACTGACATGATGCAAGAGACCTTTTCAAAAGTATAATTCTTACACTGGCAGGCCCTATTGCCCTTCATTGTGCACAGTCTCTGGTTACACACTATGCATTCCAAATAATGAAGGTGTATGCCTTCTTTTATTAGGGTCATTTACCACGCCATTCAAACTAACTTAGAAGATTTGGGGGAACATTGCCTTGGAAATGGACCAAGAATCTCAGGTAGTGCCTTTTAAGCCATGCTCATCTGAATAAAGAGGAAACAGCCAATCCCTTTCTTACCATATACATATATATATATATATATATATATATATATATATATATATATATATATATATATATATATATATATATATATATATATACACACACACACACACACACACATAGGATATGTATTCCTTGTAAAACTACCTCACTTAACACTAGCAGGGAAAAACATGGAGTGATAATTATATGTACTAAATTAACACATTGCCATCAATTAGCTCTACATTTGTCCAACTTAAATGATTTTTAACTGCCTGGTTGCATGTTCCTCAGAATGTGCTACTTGCCTGTTTATGGTAGCGGGATGGTTTGCCTCTCCGCACATTGCGTGCCGTTTTGAAGCACTGTGTTTAATATATTTTCATGTTTGAACTTCTGGCTCCCTGTTAAATAGTCTTGCCTGCCATGAGTTCCCCTGCATCCTGATAAAATGTGCTAAACATGGATTTTTTTTTTTTTTTTTTTTTTTAAACATTGTCAAACTTATGCTAGGGAAAATCTTTTAGCAACTGTGAACACACTGTAACTAACATAGCCCTTCTCGGAGTTCCATGTTTGCTTTGTTCTTCTGACATACCTTCATTGCTCATTTCTTGTAAAGACCCCGACAAATCTGAATTTTGTTAATCGCGGTTTTCTTTTGAAACCTCTCCAGTCATGTGAAAATAATTTGTCATTTTCCTCATCGTGGTTTGACAAGTTTTCAAACTGTCTGGAAACGAATAGCCATCGCACTGATAAAATCAGTGAAATTGGCAGGGTATGGGATTTGTAGTTTTTAATGTGTGATTAACAGTGGGCAGTGGACACCAATAAACTACATTCCAATAGTACATTACAATTGAGCTAGAGAGTTTAGATCCTGACTGAGTTTTTTTTTTTTTTAAATTATACTTTCAGCTGAAAAAATAAATCACATTTATTTTTTATAGTCAACATTTAGGAATTTCTAGTCGCATACGTGCATATAATTTAAAATGTATGTTCGCACAAGCATTTTTTTTAGTCTCACATGCAGAAACTGTCGGGATATTTTCATCTGTGCTATTGGCCGACACAGAAGGCTCGGCCACATCAACCGTAACAAAAACTGTTGAATGCTTATATGTTAGTGTGTAGTGAGGGCTAGGCTGGGTTTAAAATACGAGGTTTTTAAAATACAAAACAATAACAAACAATTGGCTTTCGCCGTAATATAAAACATAAATCATAATATAAAGAAACAAACAAAGGGGTGGGACACTCCGCCACACTGTTAGTGGACTGCATGTGGATTTGACTCACTACTTGCAAAAGTTCAGCAGTTCTTGGGCCAGATCGGGAGACATGGTGGTCAAAACTTCAATGAGCTATTCCCGAAACTCAAATATCCTTTGTACAGAGTTATAAAAAGTGAGTCAGCAGATTGGATTGTAATTCAGCAGCATGCTATGCGCCTCACTGCCCATTTCACATAACGTTGTGAATCTCAGTTTATTAACACAGATGTTTCCAGATTTTTGAAGGAATAATTTTCTGGGTGTTATTGAGCTCTATGAACTACAAAGCAAAAGATGTTTTGTAAAGTAGGTCTGATGTCACGAGACAGATTTTCCCCATCTACCACCAACTGGCTCTTATTAAGGCTATTGCACAGGACAGCAAGATGTGTAGTTTAAGATTTTTCAACATATTCCCTCTGTTTCACTCTTTTTCTTCCCATATTCCATGTCATGTGGAAAGCCGCTTATTTCAGCTCATGTACTTTCGGACCTTTGTTGTGATGTGGTCAAATGCATGGCCCCAATAATCTCCATTGTTAGTAGAGGTCAGTCAGGGTCAGGAAGTCAGTAAAGTCATAAGTCAAACATGATGGTTCTTTTCTTTCTGAAGCCCCAGCTCCAATTTACACAGCACATTTTTAACGTGAAATTTTAAGTTCATGTGTTGAGTTAATACTGTTTTTTTTATGTTATACCAGGTATCTTCTTATGGGTACTTTCAATGTTTTATCATACAAAAAATGTACATTCACCTTTGGCTTGTGCCTCCCAAAGCACCTGGCATGTGATTGTTAGACAACAGTGCACTCTATTTAATATGCTCAACAAAAAATGTTGTGTAATATATTAGCTTTAACAATTGGTGTGGTGTATGTTTGGTTTGAGTGGTTTTTAGATACTGTAGCTGTATTAGATGGATTTAAATAACATGGCAGGTTTAGTCATTTATTTTGGCAATCTGCTCCATCTCTGGCAAACTATTTGTATTAACTTGTTTTTGCAGACAACTAGCTTGAAGATTTCAAGTTAGCTCACTGAATAGATAAAATAAGACAAACAGCAATGTGTTTAAATAATATTTCAGAACACACAAAACAATGTAGAGAACAGGGATTAACAGAGAGCAAATCATGTGAAATCAAGAAACCTGACTTATTTGGTGAGTCACCAATTCCCTGCAAGGAGGAAAGAAAACACACTTTTCCTTGTTGCCATTTCTTCTACTCTAACAAGTTCATTCTGATTTTAAAATTATATTGTCGTGAAACAATTTAGAAACATTGTTATTTACAGCAGCAGAAACATACATTTGTTTTAAACCTGTGTTTTTGGGTTATAAACTCCCTAACAAAACTATTAAAAAAAACTAAGATAACACTTGGTAGGAGCACTCCCAGTAAGCCATACTCTTTCACAGCCTTCTTGGTTCAGAGCACCTCAATATCAGAATGAGTTTGATCATTGGATTCTATTTTCTATAAAAAAGTCTCAAGATCTTGTCACATTTCCTGACCACATGCTTTTTTGCACTCTCGGAGCTCTGGGTTTTGCAGCAGCTTGGAGGTGTGAAATGACTTTGGTACCAGACCTGAAGTAAAACTGAGGCACAAAGTCCAGTATAGACAAATGTCTATACTTCAGCTACTGTTAAAAGAATCACATCCCTGTTTAAACAACTGTTACATAAAGATATTTCAAGGTTCTGTTATTCATTTCTGTAAGCTTAATGTGAAGCCCAATTGTGCCTGAGGGTGTTCGACAGACTTTGACTTTAGTAGCCTCCCTTTAAATTCCACTTCTCTTCAGGGAATAAGTAATAAATCTATAATGTATCAATCCAAATCTGGATATCAGCTGGGGAAATGGGAGTGTTTTTACTCTCCTTTTAAATTGATATTTACACCGCTATGATAATTGGCTATTGTGATCCATTTATTTCATTTAGTTTCTCAACTTAATTATGTATTTTGTTTTTCATATGTTTATACCCATTTACCAATTTTCTTGACATGACATTTTAAATATGTTCCTCCAGATGTGTATGAATAAATCAATGCAACAGGAGTATCGTTAAGTATTTTGAGTTGTAAAAATGTGTACCCTAACAGTACAGCTGTGTCTGTAGGATTCTGTGATAGAGGAATTTAGATTGTTTTAAACTTCAGTTTTCATTATCGATGACCACATTGCAGGCTATAGCACTTGTTTTGACACCAATTTTGCAGTCTGTTTTAAACATCTAGGGGTAGATGCAAGGATACACGCAAAGTGATTTGCAGGTGCAAAACCCCCATAATGCTGCCGTTAATCATGTTTATCCACCTGTGACAAGGTATTCGTGTCACGTGTGTGGGTAACCACTGATAGGCAAGACAGACAGACATGGAAGGTGGAGCTGAAACGCCGGCACAGGCGTGCAAACAGGTCATGTGACGTTACCAGCGATGGTAACGCACAGAGGACACATACAGAAGACTGTACAAAGGCAAAATAACACAGTACAAAAACTACAAATAAAAGGTGCCACACAGGGCTAGCCTTACTGAACGAGGACTCCTGTCCAGGAATCTGCTACACTACGTAACCCACACTAAAACTAACCTACTTATGAGCCGGCATTCATACGATGACTCCAGCTTCTTCGTACGGCCTTGGCTGGGCATTGCCATGACAGTAAACAGAGGGAAAATAAACTTAAGTGCATAATATCCAACGTGCCATCTTTGAGAGGCGTGCCGTAGGTGCATTTCTTACTGTTGCCAAACAGGTTTTTTTAAGCCCAAATAAAAGATCTTTGACAGGCTCGGTTTCTTCGGACAGTTTCCTGTGCCTGAACACTTACTGATGGTCGCATTGCCAATTTTTCCTAAAAATACTTTATCATATGAAAAATAAAGAAAAGACATATGCACTTAAGTTTTTCATGTATTTCTATAATAAAACCAAACTCTCATTTAAAAAACACAGCAGCCCCTCTCAACTTCCCAAGCCTTTCTAAAATAAACTGGAGACAAAAATCTAGTGTTTTGCAAGATTAAAAAAAAAAAATGCTCTGACACCAGGTCAAATGTAAATGGTTAATCAATCATATAACTTAATACAATACCTAAGTTAAAATACATTGCTAACGTATTTAAATTAAATGAATACAAAAACTACTTTCACTTTCATGTTCCAATCACATGCTGCACAATTCCCAGCTAAATCAGTGGAGTTGACCATCTTGTCTATATAGAAGATCGTTGCCGACCTCCTGTTTCAGCCCACCGTTGAGTCGACCAGTCTACAGGGAAGCATACCGTCCACCTTATCCAGCACCCTTTCTGGTCGGGAGGGAGATTTACAACTTAGACTCTCTCTCCTTGTCACAAGACCCTATTTGCTTTTTATGGAAATTATGATTCATAGCTCCTCCATCAATAACACCATGTAAACAGATACAGTACTTGTCACTCATCTGATCACATGCACACTCTAGTGTACATGTGTTTACAAGCTATGTAATTATGGCAAGCTGCAGTACAGAGAACTGAATAAAAGCACAAAAATGTAAAGTGCACGCAAAATCACAATTAAATCATGCCTAATCATTTTAGAAGCCTGTCTTGGCAGGCTGAACTAAATCAGACCTGCAGACATAGAACACTGGCACTTCCCCAGCAAAAACATATATTTTGCATTGACAGTAATGAAGCCACTTCATTAAACTACAAAACACATGCATTTACTGTAATCGTCTGTGTTGAAATAGAGTGCATCCAATATACTCTTGGGAGTAAAATGAAAGTTTGCACAGAAGAAAACAGGTCCATTAAAATAAATTACTTTAAAATTCTAACACCAATTGTTTGTTGTAAAATCCCAGACCAATACATTTGCTGTAAACCTTATCTGGGATTTTATATACCTGCTTGGTCCCCAGTGATGCAATACAACTCTGCAATATAACAGTCAGAGTGAAACCTGAGTAGAAAAATACACATTACTTACCAAAGTACTGCTCTTCTCATTTTTGAAGGACACATTTTCAATGCAATCATTCCTCATATACAAAACCAAAAAGTAATGCTTTAAAATACATGTGGTGTATTTTCTGTGGGTCTGTCTCTGTACTTATCAATAAATAGTTTTTAGCAGCTGTCCAAACCACAGAATCTTCATGCTTGTTTCTAAAAAAATAAAAGGAAACATCAAGCATTTGCCAGGAAATGTTTCTTGAAACGCATTTCCTTATGTAAATGGTGCTTTATACCCTACACCCTACTTGAGTGGAGATATGCAAATATGCTTTCTAAATAATATCAAAATATTAATGGTCTGAACTATACCAATAGTGAGAGATTTGTCACTGCCTGTAACAGTATGCATTAGGGATTAGGTTGCTCCTACTGTAGATCTTTATATGAAAATAGTACTATAAGACGAGTCATATATGATTGACATCCAAAATGCTTTCTCTCAGCATCCACCCACAAAGGGACATTTAATTCTGCTTGAAATTGGCTTAGAACAAATACAGTAACTTCCAATAGGTGAATTGTTTATTATGGTATTTTGGGTACCTATAAAAAATAAACGCAGATTAGTACAAGATCTAGATACAGACTTCTCGTCTTTTTTCGGGAACACATCATTGATTTATTTTAAATGGATGGTATTCACCGGTTTTCTAAACTTCTGATTATAACATCAGTAGTCATGAGTAGTACACAAGTTCACAGTATAAAATGTGTTGCTGGCAAAGAGCATCAATGTGAGACTGTCACACAATTACTGGTTTGGGGGATATAAGGATCATAATGCATTTAAGTTACAAAGCGTTTTACAGGAATTGAATGTATTGTCCTGCTTAACACAAACATTTGTTATAGAGAGGTTCAGTCACCAGTGCTGTTAAGCCACTCAAATTCAACCATTCAGTAAACATTTGTTTCTTATTCATTCCTGACTTTCATAGTAATTCAAGCTAATGCCACAGAGGATTTCAAGATGAATGTCACTAGATGCACTGTTCCCTCACAGCTTCAAAAAAAAATTCACAAAGTTAAATTCCTAATTCACTCAAGCTAAATTCCTAATTTAAGAAATACTAAGCCTGCAGTTTGTATTATTCATATCTGTATGCCAGTGCCAGTGTAGCACTATGCAACAACATTACTATGGTAAGAATCCTAGAACAAACAGGAGACGACCCGGTAGTAGTCATCCACATCGGTACAAACAACATTGGAAGAGACAGGCCAAGATCCCGGCAAAACAAATTCAGAAAGCTAGGAAGGAAATTGAAAGACAAGACCAAAACTGTGGTATTTTCTGGGATACTGTCGGCACCTTGCAAAGGACAGCATAAGGACAGCTGGAAATACATAATCAAAATGCATGGCTTAAATCGTGGTGCACACAGGAAGGCTTCACCTTTCTTGAACATTGGAGAACATTCTACAACAAGGACTATGTAGGTGGGATAGACTGCTCTTAAAAAAAGGGAACCAATCTACTCGTAGAAAGGATCCTTGAGGAGGTTCAGAAGCATTTAAACTAGAAAGGAAGGGGGGGAGAAAACAAAAAAAAAAACAGAAGGGAGACCACATCAAAACAAGGGCAACAACTCAGGTAAGAAAGCCATTAAATGTATTTATCTAAATGCTAGAAGTCTCAGAAACAAAATGTTAGAACTTGAAGCTACTGCAATAACAAGTAACTACGATGTGATAGGTGTTACAGAAACTTCGTTGTCCGAGAGTGATGGAGATGAATATTATATTAGTGGGTATACACTGTATAGGAAAGACAGGCAGGACAGAAGAGGCGGACAAAAATTTAAGGGGCGTAATAGGAGCATGCTATAGACTGCCAAATTCAGACGCCGAGCAACATAATCTGTTATACAATGACATTAGAAATGCGTGTAGCAAAGGAGAAGCCATACTAATGGGGCATTTCAACTTCCCCCATATAAAATGAGAAAACCTGGTGGGGAGCATGACGGACGAAATTGAAATGGTGGAAATGACAAATGACTGCTTCCTAAACGCAATTTGTCAAGACACCGACTAGAGTGGAGGCATGCCTTGATTTAGTCTTTTCAAATAACGAAAACAAAATAACTAAAACAGAGTTCAGAGAACCATTGGCAAACTCAGTCCACAACATGGTCTCATTTGAAGTGATTTTTAAAACCCCAAAAGTAATGACTAAAGCTAAGGTTTACAATTTTAGAAAAGCAAACTATGAAGGTATGAAATAGACACTAACAGAAGTAGATTGGAGTAAAATAGAGAAAACATCCACAGAATGGATGGCTGTTTTTTAAAAATGTAGTACTAGAGGCGCAAAACAATTACATCTCAAAAGTAGACAAATCTAAAACAAAATGGCCAAAATGGTTTAATAGATAAATTTAAAAAATATTCAGCGAAAAGGCACTTGAGTGTTTAAAAGGGACCAAAAACAAAGTATACAGAAAGAGTAATTGAAACTGCAAACGCAAGTCAAAAAGCAAGTTAGAAAGGCCAAGAGAGAGATAGAAATGAACACTGCTAAGAGGGCTAAAACCCTGTTCCTATCCAGTTTTAAATAACTTTAGCATAACAGAGGCAGAAGTGTTGAAGGGACTAGGAGCTCTTAAAATAAACAAATCCCCTGGGCTGGATGAGATCCTCCCAATAGTACTCAAAAGAAATGAAAGAAGTTATTTACAAACCGCTAACCAAGATCATGCAACAGTCTCTTGACACAGGGGTTGTACCGACAGACTGGAGAATTTCAAACGTAATACCGATCCACAAAAAGGGAGATAAAACCGAACCAGGTAACTACAGACCAATAAGCCTGACTTCTATTATATGTAAACTTATGGAAACTATAATAAGATCCAAAATGAAAAATTACCTATATGGTAACAGTGTCCTGGGAGACAGTCAGCATGGTTTCAGGAAACAGAGATCGTGTCTAACTAACCTGCTTGATTTTTTTTAGGCTGCAACATTGACAATGGATAATTGCAAAGCATATGACATGGTTTATTTACATTTCCAGAAAGCTTTTGACAAAGTCCTGCATAAAAGATGAATCCTCAAACTGAACACAGTAGGGATTCAAGGAAATGCATGCACATGGATTAGGGAGTGGTTAACATGTAGAAAACAGAAAATACGGATTAGAGGACAAAACCTAAAAATGGAGCGAGGTAAGCAGTGGTGTACCACAGGGATCAATATTAGATCCTCTGCTATTCCTAATCTACATTAATGATTTAGATTCTGGTACAGTAAGCAAACTTGTTAAATTTGCAGACGACACAAAAATAAGAGGAGTGGCAAACACTGTTGCAGCAGCAAAGGTCATTCAAAGTGATCTAGACAGCATTCAGAACTGGGCAGGCACATGGCAAATAACATTTAATAGAGAAAAGTGTAAGGTACTGCACGCAGGCAATAAAAATGTGCATTATAAATATCATATGGGAGATACTGAAATTGAAGAAGAAATCTTAAATATATTGGAGGCTGTGTGGTCCAGTAGTTAAAGAAAAGGGCTTGTAACCAGGAGGTCCCCAGTTCAAATCCCACCTCAGCCACTGACTCATTGTGTGACCTTGTGTGAGCAAGTCATTTAACCTCCTTGTGCTCCGTCTTTCAGGTGAGGCGTAATTGTAAGTGACTCAGCAGCTGATGCATAGTAAGTCGCCTTGGATAAATGCGTCTGCTAAATAAACAAATAATTATATTGGTTGTGTATGTAGTAAACTGATACATAATGTATATTTCCAAAAGTTCACACAACTGATAAGAACTTGGGTGAATTTCACAGTTCCTAAATTCAGCTGAAGTTGTTTTTTTATTCAGTTTTAATTTCCTTTGTAAAAAGCTTTGAGAAACAGGGATCATGTTTGCCATGCAAGATATCAGTGCTGTCAATAACATGGTTGCTCTTCACAAATTAGTTCAAGCTTGTAACAGACTTTCCTCATGTCTAGCTAATGCTTTATCATTTTTAACATGCACTTGTCTGTGTTATTAATACAGTCCTTAGACTAAGATCAGTATCAAAATATTGTAATATGGATTTTGCTCTACCTGTGGCACTGACAACTAGCACTTGCCAATTCCCACTTCCAATGCTAGGAAACAAATGCAAAGTCTTGTCACTACTGTGGTGATTCCATCGTCATGCAGTGGTGTTACCAAAAGAATGCTGTAACTATTTGATCTTTTACTCTAACATGCAACACAAATATTTAAATAAATAAATTACATACATAAATAAATACAAACATGTTCAGTTTTAGAAAAGAGGAAGTAATACAGTCTGGACTCTCATTTCCGACGCTATAACATTTTGACGGTTAAAAGAGTGTGAAGCATATCTGATTATTTCATTTTGGCCCGTTCCAACCCTTGTCCATTTTTCAGGGAACAAAAAAAAGATACAATGTCAAAAATACATAGCTGAAAGGGCTGTGACTTAAAATAAGCAGGCTTCCATTTAGATAGCTGTAGTTTTTGTTGGTACAGTACTATATATTTTCAACAGAAGTATTTTAATTCAGAACGATAGGATTCTGAAAATATCACTTGCCAAAAGAGACTGCAGTGGGACCAGAGCAAGGGCGGATATGTAAAAAGCCGAATAAATGAAGTTTATAACTAAAGTTCGGGACGAGGGTCAGACACCAGTCTCCACGTCACCAAATTGAATCATTCAATTTACACATTAACAAATTAAGATTGTTGGCACTATAAATACACTCTTCACTTACCTCTCATTTGTGTTTCGATTTCATCGAAACACACCACCTCCCATCTCCACCTTCAAAAAAAAAAAAAAAAAAAAAAACAATTTTAGGTTTTGTCTATGGGGGTCTCCGCCTTGTCCAGTCAACCAGGCAGCGAGCCCTCAAACCAAGTTAGGGTTGATGCCAAATGAATGTGTATATATTATATATAACACTGCAAAATTGCATACTCCACATTCTCCTCAATAAATATTTGTACTAAAACATTGCGATTGGTGTTTGTCCCAAACTACTGAAATGAATCCTGTTTTAAATACCATTATACACAGCTGTAACAATTACTGTATTCACAGAATTATTTTCAGCTGTTATTAAGGAGCTCCCCTAAATCTCTTGTTTAGAAAGATACAGGGTATTAATGCTTGTGACAGAGTAGCCGTTGGTCGTGTGGGTGCGTGCATTCGCTGCTGAGTGACAGGCAGGAGATCAAGATGGAGGTTGAAGTGGATACGCCCACCTCAGACGAACAGGATTTATTTACATATCAACACACTGAACAGCTCACCTGACACTACTAGCAATGGAGCAGTGCACGGAGCACATACAACACAGTGTGCAAAACTTTGGTTGGATCGACAATCTCTGGACTAATCTTCTCTGTTCAATAGTAAACTAATGTTGCTGAAGAGGTTGATCATGGCAGATAAACGGTCAGGGTGGATATGTGACGGGTGGATACACAACAGATTACTGTACTTTTAAATCCGGTATGTATTGTAGCAGTATGTAAAATTCTCCATTAAATGACCCAACAGCAAAAAAAAAAAAATCTAAATTTTACCCACACACAGAACTGTGTAAAATGTAAAAGGCAATGCAATTTAGTAAAAGATTTAAAAAAAACAGTTTCCAAAATTAAAACAGTATCCAAAGTCAGTATTCAAAATTGCAGAATATAGTGCTCGATAATGCCCTAATATGTCACAGTTCACTTGCAAATAAAAATGCACAAAAACAACTAAAGATCACAGATTTTAAAACATACATCACATTATCTAAAACTGTTCAATGATTAACTGTTTTACATTACGGTAGCTGGTCTCATTCGCTTTGTAGTTGCTGCATTTGTCAGGTGAAACTGGAGGAAGCGCTGTGTGATTGCACAATAAAGACAGACTGATTTGCGCATACAAGAAAAAAATTATATTAAAAAAACGCAGGCTGTGACGGATAATCAAATAAATTGTAACATTGAAGAGATGGTGCTTTGTATCATAAAAGTGGTGATGGAGTCGGAAATCTCATGTGACGGGTAAGTGCATTAATTTGTTACATATATAATGGGAATTGATTTTTTTCTTCATAGAAGGATGGTAAAACGTGACTGACGTGTATCTGAATGCCCTATATCCGAGTGCTGACTATTTCACTTTGAAGAAAGTTTTTTTTTTTTTTTCTTTCAACCATTGAATACCACAAGCGCCTTTTCAATAGTGTACTCACCAGCAGTCAGGGATGGGGAAAATAGTCAATGAAACAATTTAAATAGAAAATAGAAAACAGTGGTCCACAAACCTATTTAAATACAAATAGAAAATCTGTCAGTAAGAAAATACCATTTAAAAAATGAAAGAAATTCATAATTAACTGAAATGTCAGTATTGTCTCAATCAACAAGTAAATATATAGTATAACCATATGAAAACTGCAAAATTACCATGCAAATGTACAGTGATAAACTAATTTTGTTTAGCAGTAAAACAGAGAGTGCCACAGAAAACAATTAGTTAAATATTGTGACTGGTGCCAGTTGTTTAAAAAAAATGTGGCAGTCTGGGATCTGTTAGGTAAACTAGGTACTTATTTATGTGCTTGGGTTTCAATCACTTCTGTTTGACACTTTTTATCTCTATGGCAACAGGATTAGTAAGTCTGGGGCAACATCTTTCCAAACCTGTAAACTGAACACAACATTCCCATGAAAACTCACAAAATGTTCTTCCTCTGAATAATTTATCACACTTAAGTCTGACAGTCTTGTGAGTTAAATGATCTGAATCAGAATTAGCACAGTGACAACAGGAACAATCCTGTGGAAAAGTCTTTTCAGCTTGCTAATTGCTGTGTCTTTTCAAAGGGCGCTGAACCAGAAACTGACCTTTTAGGTTAAGGGTGCTAACAGAAAACAAACAATTAGAACATGAGGGATGTATACCCCTGTGGAAAAGAGTTTGGACTACAATGACACCTGGAAAGCAATTTGCTTCAATAAAAAGGTTGTTTTTAAACTTTCATAAATCAGAGAGGTTGCTGTTTAAAATCCAGCTTCGGTTTTCTTGTTTCACGCTCCACTACCTGTAGAGTTATACTGAACAATTCCTTGTCTAAAATATTCATCCTACTGTCAGTCATACTTGAGCATGTACAGGCATTTAATGCTATAAAAATGCCAACACTTTGCAATCTATACTATAATTGGTTTAGGGATTGCTTTACACGGTTGTTCAGTTCAGTTATCAAAGATTAATACTGTATGAGTTTGTGTGATAGGGTTCTTTGGTGCATGTGGGCCTTTATGGAAGCAGTTGTTACGCACAACAGAAGACACGTTGCTAAGCAAGTAATGAAGCAGCTGGGACGCGCAACAGATGCGTTGCTAAGGAAGTAATTGAGCAGGTAGGCTCGCCCGGCGCTTAACTGATCGGGAGGTATGGATTGGCTGGGGGGTGTGCCCGGGAAGGCTGCGGGGAGCTCAGTGTAGCTACTTAAATTTAGTATAGCAAATATATATATATATATACACTACCGGTCAAAAGTTTTAGAACACCTCCATTTTCCCAGTTTTTATTGAAATTTACGCAGTTTAATGTCTCAATGTACTCTGAAATTAAAGCATAGAACAAATAAACAATTGGAGATAAAAAAGAAATCATGGAATCGCTTTGTTTAACAAAATTTAATTTCTTCTAAGGTAGTTCTGACATAGCCTGGAGGTATGTTTTGGGTCATTATCTTGCTGTAGGATGAACCCCTGACCAACTAGGCGTATACCAGAGGGTATTGCATGGCACTGCAAAATGCTGTGGTAGCCGTTTTGGTTCAGGGAGCCACTCACTCTGTGCAAGTCGCCGACTCTGGATCCAGCAAAAGAGCCCCAGACTATCACGCTTCCTCCTCCATGTTTGACAGTTGGTGTCACACAACGAGGAACCATCCTTTCGCCTACTCAACGGCGTACAAAAACCCTGCGTGATGAACCGAAGATTTCAAATTTTGATTCATCGGTCCATAAGACCTTCTTCCAGTCTTCAGTAGTCCACTGGCGGTGCTTCATGGCCCAGGCAAGCCTCTTTTTCTTATTTTGCCATCTTAGCAATGGCTTTCTTACTGCCACTCGACCTGTCAAACCTGCAGCTCGAAGTCTTCTCTTCACAGTTGAAACTGAGACTTGCTTACTTCGACTAGTGTTAAGCTGTGCTTGAAGCTGTTGCCCTGTGAGCCGCCTATCACGCAAGCTGTTGACTCTCAGAAACTTCTGATTCTGTTGTGGCTTTGGGTCTGCCAGACCTCTTCCTGTCAGAGTTTCCTCCAGTTTCCAATTGCCTTTTGATGGTGTAGGAAACTGTAGTCACTGACACCTTGGCTTTCTTTGCAATTTCTCTAAAGGAAAGACCTACACTTTTAAGGGTTGTAATGGTCTGTCTGTCTTCCTTTGTTAATTGCCTTTTTCTCGCCATTATGATATTATTATTATTATTATTATTATTATTATTATTATTATTATTATTATTATTTATTTCTTAGCAGACGCCCTTATCCAGGGCGACTTACAATCGTAAGCAAATACATTTCAAGTGTTACAGTACAGGTAATACAATAAGAGCAAGATCAATACAATGACAAGCAATATACTACTTCCTGCAGTACAATACTGTCCAAATAATGCTTAAGAGGGTGTAGTAACACAGTCTGTTCCAACACTGCTTTTATACAGACAGAGGGTTTGTAAGTAATCAACAAAAGTTGGGACACCTGTAGGAATTGTTAGCATCAACTTTCAAGGCTTAATTTACTTCCATTGCTGCAGAACAGCTGTAAGTTGATAACCCATTACTTGTTCCTTGAAAAAGGCCTTTTTGTATAACTCTGAAATGTACATTATTTTTCAGTTTTTGGTAATCTAAACTTTTTTTTTTAACCTCTGGCAGTTTACCGCTTACCTTTGTACCATTTCAGGTTATTCACTGGACTTGAACTGCTTAAATTTCAATAAAAACTGGAAAAATGGGGTGTTCTAAAACTTTTGACCGGTAGTGTATATATATATATATATATATATATATATATATATATATATATATATATATATATATATATATATAATTTGTTTTAGCTTTTGGTAATAAATTGAAATACTGAAACTTACACAAATACACAAACATGCACTCAAATGCTAATTATTTTAAAAAATGACATGTTTTACATTTAAGAGGTAGATATAAACAAACATCACAAATCATGTTTGCTTTTGTGTACAAGGTACCTTAACTGAAGAACAGCTCCATGGAAGTAGAAGATTTTTTTTTTTTTTTTTTAGTAGCGAGTTAATATTTAAGCTATTTGAAATACTCACAACGCGACAGTCCACCGCTGGGATACTGAGGCCTGACGGCTACCAGACCAGAGATGGAATTCTGAGAAAAACCGCATTACTCATGGAATACTGAGGGAAACGTTTGTATTCATTTGTAACAAATTACTGCATAACCCCCCACCCCACCCTCCCTCAAAAAAAAAAAAACACTTTAACTGTTAAGGGCAAGGCCCTTCTCATTATATTAAATGTTCTGGTCTTCAGCTTGGGACATTTAACTGCACAGGGCGGGCCTTACCAGACAGTAAAACCCTATTCTGGTTCAATGGCTTAATTAATGTCCATTTGCATGGTTTAATACTCCCATTAAGATTCTCATCAGCCACTCATTAATCTCATGATTTTCATTAAAGCTCCAACACAGGACACTGAATCTCTTGCACAAATCTGACACATACTTTTTAACCACTTTAACCATAAACACCTTGTGTAATGTCAATCAAGGGTAACCACTTTGAAATATGAGTTCTAAAATCTCCCTTGGATTTCTAAAATCTCTTAATCTCTTAGAAAGCATTAGGTGCATCTTTTTTGTTGCGGTTTAGAAATTTAACAAAACAGAAGTTTAACCAATACACACCACTAGAAACAGTGGTTAGTCCTACAGTTTAATATCAGGTAATTGATGTACCTAGTCACTATATCCCCCTGGCTAGGATACGTTTAAATGAGAGATAATAAAAGATGTTCAGGCAGTGACCAGTCGTGGTCGGTTCTAGATAGTCTGCTGGTTTTCAACTGGTAAAACTGCAGGTGTGTTTAACAAGCAAAATTAATAAGAAAGCAGTGTTTGTGGTGGTTCTTAGAGCAAATACTTAGTGTGTTGCCCAATATAGCCCAATAAATATTAAAACATACATTTCTGTTTCCAAAACAATCAAATTGTTCCACATTGAATTCAGACCAAAAGAACACAAATGTGTTAAATATTGAAAGCGGTCATGCCTAATGGTTTTACTTGTAGAGGAGAGACGTTTTTTCAGTCCTAAGCAGTTTGTTCAGTACTGTGTTCTAAAGTTCTAGCTTTACATAACACTCTTCATAAGGACAGATCAAGCACAACAAAATCTCAGTTGAATAGCATGGCATGGAGAGATGAGATGATCAAATCAGTCCTAAGGGTGTCTTTCTAGAAAGAAATCTCAAAATTGCTGAATTGTGCCAAATTGCACAGTATTTACTTAATACTTTATTTGATGTTCATAATGAAATTCCGGTAGCTTTTCTGAGACCACCACCAATTCCCATGTCAATAACATTAGGGAACTTGAACCTCGCCAGATGTTAAAAACAAGGCTGTCGATCACGACACTCTATATAGTGAATTACAAGAAATACCCTTGCATAAATAATGGATTTTATTCCCAAAGGCTATCATGTATAAATTCAAAACATGGATTTTATTCCCAACTACATTATGGAATTCCCTGTGGTCATCCACTCAGGAAGTGAGGACAGAGATACTTATTAATGCAGGGCAAGTATGACACAATGGTCCAGTTTCTCAATTTACTGGAAGAAAAGGCCAAATATACTTCTAAAACAAATCAAAGATGAAATGTCTAAACTGTTTATTTCTGCTTGAGACACTTTAGGTCGCATTCACTAAACAGCGATAACATGTTTTGCACGCAGTAAGCCCCTTTACTGTCTGCTTTGTACACCTGCTGTATTCACTAAACAGTGGCAGGCAACCTAGCGCGTGGAAAAAAGTGAGTGGAGAAAGTACCACGTCCAAGTCATTTAAATATAATGAATAACGTTAATGTGTGGAAATGTATGCAAATCACGTCACAAAATACCGCGAGGGAGGCATTTGATATGCAAATCATATTCACTTAAGGGCGCTAACAGTGATGGACTGGGACTAAAAATCAGCACTGGCATTTTAAAGTGCACCGGCCCACGTTGAGGCTGTGACGATACTTAGTAAAAATAAAATGTGGACTTTGCATTCTGACAGAGAATTACATAAGACGTTTAGCAAATTTCAATTACTGAACTAAAAAAAGGCTTGTGTTTTACGGTTTGCTGTAAATATACATAAACCACAGGAGACCTACAGACATATTTGGAATACAGTGTACAATGGGTTTACTTATTTATTTCAGTAGCCTAATATGTTATTATTGCAGACATTTAGGAGGTAATATCCAAGCTAATATTAACATGCTTTTATATGCAAGACAGAGATGCGAAGGGTTGGCTGTCCTAAAGAATGAGATTCACAGCCCCAAAGAGTGAAATTCACAGCCCCAAAGAGTGAAATTCACAGCCCCAAAGACAGCTGACAAATAAAAAGGATCATATAAGAAAAGGTACTATTGACAAGCATCTTGAGAGCGCAGTACACAAAAACAAGAAAACCAAACTTACAGTTTAGGCTAAACAATTACAGAGCAAGCAGGTCACACAGGATTGTTTAAAAAGAGCACAGAAAGTGGAGCAACATGTAATGTCAACACATTTGAATTAGTAGAAGCCTTTAGTGCAGTGAACAGACTGATACAATGGCTGGTCAATGAAATATTACAGTGACACACTCAGACGAGAGTATCTGTATGCAGCACACGAATATTTAAATGTCAAAATGAACGATTCTGAGACTGTATGCGACGAGGCCACTGATGAGTTTAATATTTTGGGATTAAAAGCAGCAAAATAGTCTATGGGAATTACACAGTCATTGTAATTAAATGTGTCAACGTACATTTTAAAGGTTTACAAAACTGGAAAATGCTGCTGAATGTGTCATTCAAGGTTGTTTTTAAAAAATCTGTTTTGTCTGCTTGTTACTTTTTTTTTTGCAGCTAACAAAGACCATTTTAAAATGACTCTTGTTTCCAGTAAAAGTTTGTTTCAATTTTTAAAGATTGTTTCAATAGCGACTCGTGTTCCAATGTTACAGTGCACTCGTACATCCTCAGACAGTTTGGGATATATCAAGATAACGAGGTAGGTGTATATGCAACACTTTCGGCTATGTTAATACATTTATATAGTCACCATGTACTTGTGATATTTAAGTAGGCTATGCTTAAAATAGCTTTAAAATATACAAAATAAATTGTAAATGTACAATAAATTAATGTACAGAGTGCGAGTTGAGGTGCAGTCATAAAAACAAGCATGGCATCTAATGTTTAAAAAGAGACGTTTTGCCAAAAACTTTTTGAAATGTAAATAGTGAACTTTTAATTGATTGAGCGAGTGCTTTGCTGACTTGATTATTACAAAATAAATAAGAGGAAGATCAAGTTGAACAAACAAATATTTATTTGCAGAGTTAAACATAAATGTTCCATTAACAATTACTTTCTCTGTCTTTGACTGTCCCCCCATATGTATTGGGATGTTGAGGCTCTTAATATATTAATTAATTAGGGCAGTGGTAGTCAGGACAGAGATATGTTGATTTGACCATGAAAAATGTCACCTGGTGCTCTTTAGAGGCCTCTCATCAAAAATATTAACTCCATTGAGAACTGAAGTGATACATCAGGAAAATGTCTGCATGAGTATTGGATGGGGATGCGTCAAGAACTCCGATCATATGAGTATCCGTTACAAATTTGTCAGTGTGTAAATAAAGCTGCATCCACACTGGACCGAGCGACGTGAGCGAAGTCGTCGAATGTCAATCCACACCAGACGCGACTTGGAAATGATCCAAAAGACTGGAAATAAATACATGACCCGCCCATGCATTCCTAACGGAGATACTAGAGATGGGCTGTCCCATTACAAAACAGGGCTTGTTTTGATAAACAGTTACCACGCTGACCTCCAGCAACTCTATTGTAAAATAAAGGTTGGACTTGTAAAATCTATAACTCAGAGTTACTGAACATCCCTATATTTCCAACAGTTTCATTGTTATTATTATTGGTAGTAATTGTACAGTTGTAGTATTTTTTTTTTTTTTTCGTGGTACCAGTAGTAGTCGTAGTCTGATTTGAAGCCCGGTACATCTGTCAGAAAGACAGCTGGTACAATAGTAGTATAGTTGAACTGATATTTTCAACAAAATGTACTTTATTGTTATACATTTATATATAGAACTTACTGCAATCTCAGTTGTGTTTCTTTACAAATGGCCTTTTTGCTCCTTTTTGTTTATTAACTTTATTAAGTATTTTAAAGTGCAACATCATTATTATTATTATTATTATTATTATTATTATTATTAAAATCTGTATTATGCGCAGGTCACCACTTACCTTCTATTTACTTTTATTTAGTTTTTCCTTTTAACTTGAACTTCACAGAAAATGCTTTAAAAATATGGCTTATAATCTTCAAAACTATGTAGGAGTTTGGTAAATGTTGGGATGTGTCACATAGAATACAAACGTATTGCTGGCTTTGTTTTACAACGTATAGAATAGTAGGACCTTGATAATATTTTTGTTTGCTTGGTGAATCTCCACAAAACGTCGCTTTATGCGTATGTAAAGACCTTCTTGTCACGGATTTGTGCCACAGAACAATTTAGTGAACAAAACGTTTATCATAAAAACAAACAAAAAAGCCATATCTTAATTAGGTCACATGTTCAAGTTGTGCAAATGTGGGACCTTTTTTGTGCCATTTTTAAAAGCCAGCAAAAGTGCACATTTTTCATTTAAATGCTGGATATGTAGACTGCATGTATGGTCTGGTTTATTTTTGCTTATTAATAAACCTATTTTAGAAAAAAATATCTCGGTGCTGCTAAGTGCACCCCCTGCAAGCCACCCAGGCATTGTCTTTCTTCTGGATGTCTTTGTAGTCGCTCGGTTTGCAATCATATAATAATGGATAAAGCTGCACCTCAAATTAACTTTTCATCGTCCATGATTAACTTGTCTTGAGGCGTGACTTGTTTTGAGGCGAGTGTTTGACTTGTGTCAAGGGTGTTAACCTTCCTTCTGATTGGTCAGTTTCATTCCAGTCGCACGATGAAAAAAAAAAAAAAAGGAAACAGGCTATTTTAGCGATGTAGCTTTGAGAAACTGTCACGTCAACTAAAATAGTGACCCGTTTCTTTTTTTTTTCCCATCACTGGTGTGGATACTCCCATTTGACTGCAGTGACTTCTAAATGATTCGCTTGCGTCACTCGCATCCAGTGTGGATGCAGCTTAACATACATGAATAAAAAGCCTATTGCTCATTACTTGTAGCACATTTTTAGAGCACGTAAAATCATTAAATCAGCTCCACACCGCAATCAGGCATTGATGAATGTCAATCTCAAGGGATAGAGAGCAAGACCATGAAAGACAGGAGATACTAAAACTTCAGATAGATTGAACAATAAAGTAAAACATTTTAATCAACATTTAAGCCTCTCGTCACATTTTGAATGAAAACCAGGGAAACGCACTCCCATATGCGAATACTGAACGAGTATGACATCAACTAATATAGGTATAAGTAATAGGTCCACTGCACACGCCTAGATCCATGAAAGACGTCTTACTGCTATAAAGGCAGCAATTTGTCTTCTATGCTACAGTAATTCAAAGCAAAAGTAATTTACCAAATTAGGGCTGCTCAAGAAATGAAAAATAGTTAAACTTTAGGAATTATATTTCTTGCCAAGCACATGTAGAGGCATACTCATGAAGTAAATATCTAACTAATTGAATCACAAGGGAGGAGGCCTGTAACAGCTCTAAAAACTCCAATCAGGGAACAGCTGCTTTTCACCAAGTATGCATTCGTCATGTTCTTAATACTTATCTAAAAATAGTTGAACAGTCAATCTCAGATCATTTAGGTTAATAATAGATGTTTCTCATGTCTCTTCACACGTAAAGCCCTGGGGCTTAGTTCCACGAACATTGGCCTCTGGGGCTTCTCACAGCTGTGATTGCGTGGTATTAATATATCTGTTGCAATTCACACGCCTAGCTCTAGGGAACATCCAGCTGTTCATAACTTAAAATATGTATTCACTTTCTTCAAGGGTGAAATGAAAAACAAAAAGTCACAGTCTCAATGTGAGAGCAAAATTGAAATTGTTTTGTGTTTTTGATTAAATAATGCAGTGGCACTGCAATGGCAACGCAATTGTTCTGTAGTCTTTTATTAGCTTATTATTTAACATATTCTGTCATTTTACTATAATGTATTGCAAGCGCATGTATTTATATTGATCTGGATTGGTTGACTTTAATAGGCGTGCTAAGTTCTGCCAGCCCCCGTTATCATTACAATATAACATGTTTACATAAAAAAATATAGACCACTGTATAGACCTGATGGTGCTATGTAAGTTGTGCTTCCTTTCCAGCTGTGACACCAGTTTGTATGCCAGAACAAGTATAGTAGTAGACATAGGCAGGATTTCAGGGGGGCAAGCAGAGGTATTTCCCCCCCCACTTTTTACATGTTCAAGGGGAAAAGCTGTGGTATCAATATAACTGCTTATCCCTGTATTATTAATATTATCTTTTAACTGTGTTTTCATGCGTTACTAATCTAAATGTAAGCCTAATCGTATTGTATAAATACATATAAAATTGCTAAACATATACATACTTTAGATTTGTATTTTATGAAAAGCAATTGCTGTTGACAGTGGCAGACTCATGAAGAAAAACAGATAGAAACAGTGGTTCCCTTTCAAGTCGAAAATAACCATCAAATATGGGATATTGCCGTCAGGCAGTAGCGATTGGCTGAGCTTTTATAGCAAAGCTGCCGATAGGCCTCTGCGCGAGCTGCCACGTAAGCCCGCCCCCTTGGGAGCTTACTATACGCAGCGCGCAGAGACTCACGTCCTCTTTTGTCTTCAGCATTGGTAGCAGTAGGTCATTAGAGCTCGTAGCTGTTGTACTCGATAAGCTTAAAAAGCTTGAGAAGCTGGTTTTTTGCCCCTTCTCTGGGTTTATTCAGTTACGTTTTGTTCTTTGTTAAGGATTATATAAATTGTTATTTATTTATATATTTTTATATATTTCCTTCACGCTTTGCTTTGGCATCACGTTGTCTCGTGGTCTCCGTCTTTCCTATATTAATATTAATATTAATATTATTTTTTGATATTTAGTGTTGCGTGTGTGGAGCCTGCACTGCTGTCTCCCACATACTGCTTCTGCGGTGTGTTGAAAAAAAAAAAACAACAACCACGTGGTAGGTGTACTGTGCCCACATATTTTGTGTCCCAGTTGCTAATCCTTACCATTAGTGCTGCTGCAGCGTTGAAAAAAAAATAAAAAAATACATTCCCATTCACTACACAGAGGAAGACGACCACTAAGCCCAATCCCCAGCACCAGCAGGTAGGTAGTGCACAGCATCCAGGACACCGTACCAGCACTTAGCATGTCCCCTCTGGGGGTCAGCTGACGCTTAGGCGTCTGTGCTAGCGGTCTCACTTGGTACTCACGCTCCGGCGTGCTGCGCTTCGGCGCTTGGTGTCGGCGCTTGTCGCTTGGTGCAGCGCTTCGACGCTTTGTGCAGCGCTTCAGCGCTTGGTGCTAGCGCGTCTGCGCATGGGGATTCGGTGCTCGATGCTCGGTGCACGCACCCGGCGCTTCGGCGCCGGCGCGATCGACGCTCGGTGCACGCACCTCGGCGCTTCGGCGCCGGCGCCGACGCCTCGACGCTTCGGTGCATGCACCTCGACGCTCGGTGCACGCACCTCGACGCTCGGCGGCGGCGCATCGACGCTTCGGTGCACGCACCTCGACGCTCGGCGCGTAGGCGCCTCGACGCTGGTGCACGCACCTCGACGCTTCGGTGCACGCACCTCGACGCTCGACGCCGGTGCTCGACGTCTCGACGTTCGGCGCCACGCACCTCGACGCTTCGACGCTTCGGCGCTCGACGCTTCGGTGCATCGACGCCTTGACGCTTCGGTGCACGCACTTCAACGCTCGACAGCCGGCGCTCGACGCTCGGTGCTCGACGTTCGACACACGCACCTTAGGTGCTTAGCGCTCGGTGCTTAGGCGCTAGACGCTCGGTGCTCGACGCTCGGTGCTCGACGCTCGGCGCTTCGGCACTCGACGCTCGGTGCTCGACGCACTTTCGGCGTTCGTTGAGCCGCGCTTGACGGAGATGTCGGGCTTTCATCAGTGTGTGACCTGTCAGGCAAAGCTGCCTGCCAGCGATCCGCACGATGATTGTGTGGCGTGTCTGGGGCCAGAGTACGCCGCGTCCGCGTTGGCGGATAGGGCTTTGCCATCTTTGTGCCATCTTCCAAGCACGCACCCTCCGCCAAAGGCGAAGAAAGCAGTGGGTGGGCACTCTCCTTCCTCCGGATCGTCCCACACCATTTCTGCCCCGCCGTCGTCGACGGCGACGCCGCCAGGGCGGCTGCAGCTCTCCAGGAGCCCGTCCTCCCAGCTAACAGCTGGTCAGAGGTCCCCACAAGGCAGCTCGGGAGCGCAGCCCCTCCCTCGTCGAGTGCGCCCCGTCGGAGTCTAGGTCGCACTCAAGATCGCCTCGGCGTGAAGCGCTCTCGCTCCCCTCGTCGGGACAGGCGATACAGAGACAGGTCGGGGTGGCTGAGCTAACCTCCAAAATGTCTCAATTTATGGAGGTTATGATGGGGCAGCAGTCCATTCTCATGTCCCTAGCAAATGTGGTGCCTCCAGTCCCAGAACAACCGACTGGGCCCATTGCTAGCCAGCCAGTGGCCCCTCCACAACCTGCACCGGTCGTCGCCCTTCCAGTGCAGTCTCAGGGGAGTGGGATATCGATGCGGTGTCCAGAGGCGCATCTGATATCCTAGAAGGGGACAGTATAGAGGCTGAGGTAGCCTCCCAGCACTCTGAGCAAGACACCGAGCTCCACGTGCTGGATACCGATGACCCAACGTGGTCTGTGGTGGAGAGAGCAACCCGCCACTTGGGCGTCGAGTGGCCTATGGCGGAACTACCTCGGCGCTCCTTGTTTGAGTCGCCCTCAACCCAGCCCCATCAGTCCAGGATGCTTCCGGCATTCCCAGACTTTATTAAGGAGGTGCAGTCCACCTGGGGGGCTCCGGCCTCTGCCCCTGCGACTTCTCGCAAGGCCTCGGCCTTTAACATGCAGGGGGCAAATGAAGCTGGGTTGGCGTCCTTCCCACCGGTGGACGCTGCGTTCGCCGCGTTGGTGAAAGATCCTGCATGCCCTAATAAGCAGTGCAGGACCACTGAGGTACACCTCAAAAAGGGGTACGCTGCGGCCACAGAGGCGGTCAAGCTCTCTAATGTGGCCAGCTTGCTGAGGGTCTACCAAGCGGCACTGATTAGAGACTTACCGGAGTGCCCTTCGGCGGCCCTCAGAAGCGAGTTGGGGACCGTCAGTCAACTGCTGGTGAAGCTGGCCCAGCTCAACGCGCAGGCTCAGGGCAGGAGCATCGCATCTCTGGTGGTGGCCAGAAGGCAGCTCTGGCTCTCGCAGGCGAGAGTGCAGGAACTTGACAAGGCCCCGTTGCTGGATGCCCCAATTACACGGGACACACCTTTGGTCCAGCGGTGGAGGAGATGCTGCAACGCTCCGCCAAGGCGGGAGGCATCGCAGCAAATGGCAAAATGTGGCCAAAACCGCCCGTTCCAGCCGGCGGCCTCAGGAACATCAGTGGCTCAGGACACCGCCACAGCACCAGCCACGGCCAGGGGTACTAAGACCTCTCCCTCGAGCACAGCAGCGCGGTCCACCTCCATTTTCTAGACCGCAGCCGGAGGGTGGCGCCCTAGAGGTGGTGGCAGGCCACGCCCTCGGGGCTCTGGCCAGGCCCCTCGCGAGCGAGCCCAGCCTAAACAGCCCTGAGAACACCAGGCAGCTGTTAACCCGCCCCTACACTGTCTCCCAGCTCCAGTTCTGGCAACAATGCACCAACGACATCTGGGTGCACAAAACTATATCCACGGGTACACCCTTCAGTTCCAGTTAAAACCTCCCCTTCCGGGAGTGGTTGTAACTGCAGTGAAGGACTCGGTTCAGTCCTCAGCTCTGAATGTGGAAATACAGGCATTGCTCAGCAAGCGTGCCATTCAACAAGTAGACCCTGCTCTGATCGACCAGGGTTCTATTCCAAATACTTCCTGGTGCCCAAGAAGGACGGCGGGCTCCGTCCTATTTTAGATCTGCAGTACTGAACAAATACCTGCGGGTGTTATCATTCAGGATGCTTACGCACAGGCACATCATCCAGTCAGTCCGACACGGCGACTGGTTCACCACCGTGGACCTGACAGATGCGTACTTTCACGTTCCCATCTGCCCAGGTCACAGGAAGTATCTGCGTTCGCATTTCAGAGCAGGGTATACGAGTTTTGTGTCCTTCCATTCGGCCTGTCACTGGCTCCTCGAACCTTTTCGAAATGTATGGATGCCATTCTAGCTCCCTTGCGGGCTCAAGGTGTCTGACTGCTGAATTATCTGGACGACTGGCTCGTCTGCGGCGCAGTCGAAGGAGCAGGTGGCACAGCACACAGTGATGGTTACAGACCATCTTCAGCGGCTAGGTCTGAAGATCAATTCAGAAAAGAGCCGCCTAGTGCCGAGCCAACAGACCGAATTCTTGGGTCTGCATCTGGACTCAGTGTCCATGGAAGCGACCCTGTCGACACAAAGAGTTGCCTCAATAGGCGGTGTCTCTCCCTATTCAGGTTGAGACAAACAGTCAGCATGGAGCTGTGTCAGCGCATGCTGGGGTTGATGGCTGCCGCCTCACAAGCCCTTCCTTTGGGCTTACTACACCAGAGACCTCTGCAGGTCTGGTTCAATGCCTTAGCGTTGCATCCGCGGAGAGACAAACACCGCAGGCTAAGGGTATCCCGAGCCTGCTGGGAAGCGCTACGCTGGTGGAAAGTTCCGTCAAACCTCCGCCAAGGCGCACGCTTGGGTCCCATTTTCAGAAGGCAGGTCATCACGACCGGCGCTTCCAACCACGGTTGGGGAGCGGTCTGGAGCGGGACAGGGACCCGTGGAGTGTGGTCAGGACCCTGGAGGTCAGCCCACATCAATGCTCTGGAGCTCAGAGCGGTGGACCTCGCCCTCCGCCACTTCTTGCCAGTGCTTCTAGGCAAGCATGTGTTAGTGCGGTCAGACAACACCACAGTTGTGGCGTACATCAACCGCCAGGGCGGCTTGCGGTCCCCCGGTCTTCACCGGATGGTAGCACGGATGTTGCTATGGGCACAACCGCGTTTAACCTCTCTGCGTGCGGTTCACCTACCGGGCAGAGTCAATTACGCTGCGGATCTCCTATCCAGAGGAGGCCCTCTTGCCGGCGAATGGCGTCTCCACCCTCAAGTGGTAGAGCGCATCTGGGAATGGTTCGGCACAGCCCAGGTAGATCTCTTTGCTTCGCAAGAGACCACGCACTGCCCACTATGGTTCTCAGTGAAGGATCTCGACAGCCCCCTAGGAGTCGATGCACTGGCTCACGAATGGCCGCCAGGGCTCCTATATGCGTTCCACCGATCCCGATGCTCCCCGCCTTCTTAGAGAAGGTCAGGGTAGAGCAAGCAACAGTGATTCTAATCGCTCCTCGGTGGCCTCAGAGAATATGGTTCCCGAGCCTGGTGCAGTTGTTGCACGGTCGGCCGAGGGAGCTCCCTCTGCGAGCGGACTTGTTGTCCCAAGCCCAAGGAGGGCTATGGCACCCCAACCCCAAGCTCATGCAGCTATGGGCTTGGCCCCTGAACAGGAGCGCCTGTCAGCCTTAGGGCTCTCAACGGCGGTGATTTCGACCATTCAGAGTGCTAGGGCACCCTCTACTAGGTCGCAGTATACGTACAAGTGGCAGTTGTTTCAAGGTTGGTGTCTGGCAGAAGGCCATGACCCAATTTCCTGCCCTATGGCAGTGATATTACAGTTTCTACAGAAACTGTTAGATGAGGGGAAATCTCCCTCTACACTTAAAGTGTACTTAGCCGCCATATCGGCTTGCCATGTACGTATTGACGGTTTATCACCAGGTTGCCATTTTCTGGCATCGCAGTTCCTGAAGGGCGCAAGGCGTTTGCGGCCTCCAAGGACGACCAGTTTACCGTCATGGAGCCTTGATGTGGTGCTGGAAGCCCTTACCAAGGCACCGTTCGAGCCTCTCCACAGCGTGGACATGAAGCTTCGTGTCTATAAAAACTGCGTTTTGCTATCAGTGGTATCAGCAAAAGCGTGTGGGCGAGTTACACGCACTTTCAGTGCATTCATCATGTACTCGTTTCGCGGGAGGCGGTTCTAAGGTCTCCATGCGTCCAAACCCGACCTTTTACCCAAGGTCATATCCCGTTTCATATGAACCAACCAGTCGAGTTGATGGCGTTCCATCCTCCTCCTTTTCTTCCCCAGAGGAAGAACGGTTACACATGCTCTGCCCGTGCGGGCATTGAGATGTTATATTGACCGTACAGCGACTGTGAGGCAAACTGAACAATTGTTCATATGCCATGGTTCTAGGACTTTGGGTCAGCCGTTGTCCAAACAACGCCTTTCCCACTGGATAGTGGATGCTATTAAATTAGCTTATGAATCTGCAGGCCTTCCGCCACCAGGGCAGTTGAAGGCGCATTCCACTAGGGGTATGGCGACATCCTGGGCCCTCTTTAGAGGGGTGCGGTGTCTGACATTTGCGCTGCAGCCAGTTGGGCTACACCGCATACTTTCATGAGGTTTTACCGGTTGAACGTACTGGATTCCTCTGCTCCACTGTTTGGAGCATCTGTACTACACTCTATGATCCCTCAAGATGCGGACGTATAGAGTGGTTCACAGCATGGTGTTGACTATTCCACCTTAGGACAGGTGTCATTGCGAGCATAGACGCTGAGGTGCAGCTCCGCATATGCGTAGATGTATTCCCTACGCAGTTGCATTATGGCATAAGTCTGTCCTACTGCCGAGAATCCTCCCTCGCGACAGCTTGGGTACACTGTTCCCATATTTGATGGTTATTTTCGACTTGAAAGGGAACGATAGGTTGCGGATGCAACCCCGGTTCCCTGAAAGAGAAAATAACCATCAAACCGCGTGGTCGCTCCAGAAGCCTTCACGGCCTGAAGAGCAAAAGAGGACTTGAGTCTCTGCGCGCTGCGTATAGTAAGCTCCCAAGGGGGCGGGCTTACGTGGCAGCTCGCGCAGAGGCCTATCGGCAGCTTTGCTATAAAAGCTCAGCCAATCGCTACTGCCTGACGGCAATATCCCATATTTGATGGTTATTTTCTCTTTCAGGGAACCGGGGTTGCATCCGCAACCTATCGTTCCCAAACTGGTGGGATGAAAAATATCCCAAGGTAGGTAGCGGAACAGGGCATAGTTAACGCTAGGGGCGTGCCGATACTCGTGCTCATACTGTAATTGCCTTTAAGAAGTGTTTATCGGCAGGTATTAAATAAATCCATTCATTAATGTGTCGATTTCAAAACAAGAAAAGCTGTGCTTCCCTCACAATTGAGTACCAATCAATGGCAATTCACTTCCACACGTTGAGTGCTTTAAAAGCCGATTGGATGCATTTTACTCTCATCCGGAGGGCTGACATCTTACTGTTGTACTGCCATACAAAAGCTGAAACAGTGCATGCCTGGTATGATTTATGGAATTCTTTTGTTCGATATAATCATTATAATTATACTTCTATGAGCAGACAACAATTTTTATATTAACAGAATAATACCTGTTGCCAAGGGAGATTCCAGAGATTACTGACAAAATGTTAGCTGTTTAGCTGGGGGTGATTTGCTAAACAGGAGAGTTTGTCAATACATTTGTTTTATTGCTGCTTTATTATATTTTTCCTGAAGTTCTGTTTTTTCTTTGTGATGTGTACGGATAACTTCAACATTGTAGTCCAAGACAGGTTACTAAGGATTACAAACCATTTGTATCTAAGTATTTAACAAATTGTCTTGCCAGTGACATGCAACTTATTTATTTCAACATCAAAAAATTAAGTCTAATAAAAGTGAACTGGAAATCCAACCCTAACCTCCATGTGCACTTTGTAAATGTTCTACCATAAAGATATCTTGTGGCTGCGGTACTCCTTCACATCTCACATTCAGAATAAAAGGTTATTTGAGAATTTCCAAAACCACCACCACACAATGTTAGAGTAATCTTCCTGTATTACAGTACTACCCTATCATTTTCTATTTCCCAGTATTACCTGTTTAGAAGGTTAGAGCTGTGGACTAGTTGGGGTTTAAGTAAATAGCATTATGTGGTAAAGCTAGCTTACAAAGAAGCATTTCATTACAAGTACAGTATGTCATTATTAATAAGATATTACAAAATAAATATTAAGCAAGAATAAAAATGTAGCTATATCAAGCACAATACTCTTGAGTATTTGAATATTAACACAAAATTAATTTTCTAAGGTCCCCTATTTAACATGTAACAGCAGTCAGGAGACAGGACACTTCAGGAGCTGCTAAAAACCCACCAGAAGCCCTTACTGAACTGTAACAAACCCAATCCTTAAGCAACGTCCAATAACTAGTTTTTTTGTGACAGAAATACAAATAAACTACCCCGAACAATATAAATTCTCCAAAGCAGTAGGATTGAGCGACAGAACCAAGAAAAATTGCTGGGTAAGTCAGGATTGTTTACAACACATAGAAACTAGGAAGAAAATTAAAACACCAGAATTCAAATAGCAGATGTTATTGAATATGCGTGGAATATTATACTTGTAGATAGCTGTATCAAACATTTGGTGTACATGGGTTTTAATCAGACAGTATTTGGACCAGTCAAAATGTTTACCAATGAGTCTATCCAGCAGTCCTTATAGAAAAAAATGTCCATGAAACAACAACAACAACAACAAATACTTTAAAAGTCCCAAGCTGTTATATCAGGTCCATATTGAAAATGCCATTGAGCCAGAACAGTTTAAACACAAAACAAAAAAAAACAAAAAATGAGACTTCTGAACAAACCAGATAATCCAGCAGCAAAAAATAAGATTCCTCCCCATGAAGGGATCTCACCCAGTTCTTCCTTGGTCCTGTCAAGCTTGGAGTTTCCAACCAGGTAAGGAGACAAAAAGTGATGATTTGAATAATAAATGGATTAGTCACCGTTGTTGCTCTTAGGATAAAAATAAACCATTTGGATGATGTGGACAGTTTCAATTGGGCAGGAGATTAAATAACTGGTTACTTTCAAACTAGAAAATGGAAAATTAGAAAAAATACACGGTTTCTAACAACCAAAAGATTATTGCTTCCCGGTCTCTCCTTTACAGACCAGCAACCTTCTTCAAAAAAATCCCCTGCTCCTTCCTCCAAACACTCTGCATCCACAAAAAAACCACACCCGAAAAAGAATCACCCCAGAAAAAAGGAACCACACCCTTCCCAGGAAGTAATAGCCTTATTTAAAGAACTCCCAATTAAGATACTTAGACATAATGATAAATCAAGCTCAATAAGCCCTTTACCAAGGCAATTAGCAAAACACCTGAATCTAATTAGAACTTCCATGTGGAAATTAAGGAAAAGATCATACAGTTAAAACAACAAGAGAGAGACCAGTGCAGAGATAAACCCCTTACCAAAACTGACAGTAAATTGATATAGCTTCACCTAATTTTACCTTATGAATCTGAAAGGCCCATTTTAGAAACGAGGACAAAATTACTTATTTAGCAATTGAATAGAGAATTAACTTAACCTGGCCAGGTATTCTGATACTCAGCAGCAGGCAGCAAATTACTTATGCTGCATTCATGTAGCTAATGCTACAGAACAATTATTATTATTATTATTATTATTATTATTATTATTATTATTATTATTATTATTATTTATAAGCAGATGCCCTTATCCAGGGCAACTTACAGTTATTACAAAATATCACAGTGCAGAAAATCACATTACACATTACAGTTAAGAGCAGTTATAAAGTACAATAAAATCAGTAGAACATAAGATCAAATTCAAATAAGAGCAAAGTAAATAATTACATTTAAGAGCGAGTTTGACTACAAGCAGTTAACTTATAGTAAAAATATTTGCTTATACGAGTAAAGAGCACATAGTAAGTACGATAAGTGGATAAGAACAATTTCAAATAAGAGCAGTTACCAAAAACATGACTATGGATATCTAAGAGTAGAATCAAGTACAACATACAGTGAATAGTTATAATTAAGAGCAGTAGTAGAATATGGCAAGGTATGTAGCAGTTCAGTACAAGTACAAGCAGATGCAATTACTGGTACATGGGGACTGAGCAGTCCTGATATCCATGGGTAGGTCATTCCACCACTGAGGTGCAAGGGAGGAGAAGTAGCAGGCTTTGGAAGTGGGGGAGCGGAGGGGGGTACAGCTAATCTGCTGGTGGATGAAGAGTGGAGGGGGTGAGACAGGGTGTAGGGAGAAATAATAGTCTGGAGATAGGAGGGAGCAGAAAGGTCGAGACAGTGATAGGTGAGTACAAGAGTTTTGAATTGGATGCGAGCAGCGATAGGGAGCCAGTGGAGAGAGTGGAGCAGCGGTGTAGCGTGGTAGAAACGAGGAAGGGAAAACACAAGGCGGGCAGCAGAGTTTTGGATGAGCTGGAGTGGACAGATAGCAGAGGCAGGGAGGCAAACCTTTTTGTTGTTGTAAGAATACAGACACCATATAGATTTATTTAAATTATTTATTTATTTATTTTAAATCTTAGTTAGCATTAGTCATGTAATTTACCAACAAAAATGATGTGGAGAATTGGCTACTGTAGCACACGCTAGTTAACTTAAATGTGCTGTGTAAATAAACCTGAGAATTGATTTCGGACAAAGTGCAAATCACACTTTCTTTTGACTGCACATTTTTTCACAGAAAAAAAACCCGTCAATTAAATCAATTTGACTATTAACATGTTTCTCAATTGTGATTGAGATACACAAATGGCTTAATAGGTGTCAACTGAATTCTTAAAGGAGAAGATTCAGAGTAAAACACCGAAAATCAGAAGGCCTAAAATTATAGATTTGAAACATATTGGGATTATACAATAGACAATACTTTACAAAAACAAATAAACGTGTTGTTTTAGGAGGCTGTGTGGTCCAGTGGTTAAAGAAAAGGGCTTGTAACCAGGAGGTCCCCGGTTCAAATCCCTCCTCAGCCACTGACTCATTGTGTGACCCTGAGCAAGTCACTTAACCTCCTTGTGCTCCGTCTTTTGGGTGAGACGTAATTGTAAGTGACTCTGCAGCTGATGCATAGTTCACACACCCTAGTCTCTGTAAGTCGCCTTGGATAAAGGCGTCTGCTAAATAAACAAATAATAATAATAATATTTAAACTGTAGCCAGCTCCATAATTCTTGTCTTGGTTTGCAGTTTCCTACATCTCCCCTTCCTCCTCCACTGCTGTACCACCTCTGGAATGGTCCCTTCTGGGTGCAAGTGAAGCTCACTTCCCAACCTTAGAGACCGACAGCGTCGTCTCACCCTCCGAGAGGAAGGTTCCCGCTGGTCAGAGGGGGCCCTCGGCCAAAACTATTTTAACTGCATTTTGTTTTCCATTCTCCTGCTTAAATCTATTCATTTGCACCCAAGCCAGTCTCCTCCTTCGGAGAGCAAAGCTTGCTCCCAACTTTCAAGCTAGTTATTTGTTTATATAGCAGACGCCTTTATCCAAGGTGACTTACAGAGACTAGGGTGTGTGAACTATACATCAGCTACAGAGTCACTTACAATTACGTCTCACCCGAAAGACGGAGCACAAGGAGGTTAAGTGACTTGCTCAGGGTCACACAATGAGTCAGTGGCTGAGGTGGGATTTGAACCAGGGACATCCTGGTCACAAGCCCTTTTCTTTAACCACTGGACCACACAGCCTCCACACAGTCATTGACAGCTTATCGAAGGTGGCTCTTAGAGCTGGGGGGGGGCTCTTTATGTGTGAATTTCTTTATTCTCTTTTCCAACGCTTTTGTTCTCCCTGCATGGATCGTGAGGCTCTCCTTGCAGCCTTGGAGTGTCAACCGAATCTGACCTCTTTCAATTAGACGTTTCAGTAAGCCAGGGAGACCTTAGTTCATCTTCTATCCTTCCTTAGTCTCCTTTCGGGGGAAGTTCCTCGTTTCCCTGCCTTGGAGGTTGATCGGCTCAGGACTTCACCTCAGCGAGGGCAGTTCTCCGAGTAGTCAAGGGGAAAACTCTATTCTGTTGCTAAAGTCACAAGCACTTAGACTTTATTCTAGTAGTCCCTTTACACAGGTCTGGCTCCTGCCTCGTGAAATCCCTTTTGCCAATATTTGTTCAAGTCAACATAGAGAGCTGTTGTGGTTCCAGCAACTTGGTATGAGGCTTCTATTATGTCTTGACATTTTGTATACTTTTTCCCAGGCTAATTAACCGCCGATAACCACCTGTTTCCAGTATTGAGCAAGAACCCCCCATTGTGAACAGCCTTTTTGGGATTTATGAATCTGTTCTAAAAATGTTTCACGAATACAATGTATATAATAAAGTGTAAACAATGTATAATTTAATTAAACTTCCATTCTAAAATGCAATAGTTATGGGAATTACGTTTTTGATTAAACTATCTGCCAGTTTAAACACTATGATTCAAAGTTCTGCTGTTAAAGCTCAGTATATTATGAAAGTCACAACAAAGTCTTCTCACGTAGGACAACAGCAACATTAATAAACATCAGATTTTTAGTTTTTAGAAAACTTACCTTGCATACATTACCGGAGGAATGTTTGGCTAAAGGTAACTGGAGTTGCATGATATTTGTTGACATTCTTTTACGTTGACTGGTAAAATTCAAATATTTGTTGACTAATCCAACCTCAAAAGACATATTAGCTGTGAGTAAACATAACAACCATGTATTTGTTATGGTGCTGTAAAACTGTATATTGCATAAGTAAACAGATATTGAAACGCCTACCTGCTACAGCAAATACTTGACTCAAGTAGCAGAATGGTACAAGTATATTCTTGAAAAATACATTTTCTTTGCTGGTGAATTGGGGAAGGGCATAAGCTAGCTTGTTTTTATAAAATAATAATGGAGTAACAATATGTGCCTTTTTCTATAAACTACTGTTTTGTAACATAGACCACTATTTTATCTCTAGAATAATCATTTATCTATAGCAGACGGTGTACACTTTTTTTTTGTTTCTGCACATTTATAGTGACTATAAATAAACAAGGGCTTGGTTTACATGCAGTTTAGAAACTCCAAATTCTCCATTGTCATGAGCATGTGAAGTAGCACACACATATCTCACACATTCCTCACGCTATAGGAAGTGTGTGGTCAAAACATGGTATGGCTACAAAGGGTGGGTAAATCTCCTTCTCACGATAAAAAGCCTTGAAAATTGACTACAAACTACATTATTTTTTTGCATGGCAACAAATTTGAAAGCTGTACCATATGTTAACGAAACTTCATGTTAGTTACATAACGAAACTTTCTACTATAACTAAAGGCCATTCCAAGCAATTCTTTATTTATAACTAGGGCTTCTGATTTTCGGTTTTAACAGATAAAACATCCCTGATGCAAAAAACATTAAATCAGTGGATAGCCAATAAACACCAGAAAACACTGATAAAACTGCGGAAATGGTTAATCTATTCACATTGACTACCCTTTTCCCATTAAAAAAAAACCTACTACAAAAATAATAAGTCCCAGTGCTGCTGGGCAATGTCCTGCCTTCCTGACTTGTATCTATCATTGATTTGTTCTGAAGACTTTAAACCTGCCCCAGCTACTGAGTGACAGCACATTCCTACATTTCTATTGGAGACTCCGCCTGCGAGATTTAAAACGAGATTACCATCAGGATGGAGGCTGGTTAGCGGGATTTAAAGCTGTATTACAATTAAGATACGGAGGATTTAAAACAGAATTGTGGCGAAATGTACAAAAATGCCTACACACAAAAACCCCAGAAGAATGTGCCCGTGACCATAGGGATTTCGCTGTGGAAGACAGCAAATGAAAGAAGGTACAATTTAAGTGTGCAAGTACTGTCGAGTTACTATACATATTTTGACCAAAAAAACGCTCAAGCATTTTGGAAAGTAACCGAAAACACTAATTTCATACACTACATCAAAAATGAAAGCCCCGATAAAAAAACTTATTTACATAAAACTCGTAAATAGCTAAAAATAAGCACCGAAAAATACAATTAATAAAACCCGAAAAACAGAAGCCCTTTTTATAACTAAGATCTGCTGAAAGTAGCCATCAAGAATAAAAAAAATAAAAATACAGTTCAAGGGGTTTAGAGACCTCTTCATTCAGTATTTTTATTTTATTTTTATGTGATACCATTTATTCAACATTTCAAATTATTGCCATTTGCAGATGACTTCTGAAACGATTGTGCTTTATAAGCAATGTTATAAACACATACATAAATAATGAAGCCTTTTGCAAAGCATAGAAAGATATTTTGATGTTTGGCAATTGGATAAGCAGTAAGACAGGATGCAAATCATGTTACACTAGCCTTAAGTAGCATCTATCATAGGTACCTACCAAGAACAAAAAAGCCACATTTGTACCCCAAAATGTATTAAATTAGCACAGCTGGGAATTTATGTCAGTGGTCACCTATATTGCTGCAGGCTATCGATCTTCGCACCAGGCTTGAGCGACCGTGTGTAGAGTTTAAGTAAATAAAATGAAGCCTAATTCACAGGGCAAGATTTGTTCAGAAGAACAAAAACATGAAAAAGAAAAAGAAAACCTGTTGGTTCCATAAATGTATTTAAAAAGGCTTCACATCAGCTTGCTGCAAGACTTACAGAACGAAGTTCCAGAAAGTTACAAACATGCCTGAGTGGATTAGTATCTTCTGAGGAATTTGTTGAACTTTTGTTGAATTTTTAGTAGGTAAAATAAATTAATTAGAAAAATGCTACTAACGCTGGTATCCCAAAATCTGGGAAACATTATTGGTCACCTCGCAATTGCAGCATGAATGCCTACACAGAGCAGAATGAATCCCTATAGCAGTTTAGTCCCTCCAAACACTGTACAAAATCACATAATATACCTGGAATAGTTTTATGAACAGATAATAGTTACAAGATAGTGTTAATGGGCCATTAACACACAGTTAACTGGCTTGATGTTATGCCAGTTTGTATCACTGCCCCCTTTTTATACTGTATGTCATCACCCTGTCTTCTAGTGCAGGAAATAATTTGCTCACATATGGATTATATTTGTATGTTTATTGTGTTCAAGCCACAAAAATAAAACAAACAAACAAAAACCTAACTCCAACTTGGAGCGCTAAACTTTTCACCCGTTCTCCAAACTAACACCAGACAGCTATGCCCTTTACCAGTAAGCAAAACACACACTCTTCAAATATTACAATACCTTTGTACAATAGTTTTTTCTGTGTTCAGGTTTCAGCCTTAACACGATATTGACACATGCCCCAGCCCCACTTAAATACCTGTGCCAATTGTTAACAGGTGTTTAATTAAACACCTGGGGAAAATCATGCTCGGCCATGCTACCTCACAGCGTTCTGGGAAATGTAGTCTCGTTATCGTATCATGACTACATATTCCTTTCACTAAGGATACAGGCTGTGCAGTAACCGCGCACTAACATATTTGCCAACGACTACTTTACCCAAGGAAATTCTTTGCATAAAATGCATCGTTAATGCATCAATTAGGGTTAATGTTAAAACAACAAAAGTAGGGAAATGCAATGTTAGGGTTTTTAACCCTAGCTCTGCATTCCCTCCTACCCACTTACAAGCAGTGGAAGGGGCAAGGCAAAGCAAGCAACCACTGACAGCCATCATCAGTTAAGACGAACAACATACACCTCTCTGCAGATAACACATGTGTGTGATATCTGCCAACATAGTACTAAAACACTGGCGAATACAGAACATACTGGTATTACAGCACAACGTATACAGGTCAACCCTCCCATTAAACTGTATTCTGTTGCTCATCCAGTATAACACTGAAAAACCCTCAAGCTGACATAACACAGCACATTCCACTCGCCCATATTGCACCTCATACACTTCCATTTTTGCAGGTGACAATATCATTGTGTCATACACCTGTCACATGGGTGTCCTGTTCTTAAAGTGCTCCCATTCTTTCTAACCATGTTACTATGAATGGTAATGCCAGCCCATCACCCCTTCCTCCCTTGCAAAAGACTGTGTTATGACACTGAACATCTGCAGTTCTATAAAACAGAAAGTTTTGCTAAGACATAGATTCATATTACAGCACTGTTGGTAGTCGTTCTGTTATGCACCTGTGTCTCATGATTGACCATACATATGCACTTCCCCTCATGTTGCCCTGCATGCAGTTCCCCACCTCCCACCCCCACCCAACAAACTGACGCACATCAAACATGTGGATGCCACACTAGACATTGGTCATGGCAGTGGAATTCATAGAGGTACAGTGTGATGCTGGTGCCACTATTATGCATCTGTCTTCTACTAGACCTGCATAAGCAGTGCACAGATATACATAACCCCCCAACACACTGGCATGACAGTAGACCTCATACACCTAGTGGACCATGATGATGGATGACTCTTGTGTTATCTTCAGAGAGTTGTATGTTGTTCGTCTGAACTGATGATGGCTGTCTGTGGTTGCTTGTGTTGCCTTGCCCCTTCCACTGCTTGTAAGGGGGTGGGAGGGAATGCAGTGTTAGGGTTAAAAACCCTAACATCGCATTTCCCTACTTTTGTTGTTTTAATAGGAGGCTGTGTGGTCCAGTGGTTAAAGAAAAGAGCTTGTAAGCAGGAGGTCCCTGTATCAAATCCCACCTCAACCTCTGACTCATTGTGTGACCCTGAGCAAGTCACTTAACCTCCTTGTGCTCCGTCTTTCGGGTGGGACGTAATTGTAAGTGACTCTGTAGCTGATGCATAGTTCACACACCCTAGTCTCTGTAAGTCGCCTTGGATAAAGGTGTCTGCTAAATAAACAAATAATAATAATATTAACCCTAAGTGATGCATTAACAATGTTTTTTTGCAAAGAATTTCCTTCCTTTTTGAGAATATATTTATAGCTAGAAAGCCTGTATATTCTATTATAGAGCACAAAAAGTAAAAGTGGCTATAAACTTTATTAAACACTGACACAGGTTTATATATAATACACATGATTACACAAAGCAATCTTTGCAATCTTAGCCCCACCCCGTGCTGGCGCTAGGATTTACTGGAACCCTGGTGCAAGACTGCATGTACAGTTGTAATTTATCTATTAGAATACAGTGAATTAGCGGTACAGCTATGGCCAAAAGTTTTGTATCTCCCTATATAATTAAATAATTTTGCTTCACGGAGTCGAATGAAGCCTGTGGAATTAACATACTGAATTACATACCGCTTTGTAGTTTTCCATACTCAATGAAAAAAAAAAACCTGTGACATTTAAAAATGTGACATTTCGAAATCCAACATGCCTTAAATACTACTGTACAACTATTATGGCTTCCGGTAGACTTTTGCGATATCGTTCTGTAGTTTCCTTTATTACATGATGTTAAATAAAACATAAAAATTATGTTAATCTAGGCTTTTTTTTTTTAAATTTGTCTCAATCCAAATTTTTTTTTAGGTGAACAGGCCCACCGAGAGGGCAGGGAGGACGGGGAAATTTCCCTGGGGCCCAACGCCTCGAAGGGGCACAACGCCTCGAAGGGGGCCCTGATGAAGGGGGAACTTTTTTTTTTTAATATACAGTATATAAAATATTTTAAAACAACTAGCCCTGCACTAGACCCTTTGCGTTCCCACCACCACATTAAAAAGAAAAACTCCCGTACTACCGATGTGCTTCTGTTGTGTAATGATTGTGTATCCAAGCACCTTTCACACAGTGATTTGAACTTTCACATTACATATTTTACACCACCAAAAAGCTGGAAAAAAGGCCTAGCAATTTTTTATCTATTTTTTTAAAGATTTTTAGAGGCTTCCGAGTGGCACATCCAGTAAAAGCACTCGCTAGATTGCAGAATGCACTCTATAGCCAGGACGTCGCCGGTTCGAGTCCAGGCTTTTCCACAGCCGACCGTGGACAGGAGCTCCCAGGGGGTGGCGCTCAATTGGCCGAGCGTCGTCCGGGAGGAGGGAGGGTTAGGTCGGCCAGGGTGTCCTCAGCTCACCGCGCACCAGCGACCCCTGTAGTCTGGCCGGGCGCCTGTGGGCTTGCCTGTAAGCCGCCCAGAGCTGCGTTGACCTCCGACGCTGTAGCTCTGAGGCGGCTGCATGGTGAGTCTGCAGAGTGTAAAGAAGCGGGCGGCTGAAAATAATAAAAACTAATTGGCAACGACTAAATTTAAAAAAAAAAAAAAGATTTTTAAAAACTTTAAAAGAACCCTAAAGTTGCACAATACCACAGTATGAATTATTCTTAAGATCTATAATTTGCAGCAGTTTGTTAGAAAAATTGTATCGTGTAAAATAAATAAAGTACTTTCTTAAGCTGGTGGTAAACACAATTAGAGAATGATCCGTTATATTGATTAAAATACAAATATATTTACCAATACTGTCTATTAGTTAAGAGCAGAGATGAGTGGTTTCTTTTTGGCATGGGAAAAATAAAATAGTGTATAGCAACAACATTAAAATGTAGTTTATGCAGAAAACGTATGTTATTTGATTTAAGTAAGCTTCCAATTAATGGCTATTACACGTGGAGTTTGTAGTTTGGAGCGCCGTCCCCTGGAAGCTCCCGTCCTCGGGCGGCAAAGGAATAGCCTGGACTCGAACTCGCGACGTCCAGACTATAGGGCACATCCTGCACTCCACACGGAGCGCCTTTACTGGATGCGCCACTCGAAAGCCCCTCAAGCGAGGAAGTTTGATTTTACTATAACCATTAAACTATTTAATATATACACTGTTTACATTTTGGATGTTCACATTCATGAACAAAAACTAATAAATGATGTTGGTATAAAAGTATAATTATTTTAAAAATAAAGTTTTCACCAGTTCTCGATCCACTGACCTTTTGCGTGCTAGACAAATGTGCTAACCTCTACACTACAGGCTCTAGTTTCATGCCTGCTCCTTATTATTAGCAAAGGACCCGGCAGCGGCTATTTCAGTTTTCACTGGAAAAACCAAACAAACCAGTTCCATATTCTAGTAGAGGGAAAGCAGAGGAACTAATGCAGCAATTAAAATGTAAGGAAGGTACCTCATACTGCTGCCCCGGGAAGTGCTGTCTGTCTCAGAAGGGCTGCGTTTTAATCTATTTTGTATTATGTGCAGGTTTTATCGGTCATAAATTAAAAACAAATATAAAGGTCATATCCATGAAACTTGCCGCTGGAAAGAAACAATGACCCACACCAAGAGATCAAGCCAAAGGGACCACACATCCACATTTTTGTGCAAATCCATTGAACGGGGTCAAAGCTATTAAAGTACAGAACTTAGGGTTTAACATTAAACTGCCTACTCAACCCTAACTATAGCGGCGCTACTGCAGAACGTTTGTGGGAAAATGAAGGAGGCTCACTCAGGATTTGCAGGTTCTCAAATTCACGGTTGATTGAGCCGGGACTCTGCACTGGGCAGGTAACAGTGTGCTGCTTTACCAGCCAGTGGTACAGCTACAGCTGAGCAGCGTATTGCTACTCAATTACCAGCCAGTGGTACAGCTACAGCTGAGCAGCGTAGTGCTACTCAAACTGTGACAAAATAAGAAAAGAAAAGAAAATCCAAAAACACACTGTTTCGGCCAGAAACATTCAAATATTTAAGTCATGCTTGCTTGTCTCCTGGGGAAAAGATAGTCGCTGGCAGCAGGATTAGCCTATTGAGGTTGTCAGCCTGTGGAAGTGATTATACTTTTTACATTATATATTTGAAAATGAATGCCATTTATTCAATTACATTGGATATAACAGTCCATCTTGAAAAAAATGAGTACCATAAGCACACAAAGAAAGTAAAATGTGAACACCTTACTGGTGCCAACAGGTATCTTGTCATCATTCTTGGGCTGTAGGTTGGAATGTCAAGAATGCTTAGGAAAAGTAAACATATTGCATAGTAGCTAAAGTAACATGTTGTATTTTCTCATCAGTATTATGCTGCTAACAGAGTAGTCATATCTGTCGCTGTCGGAACTGTCGTTGCGGAATATTATCAGTCCATGGCTTTGATTTCCCTAATCCAGAATACAACATAACCATTGAAACCTTTCTGATTCATTGATAGTGCCTTTAGGATGGTTTGATTGATAATGTGTTATTCATGCTCTTCTATAGTTGTTGAGGTGGTACTTGTTCCCTGCGAAAAAATCTAGTTATAAGAGATTGTCCACCACCTACAGTTTAATAAAGAGACAAAGGGCTAGAATATATCCACCTTTATACCACTGGGATAAGCCATATGTGGTTGATGCAATCATGGGGGATTCTTCCCCCTGGAAAACATCAAACACCTACCCATGGTTTTCCAGGGATTACCCCTAGAAATAGGTTGTTCGGTAGGTGCTCATCAAAAAATGTATGATTTATCCCACAATTGAGTGTTTAAAGGTTATAATGCATCTTTGCAGGTGTCTAAATTTACATTTATGGTTGCAATTATGTTACACAGATTCTGCACCACATTATATACCTTAGAATGTAACAGTTGGAAATTTGATATACAAATATCACAAACACTGTTGATATAAATGGGTTTAGTACACAACAGGGCATAAGAAACTAACAACAAGCACACCTTGGCAAAGTAAACAGGTAGGAAGGGATCCAGTGATTCAACATAGATATGGGAATAATATGGTATTCTTTTAAATAATTCCTTGTGATCAAAAATAGCACACCATTATCTATATTCTAAAAAAATGCTTTTTTTTTTAAACTACCTTTTAAGGTACCTTATTTTCACACAGAGCATATCTCCCCATTACTTTAACACATAACCCTTTACACCCTCTTTATCCACCTCTCTGTACTTCATGCCTGAGCGTATTGAGGTATGTAAAAGGTTTTGTTTTTTAGACGACATACAGTACATAACTTTGAGCCTGGCTGTCTGCCAGCAAAAGATAGGAAAACGCGATATTGCGATCTTCAAATTCCTAACTTGGCAATATCTAGGCTTTTAAAGGTAATGTTTATTTGTGTTGTTTTAGTCATTCAAACTCGCATTCACTGGCAGGCTATGTCCTGAAAGGGGGCTAATTTGTGATTCATCAGCAGATGCCTATTACACCCCTCCCTCATTCCTTTACGTGTCACATAGCAGATCTTCTGCCACTGCACCCAACTGCCTCAAGCCACCCCATGTCCTGCCAGCATTTTTCTTGTTTCTTCTTTTTATTATGCATAAGCCAATGTTTAAAAAAGTCACAAACCCAGCAATGGCATTAGCAAGACAACATGACATATACTTCACTGCAGCACAACTTTTACAATTTTAGAAATGTTATTGTTAGAGTCGCCAGTCAAAAGCTTCACCAGTCATTGTTGAAGCAACAAAAAAAAAAGTATCCTTCGAAAATGCCTTGTATATACAAACACTTGTCACAAAAAGTGCAGGTTTTTTTCTACGTTTTCAAACCAGTACGATTCATTTTGGTTACAGAACCATATCTTGCTCTCTTTGAATCCATTGTACCATACTATACTATACAGTAAAGCAATACTTTCAGTGACTATATTTGATCTTGTTTCCTTTCTTTAAATTGGTCATTCATGATTTGTACTTCCCAATCATAGTCTGTTTTCCTTGAACATATTCTCTCTTCTAACAACAAAGTCACTTGCCTGGCATTCTTCTGAGAAGCGGCTATGCTTACTCGACCTTTCATTCTACCCTGGTTGATAGCTTCTTCTACGACGGTTTCGTTATGCCAATATCACTATGTTGCCATTCAGCACAGTATAATATTTTACATCTTTTGGGGGAAATGTTCAGCTGTTGCCAGTACTACATTCCACAAGTGAAATATCTTCAATTGACCATCATATGGATATGCTATAACTAAACTCGACCAGCTGCAGAGAGAATAGCCACATTCTTTAGAAACAAAAATGTGCATGAATATTTTAACTTCATTGGAACGCTGTTGGGAAATAGTTTTTATTGCAGGAACTCATTGTTTTAGCAGTCAAAACACAATGTGCAAGGTCTGCTGGTTACTGGAATTATAATAAAAACAATAATTGCTTTACACAATTCTGATTGTTTCATCGAGAGAGCAAAACTGAAAACAAAGCCAAGAACATTTCAAGAATTTACCCCCTTCGAAGGTAGTCTGATTGTAATAACAGGAACTTCAGAAAACCTTCTGCAGCTGTATAGATAAGAGTTTCTATGTCAGTTATAAATAAATGCAAGAGTTTGTTACTGTAAACCACACATAATTTTGATCAGTTAATATAAATCTGTAAATTTAATAGAATAGGTCATAGGATAATTATCAGAATTTTCTGCATGTTTATTTACATCTCGTAAGAGGATGAGATGAAAGTACATTATTTATGATAAAAGCACTGATAACCCGTAGGAAAAGAATGTAATCTCTAAAAGCCAAAATAATAAATGAAAAAGGATTATTTAGGGGTTATAAGTCAGTTGTGACTCACCTTTGGTTCTTTTTTCAAAACCTGGATCTAATCCAAGACAAAACAGGCTGAACCCACTTGATTTATTTTATATGTATAAAGGAGGAAACAACATGGCAGAGGTGGTTTCTTTTTCCAATCCATGGGGTGCATTCAAATGCTCCCTGAAGACTGGCTATAGGAACATAACCTGGGTGTGTCTGCACACATTGGGGAGGGTGGGGAGGGGGAGGGGGGGGGGGTCCATATTTGTGCTACTACTCAGTGAATAAATATAACCACGGTTGAAATACAATGTACAGACATTTAATCTATATTTTCTGCCTCCGATAAGGAACAGAAGGTACAATACTTCAGTCACTTTATATGATATATCATTGCATTTATCATTTTTTATTTACAAATGTTACATTAAAATGCCTGTTATATCTAACATCTTCGAGTGCAGTATAAGTTTGTATGGCTAAAAAATATCATTTCCAGTGTATGTATATCTTCATGTAAAAAAAGTAGTTTGTGTGCTTATTTAATTTCAATTTTTTATGTTTTAATGTTCTTTTTAAGACTATATTACAAATCTTTGCTAATCTTTAAAAATAATTTGCGTTTTCAAAGTCAAAAGTTTGCAAATGTTTTATCACATGATTCCATACACCGGGACGTTGTTTATTTTATGTCCAAAAGTAATTGTTGGAACAGATGTAATGACAATAGATTTAGCATGCTAATTATATAAATACATTTGTTGAGTTCATTTGCTGTTTTTTTTAAGGATTTAATAACTTTGTCATGTTTCACAGTTAATACTTATTTTTCTCTTTCACCTTTCATCCATAATAATGTGATAATTGACTAGTCCGTTATAACTCCATGGACACTGGTGATCTTAATCACAATTACTGATGTGGAATGACAGCTTTCTCTGTCTGTATTACACTGATCAACTACCAAATGCTTTGGGACAAAGTTATGGTGAACGATTTCCCAGTGTTATGTTCTTATGGCCAGTCTTTGGGGAGCATTTGTCATGTGATTAGATATGTCATCAGTGATGTAATTGCTGATGTCATACATTCGCATAATGGTGCAGAGTTAAGGTATACGTGCTCAAGCAGGTATAATAATTAAGGCTCAAGCCAATTTCATTTTACAAAGAATAAAATAAATAAAATCAAGGGAAGGGGAACTGGGAGTAAAATAACAAAACAAAACATAATTTAACAGCTTTACATCACCAGTGGCTGTAAACAACCATCTGCATGTATACATTTCATTTTTATTTCAGACAAGAAGTAAACTGATGTTTTACCTGTTCTTTCAAATTTGTTTATTAATTGTTTTGATGTCAATGCTAGCCTTTTGTTAGCGTAGAATACATCAGAAAGTACTCTGTAGGGCTTTAATATGACAATAGGCATTAGCTGGCATTCACAATCTTGATCACACAAACAATTTGGTTTGCACAGCAAAAGCAAATCTATTTCACAAAATTCTCCACTAATTAATTGCACACTAGAATTGTATCTTTTTTCTGCTCTTGTATAGTTAGTAGTGTAATATACAGTGTTGTTGTATATGAATCTATCAAAAGACTCAGCATTCTTATTCACAAACCTTTTTTGCTATAATTCTTTTAAGGAATGTTGAACAGAAGCAGTCAAATCATATATATACTGAGCATCAAGAAAAACGTGTCACTTATATTTGAGCATCAAAAGAAACTTATCACTTATATTTGGATAAAGTTCACTAGAAGTGATTGAAAAATGACAAACTCTGTTTAGAGCAGGTGCAGTGACTTTTTATTGTGCTGATTAACAATTGACATCACGAAGAGGCTGCAAAATGATCTGTCGATCTTAGGCAGGTGTTGTGACTCTTCGTCTCCCAGTTCGCGGCCTGTCATTGACAGAGTGTGTCTGGTTATACCGTCTCACTAGGTTTGAAATTGCTGGCTGTGAGCACCCAAGACGACGAGCCACAGTACGCTGCCCTAGTCCAGCCTCCAACATGCCGATTGCACGAAGGCGCTGCTCTCTTGACAGACGTGGCATATTGTTTTTTTTTCTGTGATTTTCTGTATCGCTTTTATTCAAGTTTGCAATTCAACAGCTGAAATCACTCCATAGCCAGTGTCCAATCAACTGTCTCACTAATTAGGTGATTAAGTGCATATGCTTCAGTCATAGTCTCTCAAGCGTGTCATGGTCAAGGATGAATGTTTGAGTGATTAAAAAGAAACCAAAAATATTTCGTCAATGTCCATCATTTATATACCTTTTTTTTTTAAATAAATGTGTTATAATAGTGATAAGTTTCTTTTGATGCTCAATATATGATTTGCCTAGAGTTAAAAGTCCATCTCTACTTTTTTCTCTTGTCAGTCTCCTGCCAGTGAGTCTAGTTAAGAATTTTCCAAATTCAGAATCTGGTTGATACCCAGCAGCACTGAGACGCTGAGGTATATCTCTCCAAAGAAGAAAGACTTGACAGATTTGCTGTGGAACAAACTGAGTACCTTTGTATAGTGACTTCAGTGTGCCATTATTTTTTTCAAAATAAAATGAAGGTGTTGCCCACAGCGGCCCCCAATTTTGAACACTCTTACTAATATACATCAACTGCACATTGAATGTCACATTTTCTTTACCATACAATAAATCCATTTTTTCAACAAAGGTACACAGTGATTTGTGTGCTGACTTAATGTATTGCCTGGAAATTCTTTCCTGAAGAAGAATATGCATGCTGTAGACTAACAGGAAGAAAAGATCAAGAAATATTAGTAATGCATAAAATAAAAGAAATGATCGCCATTCTGAAGCTTTCCTGTACTTCCGAGATGTGAGTGATTGTGGTGTTCTAGTAATTTCATGTGGTGGCTTTATTCTCAGCAATTTGCCATCTAGTTGCCTGATCTGCCTGCCTATATACCATGACTGCAAGCAATTTTGTGGGTCTAACCATAAACTGACAAACTGCCTGGTGACACCTAAAAGAACTGCATGCATGTAATCTGGGACAATTCCAGATATTATGTTAAACATTGGGAGTAAAAGTAGTGAGTTTACTCCTTTCACACCATTTACTGGTGAATCAGATTGCAGTGCCTCAATAGCATTGTTCTTGAACTGGTCCGCTGTCCTTGAAACTTGTAAATGCTCTTTATATGGGTGTATGCATACATAACCCCATCCCTTTTCTACTGCTTCACCGGGATGCACGCACCAGTCACATCCATATACTCCATTACATTGTTTTGAATTACGCAGTAATGGTCTGGCAACAGCATTAGAGGAGCACACAAGACAGAAAACCTTGGACTGATGGGAAGTACCAGCATTATCATTCCACTGTATGGGAATGCTGGCAATTTCACAGCACTCATCTACAAATAGCTTCAAAAACGTATCCATACGTAGCTTTTTAGGCCAAACCACAGAGCTGCAATCATCACATTTTCTTTTCTTTGTTTATGTGGCAGTTCATTCACTGTGAACTGAAGAGGCCATATGGAGTACTTCGATGACTTAAAAATAGGCACAGCATCACAGTTCCACATTAAGGTTAAATCCTTACCCAATTTTTTTTCTTTAACTAGTTCTTGATACATTTTACCATCTATGATATCCTGAATAAAGCAATCAGGCTGTCTTGCACTTTTATCTAACAAGGTAACACCATGATTTTCAATGTAACTAACAGCAGATCTTTGATTCCAATTACTAAACAGAAATTACCGGATTTAATACTTGCTTCTTTATTGAAAGGCGTTGCACAGTGTTCACAAGCAGCAGCATCCGGATCCTGTCCCTTGTAATGTAAACACTCTGGACAGTAGTAATGTGCAACACATGACAAGGGTGGACTTTCAAAGAATTTTTGGAAGAGGTATTTAGATGCTGGGGCTTGATGAGGGACATGTACATTTAGTAGAGACAGTAAGTCTTCTAAACCAGCACCTGTTCAGCGATGACGTAGCACATACAGCATTACTGCTAACAGACTCTGGCCTTGTGTGATGGATGCCCCAGGATCATCATTCCGTTTTAAAAAAGACACAAACATCCTAAAATAACGCATTTAACTAAAAAAAACAAAATAATGTAAAGGTGAAACTACATAATATATTACAGTGCCTGTCCTAAGTTGAAATAGAACTGCTGCATTATCCTGGTAACTTCAAAATGATCTTTGCACTGAATAATACTATATAGACATATACTGATTGAACACAATCACACACAAACACACACACACACACACACACACACACACACACACACACAATTACCTCGTTCTGAGGCAGAAATCCCACTGCACCATGGAAAGCATTTTCACAGCCATGCTCTTCATCATAGAAATCATTGTCACCATCACACGTATCTTCATCAGAATGGCTGCTTTCTGTCGCTTGCTGACCCTGGTATCAATTCAATAAGAATTCAGAATAAAGTTACAACTGAGTAAATAAGTACAAAGTATACAACCTGAAACAAAAAACAATATTTTTTTGCACATGGTTAATAGTTGATCCAATATTAGTATAAAGTGCGCCTTTATCCATGCATATGTGATTATGCAGGTTTATGCAAATGTAAGGCAGGTAATAAATGTTCTCTCCCTCCAAAATAAAGACATATTGTACAACAGAACTCCTATCCATCATTCAAATGCTATTTTGCAAACGTTAAGTGATTGTCCTTGTGACGTTTTCCTAAGAATGGCTTTTTCCTTGGCTGGCGACCATTGAGACCTTCACCATGCAATACTCAACCTACGGTTGAAATGGAAACCCCAGTCCCACTTGCACCCAATTCACTTTGCCTATCTTTGGCAGTCAATCCCGGATTGTTATTAAACTTCCAAGATGTGATGAATCTTACTGCTTTCCCAGGAGGACTAAAGAGCTGCCGCGGAGACCCAGCGGGGACAGAGGTTCAAGGCAGGGATGCGGAGCTCCGGTCAACAAGCAGGCAAAAGGGAAGTAGGAGGCAGGCTGCGGGGCTGTTCCTGGGAATCCCTAGAAGCTCCACTCCCATGTTGCACCATTGAAAGTATTGTATTGTAAATGTAAACATAAATACCTGCACAAACCAATTACACAGATAAAGTGCTGTGTTACACTGAAAGTTCTGGACAGTTCTGGACTGTTGAGTCATTTTATTGTATACTCCCCACACCCCACGGTGTCCATCCATCAACAGTCCAAAGCACCTTTGACCATTGTCCCATAGTCCAATTTCTGTGGTCTTGTTCATATTTTAGCCTTTTAGTTTTGTTCCCCTTTCTTAACAGAGGTATTCTTACTGCAACACATCCTTTAAGTCCTGATTTCAAGAGTGACCTTCGTACTGTTTGATGGACAATGACACCTGTGCTTTCTGCCAGTTCTGTTGTCAATTCAACACTTGTCTTCTTTCTATTCCTTAAGGATATTATCTTCAAGTATTGCTCATCTTTGTTAGACAGCTTTTTGAGTCTTCCAGTCCTGGGTTTGTCAATTACAGATGATGTTTCTCTGTACTTGTTGATTATGCTTCGGATAGCACACTTTGAAAATCGAGTGATGCAAGCTATTTCACTCAATGTTTTTCCTTCTTTATGCAAGTCAAGGTTGTTATAATAGTAGAAAACACTTGTGGAGGCTTTGAGTAAATTGTTAAATTGCTGATAATGCATCAGAGTAGAAAAAATGTAACATGTCTAAGACTTTTGCACAGCAGTGTATGTATATATATATATATATATATATATATATATATATATATATATATATATATATATATATATATATATATACATTTAAATTAACTGTGTTCACCAAAATCTGTAAGAACTTGCTCATGACTGAAGAATTTCACTCTTGGGAGAGGAGACCCCTAACCGCGGAAACCATAACTGCTCGACTTGCGACGGCGATAGGAAAAAGAATAGGACCATCCCATGGTTCAATGTGCGTATAACTACAGGCGTCATTATTGGAACCCACTCAGAGGTGCAGGGCAAAGCAATGGACAGACAGCAGAAGAAACTGACTTTCCTACAATTTCTAATTTTGTAAGAAGCCAGAACGAGAAGATGTTGTGAATCCATGCTGCCATAATTGATGTATACAGAACGATTGCAGTCGTGAGCGTAAGGAGCACGGCGGTAATAAAATATGTTAGTATGAATGAATGTATTGCTACCAATTCTGGAGCCTGAATGCGTCAGCAAGGGGCTGAAGCGACAGGCTCCGGACTGTAACAAACAAGTAAAAGCACAACAAAACACAGAGTACGGCGGAGCATAAGCGAGCAAAATGCATATAAAACAAGCTAGGGCGAACCGCTTCTATAAAAGTTTCTCACAACCAAAGCACAGACAAACTTAACAATGTAAGCAAAAAGCGTGGCGACGCATAGGGAAGCACAGACGGCAAAAATGAAAAAGACAAGTGGGGTCTGCCGCGCTGCATGACAGGCAATACGCAAACGCAAAACCGTCTTCTTTTTTTTTTTAATCGGCAACACAGTTATAGGATTACAACTGGGATTGCGACGGCAGCAGCCAGGTGACTTTACCTGAGATTTAGATAGTATATGAGGAAGTGATCTAATGGGAGCAATCATTCAATAACCCCTCCCCTGAATTTCAGCCTAGGTTTCTAAAAGTTGCAGTTGTTTAAAATGGTGTTGTTTTCAAATTAGTCATACTGTATGCTTTTCTGAATTCTCTGTACAGAAACACAAGTTTAAATACTTGTTCTTACTTCTTCAGTGGTTCCTATTTAATATGAGTTTGTTAGGTAAGCGTCTGTGGCACTAGGGTAACCATACGTCCATTTTTCCCCGGACATGTCCTCTTTTTTGGGCTTCCGATCTCTGTCCAGGCGGATTTTCGAAAAATGAATGAATGTCCAGGATTTCACCGGCTCGCCCCTTGCTGCTGCTGATGTGTGCAGAACTGCAATTCTGGGCTTGTTCAAATAGCGCCGCGCCTGCGCAGACGGCATGCTGCTGTATTGTTCACTGGGGCCGGTTGTACTGGTTCCCGGATTTAATCTTGCTCCTGTGACGTATTGGGTTGTACTAAAATCATCACGGTTGATCCTGAGCTCAGTTTGAGCCCAAAATCTGATCCTAATTCAATCGTGCTTCAGAACAGGATCAGAATTGGATCAGAGCTTAATTGAACGTTTTTAAATTGAGGAACTTAAACTACAGCGGCTCATTCATAGACTGAAAGACGAGGGTGCATATTCCGTGATCGGCAAAAGCCTCTTTGGGTTTATTGTGTTATAGCGTGCTCTGCAATCCTTTAGTTTTGCTTCAAATAAATGTGTAATATAAAATATAGTAAAATGAAACAGCCCTTCTTTTTTGTATGCACTGAATACATTTGCATCACGTCCACCAAAAAACAACAAAAATAAAACACTGTTTGGTACAACTATAATATAACAGAGAGAGAGAGAGAGAGAGAGAGAGAGAGAGAGAGAGAGAGTTTAAAACCAAACTAAATACAGGATCAGTGAAAGTGATTGCCCAGTCTGACCTGAGTTTTGTTGTGTTTTTGTTCGATATTTCTTTTGGTTTGACTTTTATTTTCACTCTGTGAGCAGTGTGTTTTTGTTAAAATATTTGATTTATTTTTGTATTTAAAATAAACTGCGCCGCAGCGCCTTTTTGAACTGCAGTATTTTGCCTTTGTTTCCTTCCTGCATTCTGGCCTGACGTCACCACAACAGCCAACCCTGTCACAGTTACTCAGCTCTGTTAAAGATTGCACAGTTCTTTGCTGTTCCCTCTCACAATGTAAATGTAGAGCGAGTTTTTTCACTGATCCAAAGCCAGTGGACAAAGGAAAGGAACAACTTGACTGCTGAGTCTCTGAAAGGGATCCTGCTTGTACAATACAAGTTCAGGCACACATCTTGCAAAGACTTTCAGAGCTACTTCAACCACTGCTGGGAAAGATACACTCTGCAGAGGGCACAAAAAGGAGCACAGTAGGAAAGGGATGTTCGGTGCACAGATTTGACAGTTATCTTGCAAAGACTTTTTTTGATTGATAAGCAATAAAGTACTGACTGTAAAAAGTTACATGTATGTTTGATGCAGGCCATTATACTTCTTTTTTTAATCATTTTAAGATGTTCAAAGTAGAAATAAACTTTACAGTTTAGTTTAAATTTAGTTTTTCTGCGTTCAAATTGGTCGCCCGTCAGCAACCCCCCTCGGTAGTGTCCTCTTTTTGAGGATCTGAAATATGGTAACCCTAGTCTGTGGAGCAATGAGAAATATCACAGGTTGTGTTCATATAAACAAACTATATGAAACAAAAACAACTCATTTAACCGATTTTCTGGCTTTGCTTCAGCTATAAAAGACACCGGTGGTTGTCCAATGAATTTAGGTTTTTCCTCAATACAGTATAAAAAAATCCCAAGGCTGATAACAGCTGAACAAACTGCAGTATAAGTATAAGAGATCATGTTCACAGGGCATTTTTTGGTTGCAGTTAGCAATTAGGATGAATTTAACATAAATAACCCTGCTATTTTTTTTTTTTTGTGTGGAGACACAGGGAGGAGATCATAGCCCCATCTAGTGAAGGCATCTAGCGACGTCTGTGTATACTGTACATTGACATGTTAGTTCAAAAGAATGAATAAATCATCATAAAAGAAGACGATTATCATTCAACCTTAATTGCATGTCTTACTTTTGGTTTCCATTTTGTTGTCGTCTTTTCTTGTTTGGGGTTGCTTTCATGAGGTTTTGGCTTACCTCAGCCTTGGTGCAATTGCTCGTTTGTACGTGAGAGGCATGAGAAATTCCCTCTTAATTACTGTCTGTAGAAGGGAATGAAAAATCAGAAATCCCAGTTTCCCAGCTTTTGACACGGTTGATGCAAAAACTGTAAAGTGATTACAGGAAAATGAAAGTCATATTTTTGGCACTCATAATGCAAAGAGATTTTGGGAGATAAGATATTGCGATATATATTCTTATTATTGTTTTTATGGCTTAGTTCAAATAGTGACAGGAACACTTGTGAACAGCCAATATATATATATATATATATATATATATATATATATATATATATATATATATATATATATATATATATATATATATATATTTAATAGAGTATAAAATAACCAATAAACCTATAGTACAGAATAGAGTCGTGTTACTGTGATCTACTGTAATCTCCATTTGTCATTGTTTGGGACAAATTCTAATTTTCTGTGCATTTCCTTGTTTAGTGGTATTTACATTTTTTTTGTTCAGAAAAAGTGCCACCCTCATTGTACGAGTACCTAATGAAAAGTTAACCCTGTTGAAGAAAACTGTCTAGATAACAAATTACTTTATATGTATCTGCTGACTGCCATCTCTGTCAAGCTAGGTGATCCTATCATGAATTCGATGCTTTGAACCCTTTTTGTCTATGGTTTATTTGTTTTGCTTTTCTGATGGCGCTTTTGGAGTCGACTGCATTCCTTCATGTGACCCCTTGAAATAGAATGCAGAGACCTGGCAGTTTAGCATTGACATACCTTTACTAATTGCTTTGAAACAAATACTGTTAAAAAAAATGCTATACTTTACTATAATGTGTGCGTCATTCATTTACGAAAATGTGAGACATACAAAGTGACTGGAATATATTGTTTTTAACAAAAGAATTCCCTAATAAGAAGACATTGTACTGTCAAAAAGTCTGATTTTACTGTGTATCTGCTTTAGCTTGTTTGTCGTCCTTGGACTTGGCAAGAGTGTGTATCTCTCCCTGTTATCAGCCTTGTCTGGGATATAACTTTTTTTTTTTTTTACCTGAGCAACCAACAATAAACCAACTACATTAGGTCTTATACTCAACAATCATGAGGCATCTAAAAATGTTTTGCCTCACGGCAAAAACATAAGAGAACAGAATAAACACAGAACACTGGCATATCATTGAACTACTTGCATATATCACTACAATTACACAGATGTATCCCATACTTCAACAGTAGTGTCGTTTTTATAACCCTTAGCTTATCTGATCATTTTATGAAGGTGCTTATTCATATAGAGAAGACTACATGAATAGGCACTTGAGCCACAGAATGCTGGCGACAAGTGCAGTATGTGAATTATAAACTAAGAGAAATAGAGGGTGTCAAAGGTTGGAAATTTATTGCAACTTATATTATTATTAACTTAATATAAATGACTGGAACAAGATGTATTTCTGGAATGTGTGCATTTTTGCTTTAGTTTGTTTAATTTTCATCTTATACAATATATGAGATGTACAGTATTATTATATATCAGTCAGTTTTTCCATTTCATTTTTTTATTTTCAGATGTTTGACTACAAAATCTGTAAAGAAAGTTGGCTTAGGCTAAATAGATCGTGCCAAGTTCTCGCTAAGCAAACCATATTTATTTGCAGGTGTGTTACTGTTCAGTATGTGGTTTTACTGTGTGCAGTAAAGATAAGCTTAAAGAACAATTAATCTTATAGTCAGCAAAGACCAAGTTGTACATTATTCACCTCCGTATCAGTGGAAGAAATGTTAAAATATTAAATGTTTAACCTGCATTAGCAGTTGCATGCTAGTTACAAAAGGGAATACCTTTTAAATCCATGTTGTCTTCATGTAACCTCCCTTTATATTATCTACAAAAATACCTTAGGGACCGTGCCAGCCGGCCAACTCCTTTGACAGTGCAAACAAAATGAAGGTATACAAACTGATTATATATACAATGGGCCGTGCGGTTCCCATGATATATACCACGCCTGGGGTGGTGATAAGGCCCGTATTTGCATATTAGCTAATAATAAACTGGAATGCGAATAAGAAGCTGGGATGCGAATAAGAAGCTGGCCAAATAAGAAGCCAACTTCAGCATCATGTTAATGCGTTAATAAATAATTTGCAGACATATGCTTTTAAATAAAATGACCAAACCATCCACCTAATATACACATGGTATTTGAGTAGAATTGTACACAGTTGTATTTAGTTTTAAGTAGGATTTATAATTGAGTGTTTAAAGTTGTGGATGAACATACAATAAATACAATATATTCCTTAAAGTAAGTTAGCTTTCATTTCTCTCCAGGGACCGTCTTCAGTTTAACAGTAAAGTATTTTGATGCATATGTGCTACTTGCTGTACCATTGTGCTAAGCGCTGTTCCTTTTTCTGTTCATATTTATGATTTTATAATTCAAACTAGTCTCACTTTGACACGAAGGTGTGGTCAGATCTTGCTCTGGTATTTGTTCTTATTCAGGTTGGCTTTGGGTAAAGTAAATTGTCTGCACAAGCCAAATAAGATTTTGGCTTTCTAAAAATGTAAATGAACAGTCCTCAAGGTGATGGGGTTGACCCGATCCCCATGGGGTCGTATTTCAGGGAGGGATCATAACATAATTTTTTTTTGGATGTACACAAAAGGTCTATGCAATTCAAAATAATTTATTTCAGAACGAGGCTAATACCCGTCTTCATCTGTGTAGAGAGAAAAAAATTAAGCGTCCTGAAATAAATGAGAAATGATTAATTTAAACCTTTTGTGTACATCCCCCCAAAAAAACGTTTTCATACATTTTCATTTTTGTACAGTTCCTTTCAAACCTAGAACTCCCATAATTTGTTCTGATCATGTTTTATGTTGTCCTAATTAAACAAGCGATTGGTAAGACTGAATGGAAATAAGAATTTGCCCTTGTGTTTGCATTTGTGTTTGTGACTAATTTTTCCTGCTGGTTTAGTACAATTTTTGATTCTGTTTACCGTATTCCTTAGTATTTAAGACACCCTCGAATTTAAGACGCAGCCCAAATTTACCACCCTCAATTTGAGGAAAAAATAAAACATCAAATAAATATGCATTTACAAAGATACATTCTCAATTACACTGTTGTATCGTACAATAGACACAAAACAATGTTGCTGTAGATTAACCACACAGCTTGTTTATCGTGCTGCGCACTGTATAATACTTAAGATGGCGTCTCTGTCATACACACACCACCAATCACTTACGGCATCCCACATCCTGGCAACAGCAAGCACTACACAACACTCCACGACATCAGGCAACATCTAACAGAGCAACCACAACAGCATTGAACTGTGGTATTGTTTGGCATGTCAAAAAAATATAGGGGGTCTGGTCCACATTTCCGATCTGTTCAAGCTGGTACTGTTTGTTAGAAATGCTGAAATTGTAAACGTTTCTCTTGGAATTCCTCAGGATGCTTGGTTTGTCTTTTCTCAGCAGTCAGTCACGTTGCTGCTTGTGTATTTGGGCAGATGCCTTTATTGTCTTTTCTCGGCAGTCAGTCATGTTGCTGTTTGTTTACTCGGATAGTCACGTCTTTTGTTGATGATTTTCATATAAGCATCACTATACTGTACTCGAATTTAAGACACAGACTATTGAGAAGCAAAAAATGGTTAAAAAAGCAGGTCTTAAATTCGAAGGAATACGGTAGCATTTGCTAACACAATTGAACCGGAAGTATTATTTTGGTGGATAAAACCGCTTAAATACTCATTACTTATTAATTTAGAACCACAGAAAATTCTGCATGAAATGTAATCCATTAGAAAATAGGCAGATATTTTTTAATGCATTAACAGGTGAAAAAATTCTGCGGAATTTGTGATTTCCACTGAAAATGAAACCCCTTTCGAAAATTGGGCCCAGATTTATCAAAACAGCAGGTTATCGATTTGTCCACTGTAAAGGATCCAGGGTAAAAAAAGAACACATTCCCAACCCAGACATGAACCTCATGTTCTAGAACAAAAAATATGTGTGTGATGTAATAGACTTTATTGTCGCTTTCCTGTCTTCTTGGTTCACTTAAAAATAACCTAGTGCTTTTTTTGGTTAAATATTGATGATTGTTTTACATCTTGGCTGCAATCTGAATAGGCAGCAAAGTGCATCTACAAATTCCGTGGATTCACTTTTTCTTCACTCGAGAAACTATGGTGGGGTTCAAGTTCCCTTGTGCTACAGTATTGTGGGTGGGCTTTCTGCCCTCAAATGCGGACTTCCTGGTGTAAAATATTTGATGAATGTATGAATGTCTTAAGATGTGAAAGTGGAGCATTTGAATGCTCTGCTGCATTGTAAACAATATTGTTTATTGTGGAGAGCAAAAAATATAAAATAAATAAAAAAAAACATATATAGAGAAATAAATCCCTTCCAGATATTATTCTTTTATAATGGAAAAGTATGGATAGTGCCCTATACTCTAACAAGGTTATTACAGGATATTGTTTATTGTTTTTAAAATAATCTTGAAATCTTACTGCAGTGTAAACTCAATAAAAGCACTTTCAAAAAGCAAGCTGGAACCTGTGTTACAGATTTATTTCCTGTAACTGCTATTAATAAAATAAAAACAAGAACAAAATAGATGAAGGTTGCCCTGAAGTGTGGGAAGGTGAAACACAGAGAAAAAAAATACTGCGGTTAAGTTATCAGCATATTAATAAAAAGGTTCTTACAGTACCCATGAGTCACAATGACATTTTATATATATATATATATATATATATATATATATATATATATATATATATATATATATACACACTGGAGCATACCGGTATTCTACTGTAAAGTGTGATACCGGTATTCTACTGTAAAGGGTGTTTTGATTCTTATAAGCGGTTGATTCTTAAAAGCGGACCAATATGATTACGAGAGAAGCCGAAAAAAAAACGGGCGTATCTGAGCAATACATTAGCCCCGGCACCATAGAGATAACACGGCCATAAACAAATAAGATAGCTGCTTCCACTTCCAGCGCTCAAAGAATATCACAGACATTTGCAGAGCTTTTTGAGATGTTATAGTAATAAAATAATGACTTGGATCACATTATTGACGAGTCTGGTGATAAAAGAGTAATCAGGAGATGATTTATCAGTATGCACGACTATGAAGAGGTATGTGAAAAATACAGCAAACATGGTGTGGGGCAGGGCTGGAGATGCAATACTGAGTGCCCTGTTGATATGCAGTGCCTCTTAAACCTGTTTTACTGTGAAAAAAAAATACTTTTAAACAGCGAGTCTAAAATTATCTGCGCGTGTGAAAATAAATTGGACCTGACGCACCTGAGACGCGCTGAATAAGTGGACCGCAAAAGGTTAAGCACATGGCCCCTATGCTTCAACTTTGCCGAGTTAGCTTTCAACTTCTCTCCACAGACCCACTCAACATACCCAATTTAGTCAGAGATGGTTAATCATAAAATGAGATCTGGTTGTATTTAATTCACAGGGAAGGCCCTTTCCTTGTTTTCCATCATCTTAATCCATGTTGATTTTGTTTAATTCTTCCGAAGCCCAGTCATCACTACGGTGCATTTGTTTTTATTAGGGTAGTGGAGTATGTAATTAGAATGTTATGATATGAGCACTTACAAAAAATAACTATAGAAACTAAAATAATCCTGCGTTGCACAGTCTTATCTGTGGGAACTGTTTGTAATCTGTAGTTACCTGGTCACAAAATATTTTTGTTAAATATTTATTCAGGAACCAAGTTTGCCAAGAGAGAAAATATCTATAACAGCCAAGAAGAGTTAGAAAGTAATTCTGGAAAGAGTTATTTCCTATATTCATTTCTTTATTATTATTATTATTATTATTATTATTATTATTATTATTATTATTATTATTAAATAACATTCAAACAGTATAAGAAAAAAAAAACACATATACACACATATGCATACATAGATAAATATACTTACATACACACATCCATACATAATAATAATAATAATAATAATAATAATAATAATAATAATAATAATAATAATGTAATATAAAACTTACATTAAAACCCACTAAAACAAGAAAGCCATTTTATAAAGTAAGTTTTCAGTCTTGACTTAAACTGTAATGGTTCCAGCTTCTCTGACAGACACAGGTAGAGCATTCCACAATTTCAGAGCTTTACAAGAAAAAGCCCTACCTCCCTTGTTTAATTCCGTTGACCGTAGTAACCCCACATCCTGTGATCTCAGAGTGTGATTCAGAACATATGGGGTCAGTAACTCCTGCAAATAACTGGGTGCTAATCCATTCTGGACTTTATAAGTTAACAGCAAAATCTTAAAAACTACAATAAGCTTTCTGTTTTTGTCTTGTTCAGAAAAATGCTCATTAATGAATTGTGTTTATACTTGTTACTCGGCACAGTCCTACTAAATAAACTATACAATCAATACACAAATCCTGCCGACTGCGCCAGGAAAGGAGGCGTGTGTCACACTTATGATTGTAGCCAACTACGCCACATGGTGGAATGTGGGCACCAGGTCCCAAACTGCCTCAAAAATAACTGACTCAGGTTCAAATTCAGTGTGTGAACAGTAGGGAGCAGACCAATGAAACAACCTACCCAGGAAAAGGACACACATGCAAGGAAAATTGTGTATAACAAATTTATTTTAAAAAAAACAGGTTCTCAATGCAATTGAGACAACATGTAATAGGTTTTCTAAAATTTCAAAAAAAGTTTTAAAAAAAACACCCCCTGGATTGGCTGGGGCGTAAAGTAGCAAAACAAATACAAAAGAAAAAAAAAACGCCGGTCAGACACCGGTTTCTCTGTATCAGTATCTTGTCTGCTCTGTAGCATGCCAGTTCACCTTCACTTGACAGCCCAGGGATTCCCGCTTAGATGGAGAAAGAAAACAGAACACAAGACAGCAGAAAAATAGACCTGCCCTCTATTACTTCCCAGCCCAGCCAATTGCACAAAATAGTTTAAAATGTATTTTAAAAAAACAAGAGACCTCTCTCTATCATGCACACCAATGTACGAATAGGCAGGAGTAAAAATAAATTACTTCCTCACAGCAGGAGAATAGGTAGTTAGCAGCACTGCATATAGTTAGAACCAATAACAATTAGAATGTAAGTAGCACACTGCAGTTAAAAACAAGAGACCTCTCTCTATTATACACACCAATGTATGAACAGGCAGGAATAAAAAAAAAACACTACTTCCTCTCGGTAGGAGAATAGGTAGTTAGCAGCACTGTATATAGTTAAAAACAACTTAAACATAACTTGCACAGTGCAGTTTACTTCCAGCTGCCAGTCCAGTCCAGGTAAGCCCGTCAGCACCGGTTTCCTTCCTCAGTGCTTCTTACTGCCAGTGTTGCCTCGTCAGCTGGATTTGTTCCGCATCTTCACCCGACTGCAGCATCATCTTATCCACGCCCCGTCAGCTCCGGTACTCAGTCTCTGTTTCACCACGTTCCTGTCTCTCCTGCTCAGTCCTTCTATTCCGTGTTGCTCTCTCTGGTTCGCTCCACTTTATTTGTCCTCTCCGCCCTGCTCGCTCTCTTCTGGCAGTAGTCCACTGCCTTTTATAGGACAGGACTCCGTCTACTAACCCTCTCCACTTATCTGTGGATTCAAAATAAAACGGGTACGCTGTCTGACAATTTCCCAGTTTCTTCTTACTCTCTTCCTGTAGCTAGTATTGATGACGTGTCAATCACTTCCCCACTGCAGACAACACTTGTGAAAGGTAAACAAAAAAATAAAAACATAAATCAAATCATAGGTGTTTACACACACACACACACACATATATATATATATATATATATATATATATATATATATATATATATATATATATATATATAAAGCAGGCAGGCAATATCAGGACAGACTTGGGCGATATAAAGTAGTTGACAGGCCAGACAAATGCATTAATCGTATTAATAGTGACATGTAAGTGTCAAGCAGGGGTGTCAATCAAGCTGAATTGTGTAAAAATATGAAGTTATTTTATCGTGAGACTACTCAGACTGAGGCAAGCAGCAAGCTTTTATATTCTGTTGATAAGAAAGAACTGCTCTCCGGAACTCCTTATTTCCTTAACTCCCCACGCGAGCGAAGACGGAACTACCAATGTTAGGCTGTGTTCCATTAGTAGGCAGCGTCCCAAACCATTCCCTTGCGTCCTTCACCCTTCGACAAGTGTACACTTCATGTGACTTTTTCCTAACGTCACAGAGTGTGCACTTGGGTGAGCGAGGGAGTACAGTGTAGGGTGGAGCTAAAAACGTTAAATGGGACACACTTCAGCATCATCATTTAGCGCCTTTACCTTTGACTGCAATCTTTTGTTGTCAGATTGTAGTTTGGAAGAATGGCTGTAGCATTTGCACTATTCCTGTTCCAAATAACTGTGGCAAGGATTTCGGCAAGTATGAGACGTCTTCGCCGCGCTATTGCCCTACTGAGCGAACAAGAGGTATTTAGAACATTTTACATGTATATGTTTATTTTAAAACTTTGAGATAATTTGAAAAATTAACACATACTTAATAATGTAGCCTAATATTTACTTTTTTATTTTGTTTGTTAAATAATATTTTAAATAAGAGATCTATTTTACTTTAAATCCAATAGGTTATCTATTTAGCTTTATATTCAGTATCACTACGAAATGGCTAAAGGTTGTACACTAATTTATTAATCACTGCAAAAACATATAATGGAAATGATAAAAGAGTGCAAGCTACATAAAAGTTTCAAATGTCACTCCCAGCCCAGCTTCGCGGCGTTTCTTTTCCCCGTGAAGAGGACATCGTTTGCCACACGCAGCTGGATCAGTTTTAGGGTCTCTTCCTCTGTCCCTGTATTTTGTAAAACAAAAAATATTAATAATAATAATTTTGAAATATATTGCTCACTTATATCATCTGCTAGTTTGTAGCTACCTATCTAGTTCATTAATTAATTAATTGATAGATAATTAATTCCAGCAATCGATATGTACTGAAAAGATTTTTCGCTGTACTTTCTAATCATATATTTAAATTGTGATCATAGATTTAAAAAGATCAATTTTATTAGCTAAGCAACTCAATACAACATACATTTCACAAATAATTTGCTTGTTAAATAACTTAACAATATCTACAATTTCCTAGGTAACTACAGTTACATTACATTTATGTGCAGCCGCATCTGCCATATTTGCAAATTGTTCCCTGCTTGATTTTTTTGAGGCTGCAATATCGACAATGGATAACTGCAAAGCATATGACATGGTTTATTTAGATTTCCAGAAAGCTTCTGACAAAGTCCCACATAAAAGATTAATCCTCAAACTGAACGTAGTAAGGATTCAAGGAAATGCATGCACATGGATTAGGAAGTGGTTAACATGTAGAAAACAGAAAGTACTGATTAGAGGAGAAACCTCAAAATGGAGCGAGGAAACCAGTGGTGTACCACAAGGATCAGTATTAGGTCCTCTGCTGTTCCTAATCTACATTAATGATTTAGATTCTGGTATAGTAAGCAAACTTGTTAAATTTGCACACAACACAAAAATAGGAGGAGTGGCAAACACTGTTGCAGCAGCAAAGGTCATTCAAAATGATCTAGACAGCATTCAGAACTGGGCAGACACATGGCAAATGATATTTAATAGAGAAAAGTGTAAGGTACTGCACGCAGGCAATAAAAATGTGCATTATAAATATCATATGGGAGATGCTGAAATTGAAGGAGGAATCTATGAAAACGACCTAGGCATTTATGTTGACTCAGAAATGCTTTCATCTAGACAATGTGGGGAAGCTATAAAAAAGCCAACAAGATGCTCGGATATATTGTGAAAAGTGTTGAATTTAAATCAAGGGAAGTAATGTTAAAACTTTACAATGCATTAGTAAGACCTCACCTAGAATATTGTGTTCAGTTCTGGTCACCTCAGTACAAAAAGGATATTGCTGCTCTAGAAAGAGTGCAAAGAAGAGCAACCAGAATTATTCCGGGTTTAAAAGGCATGTCGTATGCAGACAGGCTAAAAGAATTGAATCGATTCAGTCTTGAACAAAGAAGATTACGCGGTGATCTGATTCAAGCATTCAAAATCCTAAAAGGTATAGACAATGTCAACCCAGGGGACTTTTTTGACCTGAAAAAGAAACAAGGACCAGGGGTCACAAATGGAGATTAGATAAAGGGGCATTCAGAACAGAAAATAGGAGGCACTTTTTTACACAGAGAATTGTGAGGGTCTGGAACAACTCCCCAATAATGTTGTTGAAGCTGACACCCTGGGATCCTTCAAGAAGCTGCTTGATGGGATTCTGGGATCAATAAGCTACTAACAACCAAATGAGCAAGACGGGCCGAATGGCCTCCTCTCGTTTGTCAACTTTCTTATGTTCTTATGTTCTTATAATATTGTTATGTTATATGATTGCTAATTACATTTGTAGACAAACTCTGTCTTCTCTGGCTCCATTTTTGCGCTCTGTCTTTAAGGCCTTAATGTTTGATGGGATTAACGCAATGCTTGGTGGGTTATAAAAAGAAAATCTCTTCTGCAAAAATGTACAGTGCTTGTACACTTCGGGAACACCCACTTGAAGGCCCCTTCGAAGGGAGCATTTTATGTTCACTACGGATTGGAACATCCCTTAACATGCCGCCGCCCACTTCCGCCCTTCGATCTTCACTTTGTAGGACGCATTTTCATGAATTGGAACACAGCCTAAATATAGCCGAGTTTACCATCTCGTTCTCATAATGGGTGTATTCACATCGCACAGACTTTTGAGAGTCTGCACCGGCTCTACATCAAATGACACGGATCTGCGTGCATACCCTGTCCAAGTTTGGCAAACTGCGTGACCTTAGCTGGATCTGACAACAGAGGTTACGCATCTGCTAAGCAAAAAGTCTGCGCATCCGGCACAGACCCTAAAAGGGTCTGTGCTGGAGCAGACCCGTCTTCAAAACAATAGAAGAGCGCTACCAAGTGCAAGAGGAGCATGGAGAACTATATGCAGTATTAGTGAACGCAACAGTGCCACCTGGACTGGATGTGTGAATAACAGTGAAAATAATTTCAAACAGGACTACAAAAACTTATTTTATAAAATTCCAATTGCTGAAACACACTCATAATAAAATGTAAATGTAAATATAAATTCCCCAAATAACTGGCAAGTGTTAGCAAATTACATTTATGTAGATATTTCCTAATACAATATGTAGTGTTCCTTGAGAATCTGGTGGTTTTAATAACATTTGGAATTACTGGTGAGACAAATAAGGTTAAATCAAGCCTCTATACAAACAACCCCCTTTGTCGATTATCATGTTTGGTATATATTATAAAGTTAGGAGGTGAATTGCAATATCTAAATAAACATCAATACATTGCCTTCCATTAAAGATCTTTCATTCATCAATGTGCAAATGTAATAAAATACAAACAAGCAAGCTTGTTGTACAAGCAAAATATATGCAATTAAAAGACACATCAGACTTATTCAAGCGTAATGAAGCCACATAGTGAATGAAGGTGTCAAACATTACTGGCCTCCAGATGGGTGAAATTAAAAAACGTGTGTGTGTTTGAAATGGACTATAAAAGAGGGTGCTTTGTACCTGGATAAGCCATCTATAGCTTTCAGTAGTTCGGGACAAAACACCAATCACACAAATTTATTTGATTTAAACTATTTATTAAAAGAAATGCGATGTATGCGATAGCTGTAAACGAAAAACATTTCCGTAGAAAACATTAATTTGGCATCAAACTTAACTTGGTTTGAGGACTCACGCCTGGCCGTGAGGACGAGGCAGAGACCCCCCCAATAGGAAAATTAAACTAATTTTAAGAGATGGAGATGGGGAAGGTGGTGGGTTACAAATGAATCAAAATGCATACAAGGGGTAAGTGGAAAGGGTATTTATAATGCTAGCAGGAGTTAATTGCTGACGTGTAAATTGAATGATTCAATTTGGTGACGTGGAGATTGGTGCATGCCCCTCCTCCCGAACTTTAATTATAAATTTCATTTATCATGGAAAAGACAGAAGTCAAGATGAGTGATGGGTCTGCAACTATCACCTTCCTTGTTGCACGCAACGAGAAATGATCCAGTCTGGTAAGCAATATTGATAATAATGGTAAACTTAAATTTTGTTGTGCATGTGTTCTTGGAAATATACGTATTTAATGTGTCTTCATGGGTTGGCCCTCATTCCATTTGCCAATGTAACAACATATGCCAACAATGTACCTGAAGATAACTCAAAACTGACTGGCAGGTGTGAGAAAAATTATATGTTGTACAAAGCAAGTTCATCAATGACCCTTCACACTACTTTATCATTTCTGTCATGTAGTTCTTTGTTTTAATGTGCCTGTGTAAAAGCCTGTATGAAAACTATAGTCTGTTACCTATCCTAAATGCCTGATATAGTAGTAATAGTAGTGCTGCTCAAAGCAGTATACATGCACACTTTATCAGACCTGGGTACAAAGGCATTGTTCCATACAGTAAATGTGTTCTACAATAGGCTGCCGACGAGTGTAATCTACAGCCTTGCTGCATGAAGTACAAAACAGCACATTACCATCGACGTGAAATTCGTCCTTGCCAAACTCGTTGATGCGATCTTTATGGGTGATTTTTATTGTTTTCGACATCTTTGAACAGCTCTGAATACTGAAGTAAACTGAACTTGAATACCGGGAGCAGTTTTATTAGACATGTACTGTATGTTTACATACATTTAAAGCAAAGTTGCCTTTGTTAAAGTTTATATAGTATACAGTACTGTGCAAAAGTTTTAGGCAGGTGTGAAAAAATGCTGTAAAGTAAGAATGCTTTAAAAAATAGACAAGTTAATAGATTATATTTATCAATTAACTAAATGCAAAGTGAGTGAACAGAAGAAAAATCTAAATCAAATCCATATTTCGTGTGACCACCCTTTGCCTTCAAAACAGCATCAATTCTTCTAGGTACACTTGCACAAAGTCAGGGATTTTGTAGGCATATAGTCAGGTGTATGATTAAACAATTATACCAAACAGGTGCTAATGATCATCAATTCAATATGTAGGTTGAAACACAATCATTAACTGAAACAGAAACAGCTGTGTAGGAGGAATAAAACTGGGTGAGGAACAGCCAAACTCAGCTAACAAGGTGAGGTTGCTGAAGACAGTTTACTGTCAAAGTCATACACCATGGCAAGACTGAGCACAGCAACAAGACACAAGGTAGTTATACTGCATCAGCAAGGTCTCTCCCAGGCAGAAATTTCAAGGCAGACAGGGGTTTCCAGATGTGCTGTCCAAGCTCTTTTGAAGAAGCACAAAGAAACAGGCAACGTTGAGGACCGTAGGCGCGGTGGTCGGCCAAGGAAACTTACTGCAGCAGATGAAAGACACATCATGCTTACATCCCTTCGCAATCGGAAGATGTCCAGCAGTGTCATCAGCTCAGAATTGGCAGAAAACAGTGGGACCCTGGTACACCCATCTACTGTCCGGAGAAGTCTGGTCAGAAGTGGCCTTCATGGAAGACTTGCGGCCAAAAAGCCATACCTCCGGCGTGGAAACAAGGCCAAGCGACTCAACTATGCACGAAAACACAGGAACTGGGGTGCAGAAAAATGGCAGCAGGTGCTCTGGACTGATGAGTCAAAATTTGAAATATTTGGCTGTAGCAGAAGGCAGTTTGTTAAGCGAAGGGCTGGAGGCGTACGAATGAGTGTCTGTAGGCAACAGTGAAGCATGGTGGAGGTTCCTTGCAAGTTTGGGGCTGCATTTCTGCAAATGGAGTTGGGGATTTGGTCAGAATTAATGGTCTCCTCAATGCTGAGAAGTACAGGCAGATACTTATCCATCATGCAATACCATCAGGGAGGCATCTGATTGGCCCCAAATTTATTCTGCAGCATGACAACGACCCCAAACATACAGCGAAAGTCATTAAGAACTATCTTCAGCGTAAAGAAGAACAAGGAGTCCTGGAAGTGATGGTATGGCCCCCACAGAGCCCTGATCTCAACATCATCGAGTCTGTCTGGGATTACATGAAGAGAGAGAAGCAACTGAGGCTGCCTAAATCCACAGAAGAACTGTGGTTAGTTCTCCAAGACGTTTGGGCCAACATACCTGCCGAGTTCCTTCAAAAACTGTGTGCAAGTGTACCTAGAAGAATTGATGCTGTTTTGAAGGCAAAGGGTGGTCACACCAAATATGGATTTGATGTAGATTTTTCTTCTGTTCACTCACTTTGCATTTTGTTAATTGATAAATATAAACTATTAACATGTCTATTTTTGAAAGCATTCTTACTTTACAGCATTTTTTCACACCTGCCTAAAACTTTTGCACAGTACTGTACATGTATTGATTTGGTTATTATCAAAGAAACAAAAAAGCCTTGCATGTTTTTGCCCCTCCCCAAGTGTAAATCAACATCCACATCGCAGCTACAACCAAAAGTTAGTGGTGAAAGAAAGAGGACCCCTGTGGATACCACAGAGTCATTCATGGAGAAATATGAAGAACATGCAGCGCGACGCACGTCTCTACTTGAAAGCTTGGTAAAGAGAGATGTCAGTAGCATTTCCGAAAAAAAGAAAAGAGGGGAGAGGAAATGCTGGCCTGTTTAAAGAACATCTCCACAACTCGTCTCAAAAACAGGACTGCATTATATCTCTGTTGTCAAAACATAATTAATTTATAGCACCTGTTAATTATTTTCTGTAAATAAATTTTTAATTTAAATCATGTTTGCTGTGCACTTCCTCTGATCTGAGATTATTGTGGTATAATTTGCAGGTATAATATAAATCAATTTGATAGAGGTTGGGTATACAATTATAAAGACACCTTATCAATGTTAACTCTGGTGCCTTTACCCTTGTGCATACTAATCAAGATAATGTATGCCTATTATTATTATTATTATTATTATTATTATTATTATTATTATTATTATTATTATTATTATTATTATTATTTATTTCTTAGCAGACGTCCTTATCCAGGGCGACTTACAGTCGTAAACAAATACATTTCAAGAATCACAGTACAAGTATTAACCCTCAGAGTACTACAGGGCCGATGATCGGCTCACAGAGGTTTGCTGCATGAGGACAAAAGGGCCGATTATCGGACATAGATCTGCCCTCCCATTTGCTCTCTGTTATTTTTTCATTGGTCAGTTTTACCTAGCAACAAACTGTGCCGAACAATAGCAGAGGGCTTTGGTGTTAATATTAGCCAATTAAAATGGTTGTAAAGCAAACACCTTTTTTATTGGTTAAAAAGAAAACCCTGTCTCCTAGGCTAGCTGAGAGTTGAGAAATGGTGGATTTAGAGAGTGAGTTTATAAGCGATTCGGACAAAGAATGTTTTGAAGGTTTTACGGCTTCTGAGGCTGATAAAATGTATAATTGGTTGGGACTGTATAGCTATGTGGATAGTGATGACATCAATTTAAAAGAGGAGGAGGATGGAGAACAGGAGGATGAAGAGGGGGATGAAGAAGAGGAGGAGGATGTGGCGGGAGGTGACGACAGTACAGACGAAGACGTGCCTTTAATTCGGTTGCTGAACAAAAACTTCAGAGTCCCGATTTGGACCCAAGTAACAGAATTGCCAGAACAGAAAATAACATCTAACATAAAGAAGTATACAGAGGTTAGTGGTCCGAGATTTATTCCATGCAGCGCAACCCGGCCTGCTGAATTCTTTGAGCTGTTGTTTTCAACGGAACTCCAAGAACACATCTGCAACGAGTCCAATATATACGCATTAGAAATGAACAACAAATACAGGGAAAGAAATGCTAAATCTAAAACGTATGAGAGGCTATTTTCATGGTGGTCGGTGTCTGGCGCTATGACACAAAATAGATTACGTGCTGTTTTAGAATTGTGGCTGAATATGGGGTTAGTGTGAAAGCCTGACATGAAAGAATACTGGAACACGAAAGATGCACTACAAGCAACACCAGGATTCGTGCGAATAATGTCCCGCGACAAGTTTCTTTTTTGTCTTGCAAACCTGCACTTGAACAACAACAAAAACCAAAAGAAAAAAGACGAACCTGGTTACGACAGTTTATTCAAAGTGCGACCAGTACTTACTAAAGTGGAGTCTCTTCTTACGAAGTACTACATTTTAAATGAATTCATTGCAATCGTCGAAAGCCTGGTTGGATTGAAAAACCGAACATTACTTATGCAGTATCTTCCAAACAAAAAACATCACCGATTTGGAATAAAGCTGTGGGTGCTTGCTGACAGTACAAACGGGTACGTATACAAATTAAAAGTGTACACAGGTGCTTCAAACGACACAGAGAAGAGTGAATTTGGCCAGCCCTATGATGTTGTTATGTCTCTCATGGATGGTCTGTTCGATAAGGGACATACTTTGATTACTGACAATTTTTACACATCCGTACCACTCGCTTCAGTTTTCACTTATCAGCACGAAACCCAGCTTGTTGGTACACTGCGTGGCAACAGAAAATACTTACCTTCGGTTCCAAAATGCAAAGTTGGTGAACAGGTGGTTTATAGGTCAGGGAGATTGCTGTATACTGCTTTCAGACAAAAGAAATGCCAGAGAAAGCCAGTTCTCTTGCTCAGCACAAGGAACACAGCCACTGAAGTAAAAGTGAGACGTGCAGGTAAAGATGTTACAGTACCGGAGTGTGTTGAAATGTACAATCGAAAAATGGGAGATATAGATTTGGCAGACCAAAAGATTTCTTCTTATGAGAATGAAAGGCGATCATACAAGTGGTACATGAAAATCTTTTTCAATGTGATCAACAGGTTGGTGCTGAATAGTTACATCCTTTATCAAGGCACAGTTCAACAACGGAAACAAATGGAAAGGGCTGTACACTTGCCCCCACTCAGCAGAATTAAATTTTTAGCCTCACTTGTTGATGACTTCTGCAAAGGTGTGTGTGACAATGGGAAAGTTGTTTTGATCCCACAACCGGTGTGTTCTGGATGTAAGATAGAAAAGTTGGGAATAACCACAACGTCGTCTGGCAAGAAACGTCAGTTGGAGAAAGACTGCACACTTTGCAGTGATCGCAAAGGAAAGCGAACAAGAACAACATACAAATGTGCTACCTGTGACAAGGGTGTGTGTCATGAATGAATAACAATAGTGGCAGATTACAGTACAGTACTCTGTAAAGTACAGGATTAAATGCAGTAAAATAGGGAGCAGATAAGTGCAAGTAAAGCGCATTAAGGAAGAGTGATAAAGTGTCCAGAGGGAAAAGAGTTCTACAGGTGCTGTCTGAAGAGGTGAGTCTTGAGAAGGTGCCAGAAGGTGGTCAGGGACTGGGCAGTCCTGACATTTGTAGGAAGGTCATTCCACCACTGCGGGGCGAGGGTGGAGAAGGAGCGGGCTCTGGAGGCAGGGGAGCGTAGAGGAGGTAGAGCCAGTCTTCTAGTGCAGGAGGAGCGGAGAGGTCGAGTGGGGGTGTAGGGAGAGATAAGGGTCTGGAGATAGCTGGGTGCAGTCTGGTCAAGGCATCTGTAGGCGAGTACAAGAATCTTGAACTGGATGCGAGCGGTGATCGGTAGCCAGTGGAGTGAGCGGAGTAGTGGAGTTGCGTGGGAGAAGCGAGGCAGAGAGAACACCGGGCGAGCAGCGGAGTTCTGGATGAGCTGGAGCGGATGGGTGGCGGACGCAGCGAGGCCAGCCAGGAGGGAGTTGCAGTAGTCTAGGCGGGAGAGTACCAGGGCCTGGACAAGGAGCTGGGTGGCGTAGTTGGTGAGGAAGGGCCGGATTCTTCGTATGTTGCTCAGGAAGAATCGGCAAGTGTGTGCCAGAATGGAGATGTGCTGGGAATACGAGAGGCAGGGGTCCAGGGTGACTCCGAGGTTCTTAGCTGAGGAGGAGGGAGAGAGTTTGGTAGATTCCAGAGGAATGAAGATAGAGAGATCAGAGGAGGGGGAGGAGGAGGAGAGAAAGAAAAGGAGGTCAGATTTAGAGAGATTGAGTTTGAGGTGATGCGAGTGCATCCAGGAGGAGATAGCAGACAGACAGGTAGAGATACAGGAGGGGATGGTGGAGTCGGGGGGAGGAGAGGAAAATCTGAGCATCATCAGCATAGATATGGTATGAGAAGCCATAGGATGCGATGAGGGGGCCCAGGGATCGGGTGTAGAGAGAGAACAGGAGAGGACCCAAGACTGACCCTTGGGGTACTCCTGTTGAGAGAGGGCAAGGTGTGGAGGTTGCTCCACGCCAGGTTACCTGGTAAGTGCGGTTGGAGAGGTAGGAGGAGAACCAGGCCAGAGCAGTGCCAGAGATTCCCAGGTCAGCGAGAGAGGACAGTAGAATAGAGTGATTGACAGTGTCAAAGACCTGACTAGTAGATGGCGTCTTCCAGAGCGCTGCTAGGTTTGGATCTTTTCCAGCAGGCTCTCCGCGCAGGCCTCCCCTTGCTGGACTCACACAGTTAGACTCCCAGCTCTTTTGTTGTGAGGTGCTTCGGTTTGCTGACTGACTGACTAATATAACAACTAGGTGGAAAAAAGCTGAGTGGAAACTAATCAAATAGCAAATCAACCTCTATTCAATTTAACCACACTCACCTGGTACTAATCACACACACACACTACATCACCTAATTGAAACACCACCTTTATAATGTTACTTAAATATAGCTAATGTAAATTACTTGAAGCAGGATCACTTACCTATCTGCCTCAGACTCTGGTTACCTGTAGCCTACCTGTTTGATAATGTAACAAAAACTTTGCTCTTAGCACTTTGTTTAGAGAAATCCTTTACTACTAGCTCAACACATGCACCAGATTTTCAACTGATCTGAGCACACAGATCCTCTTGGCAAGGTTGTAACAGACACATTAGGAGCTGATATAGCTTGTTCTGATACAAAGAAGGAGAACTACATTATAAGCCCACTAACCATGACTATTTAAGTTATAGGTTTAGAATTAGATCTTATAATAGGTTAATTGTAAGTTGGACAGGAACATATTGAATTACTATAAAGACTATAGAGATAAATGTGTGTATATATACACTACCGGTCAAAAGTTTTAGAACACCTCCATTTTTCCAGTTTTTATTGAAATTTACGCAGTTTAATGTCTCAATGTACTCTGAAATTAAAGCATAGAACAAATAAACAATTGGAGATAAAAAAAGAAATCATGGAATCGTTTTGTTTCACAAAATTTAATCTAAATTTTTGACTCATCAAAGTAGCCACCTTTTGCAGATATAACAGCCGAACACACTCGTGGCATTCTTTGTACAATGGAAATCAAATATTGTTTGGAAAGTTCTTCCCAACACTGTTGCAGAAGTTCCCACAAATGTGTTGCACTTGTAGGTTGCTTTGCTTTCACCCTTCTGTCCAGTTCATCCCAAACCAGTTCAATAGGGTTTAAGTCTGGAGACTGTGCTGGCCATTCCATGATTTGAAGCCTACCGTCGTGTTCTTTTCTTCTAAGGTAGTTCTGACATAGCCTGGAGGTATGTTTTGGGTCATTATCTTGCTGTAGGATGAACCCCTGACCAACTAGGCATATACCAGAGGGTATTGCATGGCGCTGCAAAATGCTGTGGTAGCCGTTTTGGTTCAGGGTGCCACTCACTCCGTGCAAGTCGCCGACTCTGGATCCAGCAAAAGAGCCCCAGACCATCACGCTTCCTCCTCCATGTTTGACAGTTGGTGTCACACACCGAGGAACCATCCTTTAAGCCTACTCGACGGCGTACAAAAACCCTGCGTGATGAACCGAAGATTTCAAATTTTGATTCATCAGTCCATAAGACCTTCTTCCAGTCTTCAGTAGTCCACTGGCGGTGCTTCATGGCCCAGGCAAGCCTCTTTTCTTATTTTGCCATCTTAGCAATGGCTTTCTTACTGCCACTTGACCTGTCAAACCTGCAGCTCGAAGTCTTCTCTTCACAGTTGAAACTGAGACTTGCTTACTTCAACCAGTGTTAAGCTGTGCTTGAAGCTGTTGTCCTGTGAGCCGCCTATCACGCAAGCTGTTGACTCTCAGAAACTTGTCTTCTGATTCTGTTGTGGCTTTGGGTCTGCCAGACCTCTTCCTGTCAGAGTTTCCTCCAGTTTCCAAGTGCCTTTTGATGGTGTAGGAAACTGTACTCACTGACACCTTGGCTTTCTTTGCAATTTCTCTAAAGGAAAGACCTACACTTTTAAGGGTTATAATGGTCTGTCTGTCTTCCTTTGTTAATTGCCTTTTTCTCGCCATTATGATAGCAATATACTACTTCCTGCAGTACAATACTGTCCAAATAATGCTTAAGAGGGTGTAGTAACACAGTCTGTTCCAACACTGCTTTTATACAGACAGAGGGTTTGTAAGTAATCAACAAAAGTTGGGACACCTGTAGGAATTGTTAGCATCAACTTTCAAGGCTTAATTTACTTCCATTGCTGCAGAACAGCTGTAAGTTGTTAACCCATTACTTGTTCCCTGAAAAAGGCCTTTTTGTATAACTCTGAAATGTACATTATTTTTTCAGTTTTGGTAACCTAAACTTTTTTTTAACCTCTGGCAGTTTACAGCTTACCTTTGTACCATTTCAGGTTATTCACTGGACTTGAACTGCTTAAATTTCAAAAAACTGGAAAAATGGGGGTGTTCTCAAACTTTTGACCGGTAGTGTATATATATATATATATATATATATATATATATATATATATATATATATATATATATATATATATATATATATGAGAGGTTCAGGATCCTTATATTGTTAAATGTATGAATTAACTTTTTATTCGTCTTGATCTATAACCCAATTAATTCAGGTGGAGTTGAAGTGAAATAAAGATTTATTCAGAATTGGGGTGGTAAGAGTACTGTTTAAGTCGAAATGGAATGTAGCCACACAAGAGGAAGCTATTGAAGAAAGAAAAAATGAAAGACGGCAGAGCATGTTTTCAACAATGACAATTGTCTTTTTATTTACAGTATATATACACTATGTACACAATACTTCATATGCACATTTTACAATGATGCACATATTGCATTTCTTTTCACATTGCCACAAGCATCGGTTTGTGGGGTATCTGGATACTGGCAGATATTGTGATGTATATCACAATCAATTGCATCCTCTAAATCCAGGCCCTCTACTTTCTCTAAACAGATATTATGGAGGATGCAACATGCTGTCATGGTTCTACTGATGTTTTGAAGTGAATGCATGTCTAGGCCTTTCAGCCTCCTAAATCTTCTCTTTCAAAGTCCAAAGGCTCTTTCAATGACCTTCCTGGCAGACGACAGCTTCTTATTGAACCTCTTCTGCTGTATGGTTAGATGGCCATTATCCCAGAATGGGGCCACCAGGTTTTGGGAGAGTGGATCATGGCATCACCAATAATGTGCAGGCCGCCAGGTAGGAGTGACTGTGTGTGTTGTTGGAGAAGTGTGTATACTTCTGTCATCCTATACATAAGGGCATCATGCCAGCTGCCAGGATAGCCAACATTCACATGGATGAAGCGTGCACTGTTGTCACAAAAAGCAGTGAGGTTGACTGAGTAGCACTGCTTTCTGTTGAAGTAGGTATCAGGATTTCTGCTTTTCGATGGATATACGTCAGCCATCTACAGCACAGAGTGTTGAGGGGAAACCGTATCTCTGAAAACTCTGTTCGGCTTCAGTAATCGCATGATCTGTAGGCCAGGAAATCTTGTGGGAGAGGTGCATGGTTATGAGTGAGCACAGCTCATGCAGGTGTGTACATATTAATGATTTGCTTGTATTAAACCTCTCCACTACCCCACTGTAGGACTCCTGGTTTGACAGTGTCCAAAGTGTGACGAGTACTGCATTGTGCCTATGGTAGAATATCACTACTTATATAAATATAATGGACCTACCCAATATTTTCTCAAATGTCATATTTCATTAAACAAATATATTTGATGGGTATTATCAACAGATTTTGTTTTTGACAATGTCAGTAGCTCTTCTCTTATAACTTCCTAATGTTATTCTGGGTGAGACAGTCTAAGGGCATTGCCAGTCCTGGTCTATGGAACTAGTCCATTTTAATTAATTCTGTCAGATTTGCTTTGCTCATGTTATTCCTCTGCTTAATAGTAACTTATCCTACACTGGATTGCTATCCCATCACACTGATGAACATTATCCTTGCCCGCAAAGTTCTCTTAATTACTGTACTGAATAATAATTATTAGCTATGTCAAACAACGACTCCACACGTACTTTATGCAATAGGTAACGTTAGCTATGTACCTTATCCTAGGTCGTTGTAATTGTTGAAGCTCGTAAATCAGGACTGGAACCTCAATTGCTTCCATTTCTTCAGCTTGTAGAAAGTCAACAAACTCCACCATAGTGTATGCGTCTGCTCCACTCGAAATCCTCTCAAAGCTGTCCAAGCGCCGTCTGCACAGACTGTGATGTCAAGCGCAGAATCCTGTCTGCAGTCTAGCCGGCAAAGAAGTATTGTGAACGCACCCAGTGTCTCTGGGAGTACCACCTACAAACACTGAATATCTGTACTAAACAAAAACCACGTAGGTGGCTTTTATGTTGCCTGAGTAATATGCACGTAAAATTTGGTGTGCCGGCGCACCGAAACGAATGGGGCTGAGTTTAAAGAGTCGTAAATTAACAGAAAATGATGATGCTTTAGTTGGTAAACTTATGGAACACATTGATGGAAATGCATACTAGCCAACATTTGGAAACTGTTCATCATAGACATGGGAGGAGTGAAAACACTGATTATCATATGATAGAGATATTCCCCCCCCCCAAAAAAAATCAACATGACACGACCATCATGACAGTAAAAATAGACATAATGAAGCGTATAAGTTAGTGATCAGCAGATGTGTCAGCCGCACGACGAGCACAGCGTGTGGTTTTCCCTAACTCTACTGTGGGTAAATATCGGGACTTTCTTCCTATGCATCGGGACGCAGGACATTTGCTAGCAAATCGGGACTGTCCCGACCATATAGGGACTGTTGGCATGTATGGGAAATGTCCAGTATGATTTTTGATATGTCTCCCAATGCCTTGGACCATCCAGTTCTGTCAGTTTTCTTTTCTTTTTATGATTTCAAGGTGATAAACCTGGCTTGTTTTGTGCTGATGTCACGTTCATACCTTCTGTAGCTACTAGCTCAGCTGTCAGCACAGCGATTGCCCAAACGTTTGCAAAATACCAGGAAATATGGCCTCGATTTGCACAGGTCATACATCCCAGGGACATCCCAGAACTGCTACGCATCATATTCCACATGTAAAGTGTATATACTGAGATTTTTTCCCCCCAATTATTACCGATTTTATCCCTATTTTTATATATGTAAAATAAACTCTGAAAAATTATTGGGAAAAATTGTGAAGATAAAAACCAAAAATGCAGAACACTAACCATACTATATTGTAAGAAATCTTCCATTTATAAGGATTACTTACTGTCATCAAGGTTTTCTGAAGCAGTGCAGTTAATTTCTAAACATGTATTTTAAAACTGCCTCTGTTTAATTGATTATAGCTTCCCAAAAAAAATTAAAAATAAAAACGAGACCATGTGCGTCCGGAAAAAAAGGCAGTGTGCATTTAAAAAGACCACACCGGTTATTTGTATGTTACACACTAGTATACAGTGTTCAAAAATGGTAGTCTACAAGCATTTTTGTATTCTATGTTGCTAATCGTTATTTTACAGTTTCTGCCACTGTGTTTTCTTAATAACAAATGACAATCTCAGAGTGATTTACTGCATCTTATCTGCTGTTTATGAAGATATTTAGGGTGAAATGCACATCTAGATTTTATAACAACTGTCATGTAAGAATTTCAAACTAGATAAGTGAGGTGTTTAAAATAATGTATCTTTCCTTAGCCAAAGTTAAACATTTCTAACATCACTTTAATTAATAGTAAACCTGCTTGCCCTGATCATGTTGAAATAAAAATAGTGAACGCAAGCACACTGTTAATTGTGGAATGGCACGCATACGGGAGGCATGCCCCACTAGAGATTTAAAGAGTGTTAAAACCACAATATTTGAGTCACACGGCACTTACAGTAAAATACCTCTGTCTGGATTATTTTAGCATAATGAACATGGAATCGTACTGGAGTTACAAAAGTACATAGAAGCTGCAAAGATATAATGCAAGATGTTGTTCTTCTTGCCCCTTTGGACTGCAACATTACTTGCAAATAAATTCAGACAGATCACAAATTTGGTAATCCCCAAACCTGTACCGATAACCTATACAGACTGTTACTTCAATGGCTTTTCTTTTCAGAAGATTTGATTAATGTCTGATCTAGAATCAGGGAAAACATCAACTAGCGTGTGAACTCCAGTCCATAAGGTTGCTGCTTATAATGCATTGATTCACTTTGACAGTTTATTCATGTTATTTTTTTATGTTTTGTTTTTAAATATTGTTATGCTTTAATTGACTTATTTGACACACTGCAGAATTGTGAAGTTTATTTGATATTGCGTAGTTGTGAAGTTAAGAATCAATAATCGTACGGACGATAGGCTTATACTATTTCTGTGAAGTCTTCCTCCAGGTTTTCTAAACTGATATTAGATTAGCACTACTGGGGAACAATTCACCCGGAGCAACTGTGACACCTCTGATTAGCACCTTTTAGAATTTACTGGAACATTTCTGATGTAACATTCAGAGCCACTGCTGTCACTGCTGTGGTAGCAGGGCTGCATTACAAAGAGCAGCTAATTATTTCTATCAGCAAGGAACCCCGAGTTGTTTCAGCTGACAAAACCACAAATCACTCCAAATTTGGAGTAATTACATAAACAAGTGATAGCATTGTAAAACATTCCAACAACATGATAAAGAGGAAGAGAGCCTGGTGATTTCACCTGCATGTTTATTGATGAATGCCAGAGGTATGCTATTCATAGCCCAGTAAGAATGGTGGAAGAATTTAATCTTAGATGATGTGTTTGCTTGGCCGGCGAGTGATGTAATGAAAACATTACAGTGTTCCACTATTGCTGTCAATAGCTAATCATCTTCAGACATGAGGGCCTGTATATGTTCTCCCTTAAAATGTGCTCTCATGCATTAATAATGATATTTTTCTAAATACTCTGAATACTGTTCATAAAACCACATAGATGGGATAATGATAAAGCATTATCACCAGAGCCCTTATACCAGGTTTGACAACCGTCTGTAAATTTACAAACAGTCAGTAAAAATAAGTCACCTGTAAACAATAGAAAAATGTCTGTGATTTCAGATCGTGATAAAGGATTTCCCAATCAGCTCGAATGACATATACCTACATGTGAGTATCAAAAGAAGAATGCCAATTAACAATACTGTGCTGAAATTAGTATGCATTCTTCAACCAAGTAGCCAAAGCACAGAGAGCTCAAGAGACGTCATCCAGTTTGCAATGCTTTTCCCAAAATTTTTCTTGGAAATATCCTGGATAGCCTAGAAATGGAATATATACAGTATCAAGTGACTCATTTGACAGATCTAGATGGGATCTGGCAGCTGATGAAAACTGGCACAAAATTGTGTTCTTGTCTACACATAGCGGAGAGCCAGAGTTTCCTACACTTGCCAAGTTTGCCATGAGTATGTTGGTTTTGCCACACAGTACTGCAGAATTAGAACAGGTTTTTTGCTTAGATGAACCTTGTATAAACAGACATAAGAAATCAACTGTCTGTAGACATTCTAGATCGAATTCTGACTATAAAGACTCCTGTTAAAAACGGTACCCACTTCAGACAAACAAAGCAAATGATCCAGTCTGCAAATATGTTGATGTATGACCATAAGAATTAAATAAGACTTAAAGAAACGTAAGTACATAAAGAATGGCCTATTTTATAATGTATTTTTTGAATAGCTACTGTATAAGGAGAAGAGAAGAATAACAGACAACCTCCTTTCCTGCTGGTGTAGTAGGTCCTCTACAAAGGACGCATGTTTTAGATTAAAACTGACCATTTTCCAATTAGGATTTACATTACCAGTAAGGAATAGTATGTTAAGACTTTTATTTATGTCTTTGTTCAGCAGACAACACTCATACGCAATTTAGAAATGTGCAGTAGGTTTTGGTGTCCCAAGTAGCTCACCTAGTAAAGACACAAATTTATGGTGTCATATGGTCAGGGAAACCGAGGTTTGCTTCCTGACTGTGCTAAATTGCAGATCTTTGCTGGGGATTCCACAGAGAGAATCACCACACTGGCCAGGCACCTAGTGAGCTCAAGCAGACCTCCAGGGAGGGTTGGTAGCTTGCCGACATCCGCTGTCAAGCTCCCGGGTTTAAAGAGGCGATTGCCAGTCTTCATTTCTCCTGAGCTGGGGAGTTACTGCCGTGAGGAAATGCAATTGGACATTCTAGGGGGAGAAAAAAACAGTGGTAAAATAATTGGGATTACTTATATTTATTTTACAAGCTTTTTTACTGACATTAAAATCAGACTAACTGCCATTTTATCCAGATAACCTAATCAAATAGTAATACTGTAATACTGTAATATCCTTGTTGGTGTAAGGATGGTTGTTGGGGATTGAAAAGACTAGACTAGACTTATCCCTTAATCCACTAGGCTATGGGTAATACATAGGTAGTATACATGCACATACATTATGAATTAATTAACTCATTCATGGGTATGGGTGCCTGTGACAGAGACAGAATGATTATTGGTGATAAATCTCCCTCCTGACCTGTGAGGGCACTGTGTAAAGGGACTAGATGGCCAGACAATTCATTCCCAGGGTTAGACGGAAGTCGGCCATGTAGAAAGGGGGCGGAGCTTTGGTACACTAAATAATCGACCCGGAAGGGAAACGATGTGGCAGCCGCGGATTGGAGGAGCGGGTGCACTTGTTAACCAAGGGGTCATGATTGACGGTACAAAAGGGGACGTAGCGAAGTGATCTGTTCCTATGCATGGTTATGCTGAACTGGAGGGAAAACCTGTGTTGTTATCGTGAGTGTTTTGTTTGTTTTTGTCGTTGCTAAATATACTGTTTGTTGTTATTAGACTGCTAAAAACAATCTGGAGCTGTCGCTAAAGGCCAGCACTTATCTGGACACTGCACCATTGTTCACGATAAATTGTATTTGAACCACGAGCACTAAAGCATGCACTGTGGACTTGTGATTGTGTTTGTGTTACGTGTGGGTGTTAAAGATCGGGGCTATTATTATTTTGGGACCAACCACAGGTGGATTAAAACAGAGCAATAAATGCCGCTGTATTGCCCCTCATTGTTATTATTTACTGCCTTTTGTCATCAGACCTTTTGGATTGTACAAATAAAACACCATTGCACCTGGATTATCGTTGTCTGTCTGTTTATTGGTCACCGCAGCACTCCTGCACCTGTACACTGTTAACCACTTTGCCACAGTGCTAAAAATAGAAAGCACAAGACAAGGAGAAGGCCGACAAAAACACATACAAAGAATAAAATCTACATTTTTTAAACTTCTTAATTTCTATCCAATTTTATAAGCACTGCTGATAAATAGCAGTATTTGATTTCTTTTTAATGCTGGAGACAGAGCTTCCTCACTTGCTAATTTGCAATGCATTTTGGAAAACATCTCTAATGCTTGCTTGCTATTTAGTCAAGACCTGGCATGCAAAAAAATGCTGGAGACAGACTATGTTAACAGTACCATCAAGTGAGATTAAAAACAGAAATGCAATTACCATTCAGATGTTTGTTGTTACAGGAACTTTATGAATAAAAAAGCATTTCAACAGGCAACTAATTGACTGAACTCATGCTATGTTTGATTGTACTATTTAGTACGCTAGGATGAACATGGTATTATCATGTTCAGATATCAGTTCAAGATTCAGACAAGTATTTGAATATTCGTTCAATTGCAAAACATTATCAAAACAATTATATGTAACACTGTATTCTATTTGAAAATATCTTAGAAGTAAGAACAGGCTGTGAAGGCTTTACTTTAACCTAGTGCAGGAGTTTTTCTGTCGAGGGTATGTGTACTCCCGGGGGAACTTCGAAGGGTCATAGGGGTACGCAGGACAACTCAGAAATGCAAAAAGAAAATTATGATCTTCAATTGATTTTTTAATAGGATTATATATTATTTCTAAACCATTGTGCATGAATATTTCATTTTTGTTTAGTAGCTCAAAGTTTATTATAGTTTCAAAATGATTATCCACCTGCACACATACGTGATTTCAATTAAGCGGATATCCCATCTGATATTAGGGTGGGTGGAGGAGGCGTCTGCTGATTCTGCCTATGGAGAGTGCTCTGCACTGCTCATGAACTTTGCAGTTTTCAACTGTTCTCTCTCTGAATTTATTTGCGACACAGAGATATATATATATATATATATATATATATATATATATATATATATATATATATATATATATATATTTTCCTTTTGAAAACGTGTCAAAAAATGTTTCAGTTGGATATTCGGCTGTTTGTCCCAGCACTACTATTTAATCAAAATATGTTTTACCAAAACAGTAAACGCATTTTCAAAACTTTGCATGCTATTTCAAAATTAGGTGTACATTTTAAATGTAATCAGAAATTTTGCAAAACGTAAAATTCACAACAATACATTTGTATTGTTTTTACTTTTTTGTTTTTAAATAGAGTAACGGTAAACCCCATATGTGAAAGGAATGTGGGGAATTCACTGTCACAGGAGACAAGTTTCTTTTGAAACCCCACTGGGGTGCACTGATTTATTTTTGCCCGCAGAGGACGCGCTTGTCTGTGGCCTGATTACTGACAACGGTAATCAAGACCATAGGGTTAGCAACACAAATAAACAGTTCAAGTGCACATGCAAGTGCTGAAAATAATATTGAATAACAAAAGGCAAAAGCAAAAGAGAAAATAAAACAGTAATGAACCTACAAAAAAATGTGCTGCCCCTGGCAGCATTCCATAGCCGTCGCTATTCAATGCGGCTCTGGTCTTATTTGTGTGTTGCTATTCCCTCGCTATAACTCTCAGGTTGCCTTCCCCAACTTATACTAACCGTCCCACTCAGGTACGTAAAAATTAACCAAATTATTTGGCACCGGCTGTCTTCCTCAGCCACGCTTGCTTGCTCCTTTTTCTGGCTCTAGACACTGTCTATTACGAGTTGTAATCCAGTTTTTTCGAAAAGTCCCACTGTTGTTCTTCCTAGATGTGCAGGGCTGAGGAAACAGCAAAGTGTTATTTTTGTAGGTCGATCGACCCCCAAGGCCCCCTCCGACCACTCGGAGAGAGGGAGAGACAACACACCCTCACCCAACCTCTCCGTGTCATTGTCGTGATCGACAGGCGGATCTTACGGGGCTCCCGACATCCCCCCTACAGGATCTTGTTTGACCAACATGTGTGGTAAGTAATATTTTTGTTGCCATTTTGCTTTTTAAAACGGATGTTATTTTTTTTAAGTGACTATTCTATTAGAAAAGAAACATGGACTATTTAAAAATTGACAAATCTGACTCACGCCTCAAGAAAATAAAAAGTGTCAGTAACTTTACATTACATTTAAAAGCATTTATAAAACAAACTGCGATATTTTTCCTGTCATTTTAAAACTGCTCGCATCTAACAGACCATTTTTATTACTGCTAACATCAGTTAAGGGGCGCCAGGAGAGAGCTCTCTGCTTATTGAATGTACCATTGGTCTTTACCAGTCGGTCAACAATAACACGCTGTTGACCTTGCTGAACAGTTAACTATATTAACTAGAAAAATGACATGTCTTTTTGATGTCTCAATCCTAAAATTCTAGGTGATGCAAAACTTTTGGACATAGCTGTATATGGTTAGCTTACTGAAGACAGTGTACATAACTCTTACATTTGATGCAAAAAGTTGTGAGCAGTGCTCGAGATAAGCTGCGTAAAAGGGTGTTTTACACATTGAAAAAATATGAATTACATTTGATATTTAAATTCAGATGCAGGTGAGGGGGTGGGGTCCAGGGGGCTAACCACAGTGGTATAAGCACTGTCCAGTGGATCTGTTTCTTCAGGTGATCGCACTGTTCAAAACTGTCCTCACTGCTCGACCACGAAAATTCCACCTTGTTTGACTAGCAGTTTGTCGTCTTTTTCTTTACAACTTCGTCCAAAACAGCAGTTTTCTTTGGAGAGCGGGAGAAAAAAGTTGAAAACCAGGGAGGGTCTGGAAAACAATTCAAGCCTGTGAAACTTTACTTGCTGCATGTCCCATTATTAGATTTAGTTGATGGCCAAAGCAATGGACATAATGTGCATTTGGACATTTTTCCCTTACACACTTCTGGACCCGCCCAGCCTTGGTGTGTTATTTATTGACCCCAGACGTAGTGTATGACGTGAATATCTCAGTCACCGTAATAGCTAGCTTCGCCTGTTTGAAAGTACAGATTTGGAGCTTTCCAATGATGTATCGTATGTCCTGAACACATGTTCCTAAGCGTCATGTGACATGTCAGCTCCTAACTTGTTTGTTGCCTATTACTCGTCGCTTCAGCAAATAGCGTTCCGGTTTCAACGTCATTTAAAAGCGCAGGCTTTGTGCTTTCCATTGATGTCAGGCATGCAGACGGTCAAAGATAAAGCCATATGTGCGCTGATCACCTGATCACCATGTTCTTTAACCGGCTGCGCTCCATCCGGACATTTTTAAGCCAATCATAGCCAGTCCTGGCTGATGGCTGGCTGCTGCTGCACGGCGGATTTGGGTGCTCACATTTCTGAGCGAGCACACTCAGGCTTCAGCCCATAAAACAGATGGGATGAACGGCATTATTGATGTGCCAGTGTCACGTGAGAGGGGGAAATGAAACGCACATCACCCAGAAGAAGGGAAGCGCAATTCATTAATAAAAGACTGGGGGTTCGGGCGAAAGCAAGCTTAACACTGTTAACCGGCTGCCCCTGCTCTACACACTTATTCAATGCATTGTAATATTAGTGATTGACAGAGAATAGCAAGCTAAGTAGCGAGGACAGGTTAAACTTTCTAATTGTCATGAATATTTCCAGTGCGAAAGCTTGGGTCCTCAATCATGGATTTTTAATGAGCTCACACTCCACTTATTCTTTTGACCTTTTTCATAAGCATGGCACCAATTGTATTTCTAATTTCTAATGGGAACAAATGTCAAAGAAGGAAACCATATTTAATCTAAACATACATTCAATCGCTACGGATTTGTATGTAGAAAGAGCAAAACATTTACTGAAAGGACAGACAGTGCGACCCCTGTACAATGAAATGCAAGTTTGTATTGAAGCAACATGTTATGAAATATTCAGATAATTGTGAATGTTGATGTCTAGAATGAGGGCGTTCAAGCTTCCTTCAGGACAGCAGTATCAGAGAATGTAAGGTATCAGCAGGCTCATTAACCCTCACTTCCTGGCGATAGGGCAATCACAATAACTGACTTTCAAAAACAGATGATGTGGCTCATATGCTGTGGTCCGGAAGGAAAAGCCTTTAGCATTCCTAAATCATTACATAATACATTGGGAATGATAACGTTGTATATTTTACTTGTGTTTAATGCAAAACACAGATGAAGGAATGAGCATAAGAATGTTTCCACAAGCATTTTATACTGATAATTGTGCAGTCAACACTTTTCTGATGTTGGAGGGATGACTAGAAAAGGAAAAAAAAAACCTGAACGGTCACTGCCTTATATATTTTATAAAATGCTAAAAATACTAAACGTGTGCTTAAAAGAAAGAATGAATGAAACATGTAATGCAGAGTGAATTTTGTTTCATGTAGGCATACCCCATACTGTATTACCGATTTGATAGAAATCTCATTTTAATATTAACAGAAACATCATTTCACACATTAATCAAACTTAACTTAGCTGACATTGTGTAACAGAGAAAGAATGAATCTTGGTTATAAATCACCCTCCATCCTGTAAGGGTGCTTTGTAAAGGGAACAGTGTGCCCCGGACTGGATGGTCTGACAATTAATTCCAGGGAAAGGTGGAAGTCAGCCATCTAGAAAGGGGGCGGAGCCATGGTACAACAAGTCATCGCCCCAAAAGGGAAGCGATGTGGCAGCTGCGGATTGAAGGAGAAACAGTTGCACTTGCTAACCAAAGGGGCATGACTGACGGTACAAAGGGGACGTGGCTAAGTGATCTGTCCCTTTGTTATGGTTGCGAACAAACCACTAAAGGAAAACCAGAAACAGACCGTGAGTGTTTAGTGTTTGTTTGTTTGGTTGTGTCTAATTGTACTCATTTGTTGCTATTAGACTTACCTGGAACTGTCGCTTAAGGCCAACCCGGACAAAACTTCACAACTGTGCTCTAATCAATTGTATTTCACCACTTGCACGTTAGCACTCACTCTGGACCTGTGATCGTGTGTGTGTCTTTGTGTGTGTATATACTGTGTTTATTATTTCGGGACTTTAACCTGTTATTTAGAACAGTGCAATGCACATTGCTGTGTATTTCCTGGGATTATTATTTGCGGTCGCAAGACCGGGATTACAAAATAAACATCTGTTTGGACCGTGAACTTTGTTGTCTTGTCTTCTGTTAAGTATCACATCACCTCTACACCTGCACACTGCAAACCACTTTGCCACACATTGTTATTATTAACTTTATAAACACAAACTGGCTATTCCAGAAATGAGCCAACAGTTCCTCTGTCATTTTATTAAACTCAACCATCAGCTGGTAACTTTATACATTTACTGCTTACGCTGTACATCATTTCAAGGTTGACATGGCTATTTCATAAATTACTGTTCATCTTCTAACTTTAAATGTTCTGGTTATTTTAATTGATAGATTTTACAAAGTAACTGTAACACAGTGTCATAAATTCACACACACACACACACACACACACATATATATATATATATATATATATATATATATATATATATATATATATATATATATATATATATATATATACTGTATATATAAATACATACACACACACAAACACACAGTATAAATGCCATGGACATCTGTTTATACTGTACAATGCTTCTATTGTCAAAATTGTTGTTTTATTTATTTATTTACTTATTTTATTTTTTGTGTTCTTCTTTTAATGGTGTGTTTCTGAAGCTCAGCTGTGTGGCACCGGTTGAGAAGGCAACATCTACTGTGCGAAGTAATGGATTTGCACACCCAGACCCTGAAATATTTATAAAGTCATTTATATCTTGGTGTAGTTGCTCCGACTCACTGTGATTGTTATGTGTGCTGTCTGCCTTCAGAGCTGTACTATTTGTGGGTTCCTGTTCCTAGTAAAATGGTTCAGTGATGTTCTCAAATTGACTCAATAATTACTGTATTTCATTTTCTATTTGTACTGTAAGGGTTTTGCTCAAGCAGGAAAGGTTTGAACCATGTTTGAACTTAGTTGCACAAAACTATTATAACATGTCACTATGACTTTAAGAGCTGGCAGTCACATGATCTAATCCAGCACTATAAAAAGGGCAGGCACTCAGCCTGTCATGGATGCAGCTGAATCAGTAACTTTGATACACAATATTTAACATACAATTGTATAAATGCAGGACAGACAGAAAGGTGAACCTTAGCAGGCCCTCATGACAAATGTACATGCTATAGTTGTGTAGCTCTTGATAATAATGGAAGGAATGTAAAAACACATTTTCTAACACAACTTGACTTCTCAACTTATCCCACGTAAGTTAATGTGTATCCTTTTTTGGAAAAGCACAGTAATACACAACAATCCAAGCTGCTGAAAATACTTTTGTGTTTAAAATGTGAATGTAGACTGTGTAATACCCAAGTGCCAAATGTCAGGGTTATATGAATTATAAATATGGCCAAGATTGATTAATTTTTCAAAATATGTGGGGAGGGACCGAGATTCAATTATGAAACCTTTGTCAGCAGTATATACACCCACAATGTCTGATATCATTTAAGCTGAATCATGCAGTAAGAAAAAAACACATATATTTGTAAATTCAGTGGAGAATGTGGTTATGGATGGAGTTCCATGTAGTTTTGCTGGGTTTTTTTTCCGACAGAAAAAAGTACAAAAAAGTGTACAGCAACATATAGACCTGTATAGACCAGAGATGGGTTTTGATTGCTATTAGAGGGATATCAGCAAGAAGCTCAAACATAAGTGGTGCTGTCACATTTTAGGAGTGAGATCTGTCACAGTTCCCAGCGTTGAGTGGAGAGGAGCCTCTGGTATAGAGGTGAGCCATTTCAGTAAAGCATGTCAAGAATACGCAGCTCACCTGAGGGCTTGCATATTTACATCAAACCAAACCTGTTAACACAGCGCAGAGTTAATGAGAAATGTTTCTATGGCAACCTGCTCCTGTTTTAAACAGACAGGTAGCTGCAAGATGTCCTGGAGGCTGCATATGACATCAACACTGCCTCTGTTTTGTCTGCAAGACCTTTGATATTGCATATCATTGTATCGTTTATTTACATTACATTACAGCATCATAATTTACTTATTTTAGCTTTTATAATTGTTGTGATGAATGTGAAATTTTGATTAAATTAATGTAATTTAGTTGTTTAAGGATTAGTATGTTTTGGCCTGAATAAATGTTGCTTAATAATTGGCTTTTCAACTAGAAAAAAAAAATAGTATGTGCAAGATTAAACTTGAAAATGAATTAGTGATTCGTCGATTTTGTGTGGAATTTCATTTAAACACACAACATGCTTGGTTCGTGAACATGCAAGCCATGTCAAAACGATGCCCAAAAGCAGACTAAACTTACATTAAGATTACAGAATACTCAGTTAGGGAAACAAAAACAAACAATTTAGGTCTTATGCTTTAAAATCTTGTTGCATTGTTTAATGATTAAAAGGGGGAAATGCAATTGATTTGATGTAAATCAGCATTACCTAAATTTTTGTGCACAGTATAGGATACAGAAAAACAGCCAAAAGTGTCTATTTACACTTGCACAATAATGAATAATTACTGTATATCATTTTTAGCAATCAATCTCAATCAACCTTTATTTATATAGCACACTTCACATCAATACAGGCATCTTGGAGCATTTTACATAAAATAAAATGTACATAAATAAGAAACTATATACATAGATAAGAAAATACAGGGGGCTCCCGAGTGGCGCATATGGTAAAGCCCTATAGCCCTATAGCCTGGAGATCGCCGATTCGAGTCCAGGCTATTCCACTGTCAACCATGGATGGGAGTTCCCACAGAATCGCAAAAAAATGTTTGTGTAAAATAACTCAAAAACGGTTGCGTGTTTAAACACCATGCCCGGCAGGCGGATAGTAGTCATTGACTAGGAGTGCCTCTTTTTGGAACAGAGTCGGGCTCCACCACCAAGAGTAAGTTAGCGGGTATTCATCAGGTTAATAATTCTCTGTGGGTAATTTAATTTGAATTCCTTAGGTCACTTATGTCTTTCTTGTGGATCCTGACTTTATCCATTTCATTTTTTACGACTTATTATTATTATTATTATTTTTAAATGCTTCCGACCTTAACTCTGTCTGTGAAGCTAAACCCCGAATGCAGTACCGTGATTGACAGCGCTATGTCCAATGGGGACTCCAGAAGTTGATGTAGCAGCGAATGAAATTGTACCTATTTAAAATATTTACAGCCAAGATATTAGTCAGTATATATTTAGTTTATATGCATTTGTGACAGTAATACAATGATTCTTGGTTGTAAATCACCCTCCGACCTGTGAGGGTGCTAAACAGCGAGAACAGAGTTCCTTGGATGGGCTGGCCTGACAGTTATTTCCCAGGGTTCAAGGGAAGTTGGCCAGCCAGAAAGGAGGCGAGACTCTGTTGCAATAACGCATTGACCTGGAAGGCAGACGACAGCATGTGTGATAGCACAAAAGGGGACGGAGAATTGTAATCTCTTCCTTTGCTTTGGTTTTTACATATTAAACTGAGAAGGACTGTGAGAGACCCCCTGTACGAGAAAGCAGTGTCGTGAGTGTTTTTTGTTTGTTTGTCTGTGTGTAATCGTCTTGTTTGTTACACCACAATAGACGGCAAACACGATTCCGGAGCTGTCGCCGAGGGCCAGCACTAAAGCCGAAACAGCACCACTACTGTCATGAATATAACCTGTATCACCCACCACGAGCACTGCTGCACTCACCCAGGACTGGTGACCGTGTATATATAATTGTGGGGCGGGTGCGTGTTGGATTATTATTATTGTTTGGGTCTGCAAACCCATTATTGTTTATTATTGTTGTTATTGGTCACCAGACCTGGATACAAAACAATATAATAAAACAGTATTTTCCAAACCGGATTAAACCTCTCTGTTTGTTTCATTACCACACTGCATCACCCCACAGCATTACATACACTTTAAAACATAAGCATAAAATATCTATATTCGTAATACTAATATATTGTGTGTGATAATGTATTACAAACAATATAATGTGCATGATAATTATTATTACCAAATGTTTGAGGGTTTCCGAACACAAAAATCACGTAATAAATTGCTCACAATTATGGATTTTCAGCATTTGACTGGTCATTCATGTTCAGAACCCTCCTTCCGTGTGAACTGTGACGCACAATACATACAGTATAGTTGTGAATACACGAGGGGAGCTGCATTTGATCAACAGAAAAAGTAAAGGCTGCGCTTACAAGTGTTTTTCAATTTGTTTTGTTTTTTTTGTATTTGATTTACTCCAGTATTTTTGTTTACATGTTGAAATCCCTGGATAACGAGTATCTGGGAGATCCTGTTCATGATTATTAAGCTATTATCTTGTTTATATTATCTTGTTTATATTAAGTTTATATTAATGAAATGGTTGAATCGATTGTATGGAAATTTGCCATTCTCCTCGAAGTGACGCCATTTGAATCAATGTACATTTTTAAACAAGGTATAAATATTAATATAATACATTTATTAATATATTCATGCTGTTATTAATAATCAATCAGATCGCTAGCATAATATAAACATAACTACAGTATTTTTTTAAAAATTGTTAAAAATGTAATATTAAGTAATGCCTAATTATAATAGCTTGTTTTATGTATGAGAAGTCTATGTATATGTGTGTAAGAAAAAAAAAAAAATCTTTGAATATCTGGCCCCAAATATTTAAGGGAATTGTTTGTTCAAGTTAAGAGTCGGATGTACATAATTATTCTCAACCTGTGTCAGATCTGAGCATTGGCTGAACACAGTGTGTTATTGTTTGGACAATCTATTCCTTTCTTTAAAAAATGACAAATCCTTGATGGCCTATCAGTTGTGAATCTGTTTATCAGAACTGAGCAGTTGAAGTAGCTCCACTGTTTATGAGTGTCATGGTTACAGGGGTAGACTGATTACATTCACATACAGGAAACAATGCGAAGAAAACAGGATTTGCATGGCTCCGGCTTTGCTAGTCCAAGAATTCTAGGAAGTTATTGTTCTTTATAAAACAGTCTGTGGTATGCTGGATGACTGAAGCTTTTAAGGTCAAGCAACATCGCATTACTCTGGAAACGTCTTTGAAATAATGCAACCTGTTTATGGTCTCGAGGGTACATACTGTATTGTTCGTACAGCTGCTAGCTATGTGATATTGCATCTGTTTTTGCTGATCTTTTGTACAGGAAATGTATCATTTGCTTTTGGTTGACATCAGTAATAATGTTAAAAAAAAATGGCATAAAACACCACAGTAGCACATGCATCCGTGTAAACATGCACGTACTTGGACTGAAGGTCTGTTTTTTGGCAATAGCCAAATATGTTAACTTATATTACATTTTAATATGTAATAGAATTTGGAAAATACAGTCAAAGAAATGTCCATAAACAGTCCAGGCAGTATGTATGTTTGACACTTTCTGCTCCAGCTCTAGCACAGAACCACATGAACAGGCAATGTTTGAAGTTTTAAGTAATTTAATTTAAACTTGGCTAGAGTTACTGGTGCGTTAAGTTTAGTTTATATTGTTTTATTTTTTTTGGACCAATGAAAAAATGATGAAGCACATACTTTTATTTAAATAATCCTGCGTGTGACTGGATTCTGTTATTCCATTTACATTACTGATTATATATATATATATATATATATATATATATATATATATATATATATATATATATATATATATATATATTCTGTAATAAATACAAGTTGCACTTCCCTGTTACAAGTTAGGCTCAGTCAAGATGGGCACGATTGCAAACCTCACAGAGATTGATAGAAGGCACTCAGTTCACCGGTTCTTCTAGATGCACAAATGACTGCATGGATGGTAACAAACAAACAAAGAAACTATCAGAAACATTTGTTTTCTTACTACTTTCATGAGTCATAATTAAAATGTGAGAAGTTATGCTACTGTGCAACCTCCAGAAGTCATTGAGAAAGGAGACGGTTGACTAGCTTTGTGTAACCAATAAGTCATTTGTAACATCAGCACCTGGAATTCCACCTTTTCACTTTCAGCAGAAAAATGGGCCCCTGGGCTTTACCAGGTAGAGGGTAAACATATGTCTTTTTTCCTTTAGACAAAAAACTTGTTGTTGTGTTATGCTCTCATTATTATGTAAGGTGACAGTGCGGGGGTACTTGCAAGGGATTTCAGGGAGCTCAGGTATAGCAGGCAATGTATCTAATCACAGCTTCTATTTCGAAATGTCACCTAAACCCTTAAACCTCCTCCGGTTACCCACGGCTTGCATTCTGACATTCTTCTTTCCTCATCCTTGTTTGATGTTTTTTTAGCTGCATCTGCCTAATTAGATGGAGCTTCTGTCTATTATAAGACTGACTGAGATGGCCAAACCCCAGGATAGTTTGGTATGACATTCACTCACTTTAACGCGTGGATGGAGTGAAAGACATTCCCTTGAGATCAAAAACAGAGGTTAAGACCAGTGCCCTTGTTAAGGGACAAATTGATTGAACTTCTTCCTGGCTCCTCTTGCCAGTGTTTTTTTTGTTGTTGTTTTTTAAAGCAGGACTTTATCTGATGCCTCAAACTCTGGTTAAGACTTCAGAAAGTTGTAAAAGAAATATGTAGCGCATGTTGGGACCCATTTGTTCAAGCTGTGTGTAGCTTGGCTGCTTTGGCTTTTGCGTAGCCTGGGCCTAGATCACCTCATCATGTTTCAGGGAGCACTTTGGGTCGTACCCAGTAGTTACTGATGGAAACTTACCAGACTGGTCGCCTGCCTCCAGGTTCAGTAGTGATTGGCTCGACAGCAAGAGCAGAAGTCATCCATCGATCCTCATGATTTATTAATAATAATAAAATAGTACATATTTACATTAATTGTGAAAGAGTGCAGTGTAGTGCTAAATGTTATACGGTTACTACCAATAGAGAACTGGTCGATATTCTTCTATATTCTATTTTACTCCAAAACAATTTGCAACTGACACTGACAAGTACTGAGGTTAATTTGTAACTACAGGTTATAGTTTGTGATGCTGCTATCTCTGATAATTATTGTCTGTGAAAAAAAAGAAGACCATGAAAGTGTTGACTTTTTTAACACAGGAACTTTGAATTAGCAGCTGAATGATACCCAACCTGCAGTCAGTCATGTATTCAGTTTTTCAGTAACATTCAAACAATAGAACAACTGAAAATGTGGCACATTTACTTACATACCAAAGTTTATCTTTAAAGCTGAAGTCATGTGAATAGTCTTCACTTTTCAAACAGAGCCCAGTGAGGACTATGAAAGAAGCAGCAGCACCGGAGTGCTGATAGACATGGAGCTGTTGTGTATATACATCCTTTGTGTTGACTGCGTTAGATGTTTTAAGAATGCTGTTTTGGTTTGTATTTGGTGTAGCAGATTGCTGTTTTAACTTGATGTATTGTTTGTCAGTAGGTTAATAGGACTGACCCCTGTCTCCTCAATGTCCCTTGTTGGTAAAGAGCAGAAATAACCCTTTCAAGAGCACGTTTGTCATTGAATTTGTTTATTTGAGTATTTCTAAATTCAACAGTATTGCATATTTAATAGTTCTGGATGATACATTTGAAAATGTATTGTATTTTTTAAGACATATTATAAACAGTATATTAAGATTTTTGATGGAGTGGTAGCACCCCTAATTGAAGGAGATATTGGCAGCAATGCTCCGTTATTATAACAATGTAGTCTGTAGTTTGTGGCCCAACTGTTTCAATTCGGCCATGCTGAGATTACACTTTTTCTGGCTTTTAGGCACTGGGGGGTCTAGATTTAATTATCTAAAGAGCGGCAAATCTTAACACCGGTGCACTAATCTCTGAAACAATGTATTGTTATTGCTTTTTAGAGTTGTTAACAAGGATAACACCAGCAGTATTAAAGGGTGTGGAGGGCTGAGACCTGCCCCTATGTTTTGCTTTGGGTTTATAAATAAAATATAGTTTTGTTTGCTTTAAAAATGTATTTGTATACATGTTATTTTAAAAAGTCTGTGCTAGATATGGCAGGACTGGGTGGTTAGACTTCCCTGCCTGCCTGATTGAAGTTTGTGCAGCAGGTGGCCAGGTGTTAATTGACTAATTGATTATCAATTAACACCGGGCACCTGCCTTTAAAAATGGTCTGGAAAGCCAGTCCTTTGTTGTTCTTTTGTTTGTTCCTGTTCCAGTGTACCAGTGTACCAGTGTACCAGTGTACCAGTGTACCAGTGTACCAGTGTACCAGTGTAAAGATTCGTGCCTGTGTAGAGATCCAAGGAGAGTGAACTGGATGGACCAACACAAGAATGGCAGTGTGTATCTCAGGGTTCTGTGTGTGTGTTTATGGTAGTATGAATTTCGGGGATTTTAATCCCTCATAAATTTATTTCGTTTGTGTAGGGAGAAGGTCTGAAGCAGGACCTCCCTTTTAGTGGGTGCAGCGCACGGCCCGAGCTTGGCCACCTTTGTTTATTCTCTGTTTGTTTTTGTATTCTGTACACGTTTGTGTATGTTCTTCCGCACTAGGGATACCGTTGCTGGTACCCTAGTGGCAGCCACCAACCACAGCAACTGCCTGAGATTTAAATAAAACCTGGACGCCTGAGCGGTGTATTCAATACCCTCTGTGTGTCTCTCTGGTCTTTCGGTGGATAACCAACACTAATACCAGAACAACCCTGTTACAAAGGGTTACAGATCACCCTTCAGTATTTACAAAATATGCATTAATTGACCTCATCGTATCTCAAGTTATCCATAATCACAATTGGTTTGATTGTTTTAAATCAACTGGAGAAGAAGTTATTTTTCAACTTTCGTTCGGGAGCATCTGAAATATTTGTCTTAAGCTCTTGGAATCTCTTTAACAGTGAACATGTCTCTTATTTAACAGATGGCTAAAAGAGAACATAATATAGCATTGAGAACTGCATTTTACTTTTGGGTGCAATTATTCTACTATTAAGGTAACAATAACCCATCTATGTACAGGTGGTTTTAATTGGCTTGGCATTACCAGTTTTGAGTGGGCAAATGTCATAACTCCTGAGATCAGCTTGGTGACTGAAACATTGCGTGTGTAGTCAACCTAAACACATGTAAAATAAAACTGGACAGTAATCGAGGTCCGTCTTTGGAATACACTTGCAAGAATGCTTAACACTGAGAACCTCTGTCAAGGTTGGACAGTAGGTCAAAACAGCAGATGTGTTATGGAACTATTCTTAATGTCTCGCCACAGACTTAAGAAAAGCCTCCAACTATGCTGCGCGCACAGTAAATGTAAACCACCCAGGCGGGTTACATAACATAAGATTATAGAACTCCAAATAAATACCTTCCTGTGAGACCACTGAGAAAATAGTGTTGCCTTGGTGTTGTTTAATTCCGTAGTATTTATAGACTTGAAACTATTTAAACAAAAAATGCACTTTTATAGCCTTAAAGCGATAAATAGGTCAGTTTAAAAGCACTAACTACTTGTTGGCAAAAATACTATATTTTCTAATTCTTTTTATTCCAACTTTAATGCACAAATGTTAAGAGTAACAGATTATGATTAAGTTTGTACAGTAGAACAATTAGTAATTAATAAAGTTAGAAACAGATATTTACACATTAATTTTCATATATACATTGTAGATTTACATATTCATACATTTAGAACAACACTCTGAATCTAGTAGTGTTGTTGAATAGAAGGAAACAATAAAATAATACAAATGAGTTAGCAATGTACAAGTGCTAAGAAAAGAAAACTACAACAGCTAAATATGGACTTAATGCATTGTGTCACATGGGCTGGTTGCACAAATGTTAGACCAGTCTTGGCAATAAACCAGTCTAAGGCCAAGACTTGAGATCCTAGAAAGTAAGATCCACATAAATGTAGCCTTAACTTTAGTTTAGGACTTAAATATAAGACAAGCGTAACACACTTGTGCAACCAGCCCTAGAGTCCACCTTTGAAATGTTTATCCCCTTGCTGTTGAATATCATTAGAATATTAACATGCTTTGTGGGCTTTATGCACAGGCAAAATGCACACTGTTGAGGCAGGCGTGTGCCTCACTGAGATATCCTTCACCTTTGAAATAACCCTTATAAAAGTCGACCATCGTAAAGTGTAATAAAGCATAGTGAAAGCATAAGAATGCGTAGGTAAGCATTGTAAAGCCCAAACAGGTATGGTAAAGCATATTTTTAAAAAAACAGCAAAACACGGTAAACTGTGGTAAGTGCCTGGTATAACCATGGGAAAAGCAAGGAAAACTGAAAAATTACTAAGCAAAATCATTGTGGTAAACTTTTGACAACCCGGCATCTTTGGTGACTCTCAGCAATGTGGTACAACATGAAACGATGTCGGAGCTAGAAGGCTCTTTTTTTTTTTTTTTATCCCAGCCTGTTGAATTAAAGTTTCCTTCAACGTGCACTTGAATTTGAAACCGATTACCCAGTACATGATCAGTATTCATTTATACATGCAATATATACAGTAAGTAAGCACACAATACTGTACGTGTAGGTACTGTGTGTGTGTGTATAGAGAGAGAGAGAGAGAGAGAGAGAGAATACCATATAATATAATACTGTGTATGGAATATAATGAATTGAAAACATTAATAAAAAGGGGACACAAACAAAGCAGGAGAGCCTTTGGTATTTCTATTGTGGTGGGATGGCTCCCTCTTGTGGCTATACAAAGCAAACATTTACCCAAGTGGGAGTGGTGTTTAATAATTACCACTTAGTTTGGAATAGATTCACATTGGACAAGGACATAAAATGAAGCTGACAAGAGCATGGGCAAATTGAAACAGTTGTGGCCAAAAAAAAAATTGTGGTCATTTATTTTAATGCAAATATATATATATAGCTTTGTTTTGTCTTTCTATAGTAAAACAGTCACTTTAAATGACATGTATGTTTTAACATACAGTATGCATCCTGCAGAATTATACAATGGTTTCTGCCACATTAATGCACAAGTATTTATTTATTTAATGATTGATTTATTTTAGTTTCTTTATTCCTATCTAATTAGTTGTTAGGAGATTTTCTATATAGTGAAAATTATTCTGAACTACCCTGTTATACATTCCAATTGTTACAGTAAAAGTTAGAATATTGGCAAATCTCAAGATTTACTGGTAAATGTTTACCAAGTAAAGCTGTAAATGTCAGACATAAACATGATAACGCTTTACCAGTAAATCTCAAGAGTAACCAAGTGCCTTTACTTGTAAATGTCAGAAAATCAATATATATAGGTTCAGGTCTTTTATATATTTCTTCATAATTTCGGATATTTACCAGTTTACTTGGTAAATGTTGACAGTTACCGGTAAAACAAGATTTACCAGATTCAACCTTTTACCATAACACACACACACACACACACATATATATATATATATATATGACGTACACTTTAATTATTACAGAATAAATAAAGCGAAAACTAAACCTAACTCTGTTTGAGCGCTAACTATACATTTGTCAGTTCCCTGACTCACTCGCAGGATGGCTAAACCGTTTACCCGACAAATCATAAAAAAACACACTTTTTTCAAGACGAAAACGAAAAGGCTTCACACAGTGCCTTTTAATACGATTGCGCACACTATCAATCGTGCTTCTTCACACAGCAGCAGCCCTGAGCAGATTGACTGTTCTCCTTTAATACCCTGCACCTGGCTCTAATTTACAATCATAGCCAGGTGCAGGTGATAATTAACAATTAACAAATTAAGGCATTTCAGCCGATGACCTTCTGGGAGGTGTAGTCCTGCGTTTGCATTATCATAAAATGACACCCACTGGCATGACACTTTGACATTTGTTGTAAACCCTTGTCAGAATAAAACAAGGGCAGGGTCAAGTGGATTTTAGGAATAAGATTGCTACTATCATACTGTGCTACTGTACATCTACTTTTATTGTAAACACAGCCATTGATATAACTTGGCGAAAGTCATAAATTGGCAATGTGATAATCACATAAAGGAACTGTGACTTTTTGACATCATATTCAGAATTAGAGAAAAGACAGTAACACACTGCCTGGAAGAGGTGGTGACCTGTTGTGATATTAGCCAGAATGCTATACTATGTGACATCACTTAAGCTGACATTCTGTAACCATAGATATACTGAGAGGCATGAAGATGACATCAGGGCCCACAGAAGATGTCATTAGGATCTTCATATATAAAAAGGTACATCACAAAAGCAGTGTGTCATAAAGACACCTGTTTAAGTAGTAACCCCAGCAACATAAAGCTATTTGAAGGTGGCCTGTTTCAGGCAGTTTTTATGTTGTGGGAGAGAAGATCTGGAAGGGAATGAACCAAAGGGAGAGGATCGGAAAGTAAGAAAGCAAACTAATCCTGCGAATTGGGCAGGTGGCAGTGAATGAGAAGAAAAATACATTGATGGAGAGGCCCTTAGAAAAGGGAGAAATTAAAATAATTTTAAAAATCCAGTGGCAGTGGAAGAGAGGGTAGAATAGGATTGCGTAATGAGCAGGATGGAGAGGAAGAGGTCTGTCAAGAGGGGGAGAATGGGGTGAGAAAGAGGAGGACAGAACTGTAGTGGCTTAGTTAATAAATTTTACTGCATTTAATCCTGTACTTTAGAGTACTGTAATCTGTAGTAGTTTGTATTTAATTATATCCTGATGTAACTATCACTGCCTAATAAGCCTAATAATAATAATCTCCCTGAGCTATAAATTATAAAGCCGCCAGCCAGACAGCACGAGACCCCCCCGTGCGATGGGGGATTTGACACCCTCCTCAACTGCCTCAAGGACCAAGGTTGGCGCCTCGCCTTTGGGGAGTTTGGGCACTTGGTCCGATGCTGCCCCCTCCAAGATCAGGAGGAGGAGCTACCTGCCCACATGCCCAAGAACGTACCTGCCCAAAAGGGGAGCTGATGCGGTCTCCAGAGCCAGCAAAGGAGGAACCGTTGCCGTCTCCAGTGCCAAACAGGAGAGGGGCATTGCCATCTTTAGTGCAAAAGGGGAAGGAGCCTCTGCCGTCTCCAGAGCCAAAGAGGGAGGAGCCACTGCTGTCTCCAGAGCCAAAGAGGGAGGAGCCGCTGCCATCTCAGGTGCCAAAGAGGGAGGAGCCGTTGCCATCTCCAGTGCAAAAAGGGGAGGCGCCAATGCCGTCTCCAGTGCCAAAAGGGGAGCCGTTGCCATTTCCAGAGCCAGAGGGGGAGGAGCTACTGCCATGTCAACCTCACCAGTGTCGGGACCAACCCGCCCTCCAACCAACCCACAAGAATCCAGACGGGGAAGATGGACATGAGGGGAGGGATGTGGGTGTTTCAAGGGGGGAGGTGGCCTGTTGCAGCCATGTGTGCTGCGCACATGAGAAGAGGTGAGTGGCAAGGTGAAAGCCCAAAATGTAAATAGTGTATATATATATATATATATATATATATATATATATATATACAGTGTTGGCAGGAAGGATTTTAACATGTGGGAATGAGGCTGGGGCTTGAATTGAAAAACTGATGATTAATTAAGCTTCAGCCACATGGGATATAAAATGAGAAAATCCTTTGTTTGAGAGAGAGTGTGCTGTGTATTTTTCTTTTAGCCTGTGAAGGCGAATGCCCAGCCAGACTTAAGCATTGTTTTGGTTTGTGTGAACCTTTTGCTGGCCCTTGTACCAGTTGCTTTGTTCCTGTGCTTATTTTGTTTATTTTGTTATATAGTATACAGCAAACATACACACTTGGAATAAGTCATCGTAAGTGCTTGTTGATTACAATGCCACACCCTCTAAAGCCATACAGTATTACCAAGCAATTGTGTCACCTACCTATGAAAGGCTATTTCTTAGATGTTTTGCTTGTATATCTGCTAATACTCAATACGCTGTAGGAAATTCATAAAAACATGTTTAAATATAATAATGAACATGAAACAGATCGTTGAGCTTCAAATGGGATAATATAGATCCTTCACCACTCAACCCCTAAATGCATTTTTTTTGGTTACGGTGGTTAAATGACGAAAAAATGTTTGGATTAATTTACTGTAGTTTAGTCACTGACCACTAGAGGGCAGCAGAGTACCACTATACTATTTTCAATTCACAAAAACGTTTTTTTCTCTCTAAAAAATATAAAAGTAACAAAAATAGCTGGATATCTTTAGAAAACAACAGCTGTTTTTGTTACTAAGCATCTGAGCCCATCACAAGAGCTTTGCTAATTTCCACAGAAAAACACTTTCCCCATCTGGGTGTCTGGGCAATGTTTACTTAATGAGCAAACTTGTAGATTCAGATGTCATTTTAAAGGTATTTATTTCATGTAAAATGCTATCAATAAAACAAAAATGTGTGTGTGTGTCTGTCATGAGCTACAGTGAATCTTGCAGATAGACTGTTAGTGGCGTGATAGCTTCAGTTAAGGAAGGGAAACTTGCATCTGTTTTTTTAATGTAGGGTGCACACACTGGGGAAATTAGGAAAGAATTTAGTAAACAGTCAACAAGGAGTTCTATTTTAGTACAATATGAAACCTGATTGTGGGACAGAATAAATTACAATTATCTCTGTATACACCCAGGGCGCTTTGGCATGAATGGTGCTTATACACTGAACCCTTTTTATTTCACGATTTGATCATTCATGAACTTTGTTATTGAATATAATGTGCACCCTGAGTATAATGTGAATGATTGTGCAGACTTGGGCTATCATGCACACCTCTTGTATACGATCCAAGCAAAAATACCATAGTATAGTTTCATATAGCAATAACCCAAATGAACTGTACACCTTGTATATAACATGAAACCCATATACGTATAACAGAATTTTTCCCCAAATTTGTCAAAGTGTACAGTATTACAGTACTTAACTAAGAAAGAACCATTACCTATTTCACTACTTTTATGTGCTGGCCAGACAGCAAAAGAACATGGAAACAATGCAATTGTTTTTGTATTTTAATCTACTACACAAACCAAGCTGCAAATTGCATATGATTTCCGAAGCACACAGACCATTAATATCCTGTTTACTGGGAAAAAAATGAATCGCAACAGCTCCGTTGTATGGAACCCCAAATTAACCAATTGAGCTTCAATAAATAATGCCTTTATTAAAATTCATGTGCAGTACTTTACAATAATCAAACAGAGATCAAATACCGGGAGCTGTTATTTTTACAAAAATATCACTACCATACAAAAATGGCTACTTTTGTGTCTAGCATAGCATAATATTTCGGAGAATACTGTCTTCATTATAAGGTGGAAAATACAAAAAACAAACAGAATTTGGAATGTTATTAAATATATTACAATAAAAATATATAATGTTACACTGGCAAGTGGTGTTGATGTAAATCGCTCCATAGGGTTTAATGTCTTCTCAATATAGCATATACACATTTTACTGAAACACTGGACTTCTTGCATAAAATGACACAGATATTAATATTTTATAAGATACCACAGATTATGTTTATCTTCTAACAGCATATAATCTTATAACACATGTATACAGTAATTATTAAATACACAGGGGAAAACTTACTTTATCTACAAGCCAAGTGAGACAAAATGTATTTTTTCTTTACCTAATTTGTGTATTACAATTTTAATTAACTTGCAACCAAAGAATGATATACTATAAATTCTACTACACGTAACACATACAATTATATGGCAGATACAAGGATTTCTAATTGAAACATTGTTCGTATCATTTTCGTATCAAGTTTCATTGTTCGTATCAAGTTTCTTTAAGGATTAATATATACACCACCATCGATTCTTATATTGTTATCGATGGATTACTATTATTAATCACTGTATTTTTGGACATAGATTTTGTACTGCAGTATTTTGCTTTACTGCTGTGTATGAAAATACTGTAACATTATGCAGTGAATTATGTTTTTTTAAGGGCCATTTGTACAGCAGGGCAGAGAAAATGAAAACGGTTAATGTACTTCGACCTGTTACACTGTATCACAATATCCCTTTTCTTTTTATCAGTTCCTTTCTAACATTTTACCAGGGTAATTTGCAGTCTTCCCATGCCCATGGTTATACTATGCATTTAGCAAAGTTAGTATCTTACCATACTTTAACATAACCCCCTGGGCTTTACAATGCTTACCTATGCTTTACCATGCTTTCATTATGCTTGCCTACACTTTACTCTGCTTTTACTATGGGAAACTTTTATAAGGGTTGCTAAAGCTGAACATGTAATGGAAACTGAGAGATGAGTTTGTACCAGCCCACAAATTGAAACAAAGCATGAGCTATACATCTTGTGTTTAACTTTACCCCAACACCAGGTATACTTACAACCTTGCTAAAACCATATATATATATATATATATATATATATATATATATATATATATATATATATATATATATATATATTTCTATATCATCTAATACCACTAATTACCATCATTTTTTAAATCAAACTCATAAGAAAATAAAAAACTGAAATAAGAAGTAAACTTGTTTTTAATGTGAGGATGTGAATACTCACCATTACCTGATGAAATGTTTTATCTAAAAACAACATTTTAATTTACAGTACACTTACAAAATCATTGTTGTATTGGCTGTGACCACAGAGAGCCAATAGCTCACTAAAGAAGTCAATAGGATAAAGTACACAGCATTGACTCACCTAGACTAAAGCATGGAAGTGTCAAAACAAGGCACGGCTTATAATTCAGATTCCTAATAGGAAAACGGATTGTCAACCATTGAGTATTTTACTTACAGAATTAAAAACAAAAAAGCTTACTCAAAAGTTAATAGAAAAGATGAGAGTAGTCAATATACACATTTTTAAACTAGGGTTAATAATAATAATAAAAAAATAATACATAAAATATTTAGATATGGGTTAGAATCGTAGTATTTTGTGTAAAAGTTTATTTGTATTAACTTGGATCACATCAACATGTAACCTGAAGGTGAAACAAATTGCCAATTTAAAATGTCAAATGTTTCACACGTGATTCCTTTCCTGGTAATGATAATTAACTTTCAACTTCCTGTTTCCTTGGACATTAAAATGGCTGCCAATTGTTCCACACAGTGAAAACATTTTTTTGGGCTTGACTGGACAATAACCAAAAAAGATTCAATATATATTTTATATGGATTGAATTCAGAAGGACCAGTGATAAGATTTTTTATTTCCCTTATTTTCAGTCTGATATTTTAACACCAGTTGTTGACAAAATGAGTAATTTTGTTTATACTGTAAAATGTTAACTAAACGTAAATATAAGTTACATGTTCTGAAGATATTGCTCTCCATCAGCATACTGAACAATAATGGTCTAGACTCTAGAAGCAGTACTGCCACTTATTTTTTGTAACATGCCATGCAAAGGTGAATGAATGTTTTACAGTGCAATAGTTCAGTAAACAGGCAGGTGAATATACCTATGTAAAACATTATTGTTATTGTTTATTTAGCAGACGCCTTTATCCAAGGCGACTTACAGAGACTAGGGTGTGTGACCTATGCATCAGCTGCAGAGTCACTTACAACTACGTCTCACCCGAAAGACGGAGCACAAGGAGGTTAAGTGACTTGCTCAAGGTCACACAGTGAGTCAGGGAGTGAGACGGGATTTGAACACGGGACCTCCTGGTTACAGGCCCTTTTCTTTAACCACTGGTCCAATGGTTAAAGAAAAGGGCTTGTAACCAGGAGGTCCCCGGTTCAAATCCCACCTCAGCCACTGACTCATTGTGTGACTCTGAGCAAGTCACTTAACTTAAAAACATGATATGGACATTCTTTGGCATACTCCTCAGCAAATCAATATGTGTTGGTGTTTTTTCTCTTGGTGTTTATGACAGTAATCCATTTTGTCTTTAAATGCTGTGTAATAATATACTGTCTAGTTAATTTCTTAACCTGACGTATTAAAGTCAGGTGTGAATTTCAATACATTTTCATGCTATATTGACTCTTAACCCTAACATCAGCTTATAAAAGTTACTTGCATATATAACCTGCAATTGGCTAACATACTCAATTCTAACTGTTGTAGTGGTATATAGCCCATAAGCCCATACAATTTCAGCATGGAGTCTTATAAAGAAACTATATGCAGGGCCATGATGGATAATGAATGAATGCTAATAACCCATAACTCACTTTTTGAAAATGAACCAAAAGCCGTTATTTGATTGTCTTTTACTGCAGCCTGTGCAGGTTTAGAAAAGGGATAGTGTACAAGGTCAGTGCACCAGATATACATTAAAAAATACATACTAATAAAAAATACATACTGAAAAACTGATAGGCTAAGGCATATCCGTGCATTCATAAATGAATAAATAATAATAATAATAATAATAATAATAATAATAATAATAATAATAATAACAAACATGGTTATACAATATACATTCAGACTTGAAAGTAACACATGCATGCTGGGTTTCTCTACTGTTATAAAATACCTTACATAGATCTATACTTAATAGGACCACAATTTAAGGGATTCAGTTCAAAACGATGAGGTTGTAAAACAGGACAGGTACAGTATAAGAACCTTACAAGGGTGATATTGTCATTTTCAAAGAACGAAATACCAAGAATTTAACAAAGCACTACATTTTTAATAATCAAATATATATATATATATATATATATATATATATATATATATATATATATATATATATATATATATATATATATATATATATATATATAGACTGCTATCTATCTATCTATCTATACATGTATCTATCTATCTATATATATATATATATATATATATATATATATATATATATATATATATATATATATATATATATATACACACACATACGCACAGACACACACACACACATATTTAGCACCAAATTGGACAACAGTAACCTTGATGATGACAGTGGCAGTGAGGAAGAAGAGACCCCAAAAACCCATGGCACAGACGCCAAGACAGCAGCTCTACTGATGCAAGGATTTATTTCTTCACATGAACAGCAGAAGGATGCTGATTCTGTGAAATTAGTTCTCCTGAGGCAATTACTTAGTGAAGCCCAGCAAACATACTTTGCCTCACTGAAACAAAAGACTGTGATGGACTTTCTCAAGGTTGAAAAGAATGACTTGCAGCAGTGAATTGCTTTTGTTTGAAATCCCAGAAACCTAGCAACACTTAGCTACCATTATTTAATATTAATGCGTGGAATACATTAACTATAATACCTTGTGATATTTCTAGCTGCTAGACACACAACTTAGTTTATAAGAAAGTTGTTAGCTTTGATTGGCTGAATAGCTTATTCCCGTCATAAAATGTCTCATGATCTTGTAGCTTTCTATAGTATATTTATTATTATTATTATTATTTTGGTAATTGAAAATGCTAGGGAAACGGAGTTGGAGGTGTATCGCATTTTGAAAAGATTTTGCTAGGAGTAAAGGCTGCTACCCACCAGACGCGATGCGACAAGCGAAACTGTGCAGAAATGCGACAAAATGAATAGAACCTATACTTTTGATAAGTATCTTTCACGCCACATTGAATCATATTTTTTTGCGATTTGTCGCGCTTCAACTAGGACATTGAACAGCTTCAATGCTCGTGGTCCAGCAGGGTGAAGCAATTTCCAAAATGATGGAGGAAAGATCATACTTGCTGTGGAGAAATACTCAAGAGCTTTACGAGTCCATTTCGAAGGAACTGGGTATTCTCGGTATGTACGATTTATTGCCATGTATGTTGAAATACCGTCAGAGAAGACACTCTCAATTTCCACATCATGTTGACGAATGTATCATAGTTTTGTCAACAGCAATTTTGAACAGTTGTATAGATCTGGCAGTTTTCAAACCTGTCGCATTGCCTCTGTGTCACTTCTGGTGTGTATGGTCATGTTGAGGCGAAAGTTTCTGTCTCCAAATTAAAGAATTGCATCGCGTCTGGTGTGTGGCACCCTTAACACTATATATATATATATATATATATATATATATATATATATATATATATATATATATATATATATATATTAAATGAGTCACCCTGAAAAAATTGATAAGGCGACTCTTCCTCACAATATCCTAAACCGGTTTCGCATTCATTTTCTCTGCCATTTTCCTTTGTTTTTCTTGCCAGCGAAGAAGCTAGTCACATGACTTTTTACATCCCTTTGTTGGCTGATTTATTCTATGATGTAATGTTGCTTCTACAAAAAATCAACAGTCCTTTGATACAGTTGCTTGCAACAAAGTTGCCTGAAACTTGTAGCTTGCACATCACTTTCTACAAAAAAAGCATCCCTTTCTATATTTTTCTAGCAACATGTAGACTAGTGTCCCCTCGGCTTTAGAAACGGCAGTGGTGTTCTGAAGGTTTCCACATAGATAGTCAACCGTCCACAACAGGCTTGTGCTTATAAAGTAGCCTTTGCAGTGTAGCTTAGGAGCTGCATATTACACCTGAGATCCAACGATGAGCAGAAACAGTAACTGTTGTCAATTTAAAAAAAAGAAGTTTCCACATATAATATCATCCTTTAAAAAAAAAAAAAGATTTTCACGCTGAATAAACACAATAGCACCATTTTCTGTACGTTGTGAACTGTTTCTGTAGGTATGGTACGTAACACAAAGGAGACTTTTGGATAGCCAAGAAAGCTCATACTGCAGGTATCTGCAACTGAAATACTGTTTGTTACAAACATCCATTTTGGTAACGTTTCCCAACAGAAGGTGTCGGTCACGACTGGTGGTAGTGGTGGTAGTGGTGGTGATGGTGGTGTTCATGGTGATGGTGATGTTCATGTCTTTGTACAACTGGCATAACATAGCCATCGTTGGTAAGGACTGGTGGTAAATCCCTCTTCAACTCGTGCTCTGTCACTGTAGGTTGGGGGTGAGAAGTCTTCAGTGGTGAGTGGGCATCTCTGGCCTTCTGCTTGTACTTCTTGTGGCCATGCTGCTGCTGTTGCTGTTGTTGTTGAGGCTGGAGGTGATAAACATCTTGCCCAGTCAGTCCAGCCTGTGAGGCCCTGTGTGGCATGTAGTAATTATGGCCTTTGCTCAACTTGCCCCCATTATTTACACCAGGGACTCCAGGGTTTTTCAACATCCCTTTAGGAGACTTTACAAACTGCTTTTCCTGGCCTTTTCCCCTCTGCAGCACATCCAAGCCCCTGCCCACGGGATCCCCAGCATGCAGTAAGTAATCTGCCAGTAACTGGGACCGTCGATGGTGGATGTTGTGTGCTTCAGACTCCTGTGAACGGGACCTGTTCTGAGAGTGGGAGCTCTTCCCATGATGCTCCTGTCTGGGTTGTGAAGGTGGTGACCCTAAATGAAAACAAGGTATTTGCAGGGGCTTCCTTGACAACATAAATATGTTAAAGACAGTAATACCCAAGCTGTATAAAAGATTGAGAAAACATTATTTGGAGTAATACCTATTAATTCCTTTTTCAAAAGACAAAGACAAAACTTAAAAACTGACCGCATACTGTATCCATTAATGTGCATTAATTGTTAAATTAATTTAATGTGCATTAATTTAATTGTTTCAAAGACAAAATGGGTCAGTAAAATGTGTTCACTTTGTAACTATCTACTATTCTCATAAGATTTAAATAGCTTTACTTCTATATTCTGATGATTACAAATTTAGAAAAACTAAATGAACACTACGGGATTACTAAATGCTGATTGATGCCGTTTTTCAAAAAAAGTAAATTAAGCATACAAGGCTACATGTTTGGCCAAAGTCCAGCTTTCTTGTGTACTATTTTGGACTTGGACTGTCTCCCTGAGGTTTATACAGACTTTATAGGCCTTGTCAGGGGAACGAATCCAACCTCAAATTTATCAAGGGTGTTTGATTGCATTCAGATGTGTTGGCAATACGCTAAATATTCGTTTTGTTTCTTTATTCATTTGGACTACAGTATTCCAAACCAGCTGCTGTAACAGTAGTACCATTAGAAATGTCACTAAATGGTTCAGGAAAACAATTATAGTACTTATTTACTTATTTAAATATCCTAAACATTAATTATTATTATACACTGTTTAGAATGTTGAAATTATGTGAAAACAGCGCTTCGACTGTAATCCATCCCAGCGGAGTAACTATAAAAAACAGTATTCTATATTGTAAACGCCAATAGAGATGACAGACTATTTTTCAAATTCTATTGTCTTTTTCGGTATGGGCCAGTTTTTCAACCACAGTTTATTTCTTTCATTAACATAAGCCAAACACATTTTATGCCTTTACATACTGGAATGTCTTATTTTTTTCTCTTAAAGTCACTTGTCATAACCACTTTTATTGTATTTTATACATGAATGCTTTAATTCAATGATAAGATGAAAGACAATGTATCAATACGCTGCATAAAACCCTAAAGCTTCCATTGTGTTTTACTTCACCTGCATCAAACCTAGAAGTGTAGTTCTCTATTCCAGCCAAATCAAGGTAATGGTTCCTTCTTTCAGTGTTCTCATCAACACAGTAATGATCCCCTTCATTGTTCGGGGTTTGTTCGCCATTGTTTTTTCTGAAACAAGAAAGAGAGTATAATGAGCAGGGATCCTGGTTTTCCACAATAAAAAAAAACTCTCCGATAAAGAAAAATAAAATCTGCGTTATTCCACAATTTAAATAAAAGGCTAAAATCGAGTCCCCACTCACATTATAAGATACACCAACAGTACTATTGAATAACAGTTAACACAGGAAGTATTTATTGGTACACTTTCAAATTCTAAGCTCACTTGTGCCATCAATCAATAATATAAACAAACTTAGATTACAAATACTTATGTGTAGTAATAATAAACCCCCAAAAATACTATTCATATTAGTTTATCTCCAAGTTAGTCTTTGTCATCTGGGTGGCAATTGCCAAACTCATTAACCCGATCATTAGGGGTGATTTTTATCGTTTTCGGCATCTTTAAACAGGTGGGCCTTTGTTATCAGTTCTGAGACAAAACTCCTACTAGGTTCGCGATGGTAGAATCCACCGGCGGGAATTCCGCTAGACCCAGTGCCCCCACACCTTCCAAGGAAGCCAGCAGGGCTACTTGCTTAGAGACACTGGGAGCCAAGGCCAGTCGGTGCCAATAAGACTGTACCTCCTGCAGAAAATCCGGGAACACCGCGAAGGGTTGGGGGGGTTGAAGCCTGCGACGTTCTGAAAACAGAGCGTCGCTGTTCAGATGCTGCCTTCCAGGAACCTGGAGGAACTTGGAGGCTCACTCCATAAGCTCCTGAACTGAGCTTGAAGGAGGGGTAGTACCAGTCTCTGAGATAACCAGAGCTGAGGTCCATCTTCTGGGTCAATTCTTGGACCTCTGTCTCTTGCTGTGGGAAGGAGTCACCATCCAAGGACACACCACGTCTCACACCACGTCTTGCTCTGAGACATCTGGGGCGACCACTGGTGAGGGCGGGGTCGATCCCAGGGCAGGAGGCGGAGCTAGGGTCGTGGCAGGGGGAAGAGCCTGCTGCCTGACCAGGTACTCCAGAACCTGAGCCATCTGGCTCTTCAGTTCGGAGATGTCCTTTGCCTGCTTACTGTGCTTTGCCCGCTTACTGCTCCTTGAAGGAGTCTTTGAGCGACTGCAAGCTCGATGGGCTGGAGCCTGCGTGCAGGGTATGCTCTGCGAAGGGCTCGAAGGCAGATGGAGAAGAGGGGAGGACGGGGCTCCCAACGCTGCACAGGGCTCAGCTTACCTGGCTGAGGAAGCTGCTCCTGTAAACTGTGAGCCTCCTGCGCAGGGTCCAAGGCTGGGACGCTGCGCAGATTAAGCACAGCGTCTCATCTCCTTGGGTGGAGGAGGCATGGTGCATTCCCAAGCACCTGACACACAGGAGGTGTTTGTCCTGTGGGACTGGAACACTGGGAGGAGAAAGAAGAAATAAACATGCAAGAAGGCCAGGGGTCTCCCCCTAGCTCTCAGAGTCGCCTTGGTGGAGTAGAAGCTGATGTGGCTGGGCTGAGAGGCTGCGAAACAGGCTTCATTCTCCACGGGGCGGGGGAGACTGGCACAGATGAAAAAGAAAAAGGAAAAGGAAACAGGAAAAAAGGTTGAGGAGGTTTTTTGTCTGAGGGTCCCCTCTGGCTCACAGAAAACCATCCGTGCAGAGGTTGGGAAGTGAATGAAAAGCAAGACCAAATGAAAAGCGAGACGAGGAATAAGGGTGTGACCTAGGGTATAAATAGGAACTTGGACAGATAGTTTGACAGGGGCAGAGCAGGGGGGAAGAGCTTTAGCTCCTGCCCACTGAAGCACACACCATGGTTACATATATACGCATAGGAGACGCATAATTACCAGTGGTTGTGTGCCACTGAAACTCATTAGGGAAGAGTAGTTTCAATAATGACTTTTTATCTGTCCAGACAAAACTGCTTTAATCTGACATTATAAACCAAATAGAATGGACACTCTCTCAGCCAATCAAGATGCATCATTTCAGTTTATTATCTGTCTGTGAAGGCCAGTGTAAGCAAAAAGCATCATGACTTTCATTAAATCGAATGCATGAGTCCACCACAACTGTAGTTGCCCATCCCCAGCAGGTTGTTATCTGACAGTCAAGGATCTCTATGTTGGTCATTACTACTTAATTATGGTGCAATAATACTCAGATATGTACCTGCCTTCCTATTTACATTACGCTTGTAGAAAATGTAATATGTTTGCACTCATAGAGATGAGCTTAAAATATGAGTCAAAACATTTTTTGTTTGTTTTCAGGTTGATGTGAACAGCAGCCTTTTAATGCACGATATGTAATGAATTCAATGTGAACATGTGCATTTACAGTTGAGAGAGACAGTATGCTGTTACTCAAGTACAAATCACCACCCCCAGTGCTTGGTAACCATTTAGAGGTTTTCAGTACCTGATATGAGCAGATAGCCTTTTGTCTCCATTCCTCCCATCTTCCAAGTGCTCTGTTTCATTTCGACAGCGACTTCCTTCCCGATCTTTAGAAACAAAATGGTGTAAAAAAAAATTGAATTAAATAATTTTAGTAACTATTTGAGATTTCTACATACTTGTTTATTCAAAAGAAATAATTAAAAATTGAATTCACATTATTTAAACCGTATTTTATACAAATAAATTATTAATAATGCCATTTAGTGCAGGGGCCAATATAGTGACACTTTTTTTGAGAGACCTTTGTTTACATTACCATGGTGACTTCAATGGCAATGCTGCTTTGTTGTGTACTCACAACAGAAATTCTTTGGAGAAAAGCTGGCGTCAGACAACTGAAGGTTTGAAGTCTTACAAACTACAGTGGTGACATTAAATATTATTATGAACGAGTGTCAAACCAACTTAACAATGATAACATTGTTAAACCTGAAGTGTAAAAGAAAATAATAATAAATAATGGATTGGAATCCAGCAAAAATGTCATTGCACTAAGGAATAGTATTTATTTTATTTTTTAAATCAAATTCTAATGCATGTGTTTTATTTTTAAGAAGTGAGTCAAGCTTTATACTCCACAGGACTGACAAAAAAACAGCAGGAGTTCTTGAGTGTTGGAATACATGGTTAAAGGCAGGCGTACTCAACAACAAAAGGATAACAGGGAAAACCCAGCCAAACCATGGCACTGCACACAAAAGAAATGTGCTGTTATACGTGAGGTAAAACCCACAAGAGATGGCAATTCACCAAGGTACACAAGCACATGACTTTCCAATATGTTCATAGTCTGTGTTAAAAGATTAAAGTGAAATCTTTGTAAGAAAATATACATGCATTTATTGTTAGTCGATTAGCATAACCATCCAAAAAGTTTTATACTGTAGTGTTGTGGGAGGATACATAAGCAGTCAAGGACAAAAAAATACCAAAAGTAAGGGACTTTTGCAGGCATATTCTATGAAACAGAATTATTATTATTATTTTTTTTTAAGTCTTTAACTAAAAGCACACAGAATTAATCGTGTACCTTGTCCTGCAAGAGGCACATCCTTCTTCATGCTGCAGGGTTCTGGAGTGACGGTCAGCTTCACTCTTAAAGTCTTGCTGTTATTTGAGGACTGATTCACTGAGGCATCCACTACTTCATAAATGGTGTGCATCAGGCTGGACATATCCTGCAATACAAAATAACACATGATCAGAGATTTCCCAGTGGAGTATTACACAGCCTGCTCCAGTCATTGTAAGAAATAGATCTGAATAAACCCTGTCTCCAAGTTGAATAGCACATTTCTGTACCCTGTAACCAGCCTCCACATTAATCTGGCTCACTCCTGGGTCTATTACAGAGGTCAAATACAGTGTGCCGCCTTAATGTACAGCTATGGCCAAAAGTTTTGCATCACCCTATAGAATTAACAAATTTTGCTTCATAAAGTTGAATGAAACCTACTGAATAATGTTACATTCCCATGTTGAATTACATAACATTTTCTAGTTTTCCACATATGTAATGAAAAACTGACAAATTGAAAAATATGACATTTTGAAATCTAACATGAAATGCTGTACTACTATCATGGTTTCCAGTATACTTTTGCGATATATTTTGTAGTTTCTTTGATTACATGATGTTAAATAAAATATCTAAATTATATATGTAGTATATATATATATATATATATATATATATATATATATATATATATATATATATATATATATATATATATATTAGATGCATGTTTCACTGTGTGGAACTGCTCGCAGAGCAGACCTGGCTGTGGAACACGTTCCACGGCAGGAAGGTGGAGTGGCTTCACCAAATCAGATTGTCCAATTCTGATCGGTCTGTTCGGTCTGACGAAATTACACCAAAACAAAGATGGCTGAGCCTAAGAGAAGAAAAGTTTTTTTGGTTCAGGCTGTTGCTCAGGTGGCTCGTTTGCCAAATATCCCAAAAGAAAACTATTGCAGAACGAACCGAATGTGCGTCACCATTCAGTATCCCAGTAACAAGTAGCTAGGGTGAAAAAATTGAGGGAGAATTTCACCTCTATGCCTGTGTTGTAAGGGTCGACTGGGAAGCCGCCCTTAACACTAGTTCCAAAACTAGGGTTTTGAGGATCCACAACATTTAGCCTTGACCCTGGTTGAATGGGCCATGAGCTTTTCTGGCGGTGTTAGCAAGCAAGAAAGCCGCTTTAAATGATAGCAATTTCAGCTCAGCTGAATGCGTGGGTTCATCTGTCTCTGACCTCATGAACTCCCAGATGAGGCTTACCACCTTGGGGGGTGAAGTCCCCACTCCGAGCTGCTGGGGACAGGTCTGCCACCTAGTTCCTCACCCTGGGCCGGTGAACTGCCCACAGTGAGAGGAGGTTCTTGTGTACCCACAGTAAAAGCTTGGGGGCCACATGATGGAAACTGGGCGACCTGAGGCCACCCTGGTGGTTGATGTAAGCCACCACTTTTGTGTTGTCTGTGCCTATAAGCACATGTCTTCCTTGAACCTTGTGTAAAAAATTCTGCAAGGCCGGGTAAACTTGCACACCCCAGCCATTACACACAGCGCCCCAGCACAGGCTGGACATGTCCGTGGTGACGACCTTCCTTCTGGTGACACTGCCCAGTGCTACGCTTGGCGTAGATGAGCCGACTGTTTCCACCAAGAGAGTGCCCGTAGACAGTGGTGGTACACTGTCAACAGGTGGTCGCGGTTCAACGTGGACTGGAAGACCCTGCAGTTGAACCAGGCCAGCAGAGGGTGCATGTGCAGGAGACCCAATGAAAGGGTCTGGGAAGCTGCTGCCATCAGGTCCAGAAGTTTCTGGAACACTACTACCGTGAGCACTCTGTTGAGCTGAAAGAGCTCCAAACAGGCGGCTATTCTCTGCACTCTGCCGTCTGACAAAGTGGCCAGCATGGACCCGGATTCCAGGCAAACTCCGAGATAGGAGGCTGTCTGAGAAGGTGAGAGCTGGCTCTTGACATGATTCACCGTAAGCTGCAATTAACTAGTGCCTCATGGGCATGCTCTAGCCCCAGACAGGAACAGCACCTGTCATGCTTGTCTTCCATAGGCAGAATGGCCTTGCATGTCTCACAGGGATAGGACCCGGGCATGATGTACAAGCAATGCAATGTACAGTACAGGGTTGTACAGCTGCTTATATATCGACCAGGTGGGTCAAGACCCGAGCGGGACCGGTTCGGTGACCTCTGCATCGGGTCTGTACCAGGTCGGGATCGGACGTAGGTTGTGACCTCAGTATTGGTTCGGTATGGGTCCACCAGGTTGTAGTCACCGCGAGTGGCAACGTACAGGGATGTCCACCTGTATAAGCCACTGACAAAACCACGAGACTGAGGGAAGCCTGCTTGTCAGAATGAATTAACAGCCTTTGCAATGGTGATGCTAAAATAGCTGGACACCAAAACGGTATTGAGATACTGTGGACTGAGCAATAACAAGTCGAAGCGAGTATTGCACGTGTGCTGAGCACCACATTGCAGACAGGCCTGCGCACGGTATCTGTAAAACATATAAAAACAAAAATGAGAAAAAAATTCTCACAAAAAACTGTAATTTAACAAAGTCAGCCGACTTATGTTGCCGCTGGCTTCATGCAGGACACAAGGCCGCAGTGGGAAGTAACTAGCAACAGGCTGTAGTGCACACAAATACGCATAAATAGAACAACTATTACAGCGTTTTTTCTCATTATCACATACAGAATGTGTAAAAACATATAAAATGCAAAATATATACAGCAACAATGTACTTATCTGAACAAGGCTCTCTGATCAGGTCAGCCTTGAAAGGAAAAATGGCCCTGAGATCTGGGACTGCAGTACTTTTGATCCCTCCAGGGCAGGGTCACAACTACGTCACTGGCTCAGAGAGCAGCTTTGGTATGAAGTATTTAGGATTCGTGTCTTTAGGAGGTAAATACCCATTCAGTAATGGTTACATTTCGTACTTGAAAGGGAAGTGTATGTTCATTTTTTTTTACAACCACTTATATGCGTGGAAGTAAAACAACAAGTTTTACTTTGCAAAAACTGTCAAGCTTGGTGTCAGTTCAAAGAATGATTTGTCTTGTTTAAAATAAAGAAAACTCGTAGATTTTTCTTGTTTTTTTAGTTATGTTTATTTGAATAAAACCTAGGTGAAATTCCCTGGAATCCACAGAAGGGTTCTAGAATTATTGTGGGATCTAAAGGGTTAAGTTCTGCCAAAGCTTAGTCTGGATCTGTCCTTTTAACTGCAGCTCAATTATTTTGATGGAATCCAGGTTCAACTGTAAGAACACAAGAACAGTTAGTGAACAAGAAAAGGCGTTTGGCCCATCAAGGGTTGTCTCTTCTTAGCACACCATTTGCCTCTAGTAAAGGAGTCTACTTGTTCTAGTGTTTTAGATGCTGCTGTTTTACCTGGCAGGCTATTCAGTGCATTTACATGAACATGTCCCTTAGGTTACATGTCAAAGTGACTGGTGCACTTATATTTTGCCAGAGGAGTTTCCATACTCTGAAGTTGGCATCTCAAATGGTTTATGAAGTAGCAGTGGTGGATTATTGACAATTAGTATAGTAATCTATACTACTGATACAGTGCCTGGTCTGCTAATAATGTAATTCAATCAAATGGAAATCATCAACCATGTTTAATACTAATATGTTCATGCCAGTATTAACTTTGCCTTTTGTTATTGTTTATGAAGCACATTTTATTCAAAACATGCCTAGATTCTAATCCCGGTGGAAAAATAAGCTCTCCAGTGTAGTTTAAAATAGGGTTTATTTAACTATGGCATGCTTATAGGAAATGGAAAAAGAACAGACTCAGAGGTTCCACTAGCAGATTACCTCTTTGGTTACCTTCCCGCTGTTATCAAAGTCATAGAGAGTAAAGGTCCATTCTTGTCGATTGTCATCCTCTACTGACACATCACACTCCAGCTCCTAAAACCATAATAAATACACTTTCGTTTTTACTGGCACGACTACATACAGAACAGAGCAATTTTCAAGTAATATTACACTTTGTGCTACAAAGGGACCTTTGTAAACGCCAAATAAGTTCAATTGAATTTTGCTGAGTTTATTTTGATTTGGCTTTGTAAAAATGTCTGCATACCCCAAGACTAAGATTGGGTTTCAGACCAAGATTTTAACTCAGATCACCTGTGCTTAGAAAAAGGCCTGTAGTGCGTTTGGTCCTTTTTTTCTCCATTTCCAGGAAAGGATTTGAAGTAGTATCCTTGGTTACACGTCTATTGGCAAACACTCGTGATTGGAGGTATCTTATAACTGGTGATAAAATAAACTGTTGGTGCAGATGTATAGCAGTTGCACTCATTCTCAATAAAGGAATGCTTTTATGAATAAAATGTATTTAAATGTCGTCTGCATTGTCCACAACACTAATACACATTCCTTGTTGTACAGCAAAAACAATACATAAACATTCCATTGTTCTCAGTAAGGTTTAAATAATTCCCATTTTAAAACCACCAGAAGAGTACATTTCCACCATTAAATACCAAAAAAGCATGAATGAATTAACCACAGCAACTCTATGAATGTGTATGGCGTACTCACCATATATTTTCATATAAAGTGCAAAGATATTTTCTCCTTTAATTTAACATATTTGTATTTGCCTTTTTAAACCTGATAGGATTTGTAGGTGGACAAATGTACTTTTCTTTCGGTTTTAAAATTGTAGTAAGTTATTTATTATGGTCCGTGGTGTATTGTGTTTATATAGTAAGTATAATTAGGGCTTGCGTTTTACGGTTTTAACCGATAATAACCTATAAAATCTCCCAGATGACGTGTAGTAAAAATCGTTTTTTATTTTTTTGTGCCAATAAAACATGGACATATATAATTAATTTATTAAAATAAAACACCACTCACGTAATAATACTATGGGGGTTTCTGCATTAAACATTGTTTGCAAAGGGCCGGCAGTATGGAAAGCATTGTAACGGTCCAATCATCATTTTTTGCACTGTGCAGTTGATAAACTATGTCTGTGCATGCCTGGAACACAGGTGTGCTTAACGTGGGTTTGAAAACCGTGAAGCTACAATGGGACATAAAACAAAATCAGTTAGCCAGTATGTAAAAGAAACTGAGTATATGATTGAAGAAACCACAAACAGAAAGACAGAAATCGTATGAAGAGTTGTAATTCCTGTACTGCAGAGTTGTAATTCCTGTGTGGGATCTGTTTACTGTAGTTCAGGTTGCAATGCGACCTGGGTTTTCTTTCCTCAGTCCTACAAGATGGTAAGTTAGTAAGTTAACCTTTTTTATAATTCTAATTCTGTATTATAGATGTATGTAATAATGAACAATAGAAACCGAGATTTAGTGTATTTGAGCGGTGTTTATTTTTTATCCTTGAAAGTAACCGATTTTGAATAAAAAAAGGAAAAACACCCCCAGATCAAATCAAAAATAAACCCCCCAAAATTCAAGCCCTAAGTATAATATATGGAAAACAAAATGTGTTTAAACCTGTATTTAACAACTGCATTTAGAGAATATTTCCTTAGATCATCTCCGAATCTGCTTAGCAATGCAGTGTAATGTGGAACAGTGCGATTCAACTCTTCTGTCTTTCATTTGAATAAATGCAATACAAATTACAAAAAAAATCATGCAACAGCATTGAAAATGTTATTTGATCGTAGAACTCTCAACACTTGATGTATAATATGTTTCAAGAGTTGCTGAGATTCACTAGAATCTGCGAATGAGTTGAATCCCCATTCATGGTACTGCCCTTACTTCTTCAGGGCCATTTGTTTCTCAATAAAGATCAGATGGAATCTGATTTCTTGACTTACATCCAGATGTATTCTCTTCTTTGCTGATCCTTTGTTAGGGTCTTTAATAATAGCTTTCTCTCCATCTTCTTGATGGATAAATGGCATATAACTTGCACAACCCTCAGCCTTTTCTGGAGGTAGCGCCACTGTAAAATGCAATGTTTGAAACATAAGAAACATATATAATGAACCACCACAGCCTATTTTCATCAGTTATCATCATTTCTTGTTTTGTTTGTGTGTGTTTCAATATATTGACAGCTCAATGAAAGTTCACAAACATTGTAAAAAAATACAGCCTGTGGGTGTGAGTTAGTTCAGCTTTACACATCTCATTATTTATGCTTTTGCTTTAAAGTACAGCTCAAAATATGAGGCTCCTCCTAATAATGTAATTTCAAGCAATCAGTACATAGTATTTTCATACTGTACATTATTAGCAGACATGGGGCTTTGAGCGGATGTTTTTGGAAATTAACTTTAACCTCCAGAAAGAAATGCTTTGCACCTCCGGAGGTAGACAGCCTCTTCACACAGTATGATATCAATGTAAATGTGGCAGTCTGTCACTGGGAGTGCAGTATGTGGCAGTTAGATGCAACGTGCCATGGGAGCCTTCAGTAATAAAGAAGACTGTTAAGAACAGTATGTGGGCAGCCTTTATCTTCAATGGAATGGGGTTTGTTTCGTTAAAAAGATTTGAAAAGTTACACTTAAATGAACACAACAATGAACGGCTCTAATAGTCATAAGTGAGCATTCTCCAGACACATGTAAAACGTCATGCTACTCAGACTCTAGTCTCCACACTGGCTACCTACAGGTTAAACATTTTTATTTGACTTCCTGCTATGGAAATAACTGCTGTGCAGAGAGTGCTTTAACTTGACTTTCCAGATGAAAATTGAAATGAAGCCAGATGATAAACAAGCATAGGCAAATACCCAGGAAGGGTCTATCCTCAGTCCAAAGCCTCTTTTAACAAATACTGGTACTACTATGGGACTTAATTTGCATTGAAAGAATTCTGAAATTCCTTTAGTTAGCCTGTTTAATTTCCCTTTCTTTCAAAGAAAACACCTTGAGACTGAAATAGCTCAAACGTTCTGATTTTGTTATGGCAGAGATATTGTTTTACAAGAAACATAAGACTTGCTGATATTTTTCTTGGCGTGCCTAAAACAAGTGAACTCTGCCCTAAATTTAGTTGTAAATTTCTTTATAATGAACTGGGTGATTAATCTGCCTGGGTGTTATTTTAACATTGGTAGAAACAGACTCCTGTGTCATGGTCTTACAAATGTGCTTTACTTTATTTATTTTTTTATGGATATACCATAATTCCCTTTCTTTCACTTGCACAGCTACATAGTTCATTTCATACAGTTTTATACAATCCTAAAAGCAAAGTGTTTAAATGAGTGTTAGAGTTTAGTTAAGTGAGATTAATTGTGGTCCTGTACCAGAATGGTCAGAATTTGTACCTTCAGCTTTGATTTATGCTTTCATGTTACTCAAAAAACATGTATTCAATTTCTTTCCCTACAAAAATGCCCATAAAACATAAGCAATTTTCTTTCAGAAGTAAGAGGGGTCTGACTTAAATAGTAGTACTTCTGCGTCTTGACAATGAGGTGGTGATAATGAGGGACAAAGATTCATTATGGAAAATGTCATAAGAAAGACGTGTCCAAGCCAAGTTTGTAATTGCAGGTCATTTCTTACCCTCCAGGGGGCAGTGATCTTCAAGAAAATGTCCGTCCTTCAGCTCCTCATTCAGCAACTCCTACGGAAAGAAGAAAGAGAAATGTAAGTGAATCTGGAGGACTTCAGCCACAGACTCTGTGAAAACAAACAGTTCAAGCATAAGCATTTCCTACACTGAAAGGTCTGGGATGTGAGACCCGGGAATGAGTCCCAACACTTTGAACATCTGCATGGCTATTGTGTTTCCATGTCTGGGTCATATGATTGTAACCACAGCCAAAGCTTTAATGCCTGGTCCAAATTTCAGAAATCCTCCAGATCTAAAAGGCCATATGGATTCTATCTCTCTGCTTTTTGAAAACAGTTGAGCCGCTTTTGGCAACCGTTACTCATACTTTATAGTCAGTAAGCCGTGCTTTTGCATTTTACAAGATGGAGCCTGTTGTGTAACAGTTGTCAGGAACATAAAAGAGAAATCAACAGCCGAATGGGATATGCTAATCATTTCTGTCCACAAATAAAATGTGCTGCTGCTGTTTGCCAGCTTGTTAGGAGATGAATAGGGGCAGTATTTCAGTAACTATTCATTTATTTATTTTCTACGTCAAAGATGTTTATTTTAAGTATTTTTTATATTTGAATGTATTCTTTATTTGTTTAACTCACTTTAAAGGCTATTTTAAGGAAGCCTTAAAATAGACTTTAAAGTTTATTATTTTATTATTCTCTTCAATGTGCAAACAAGCCCCTTATACTTTAAGATGCATATAAAAATAAAAAAAAACACAAAGTCCCTGGTTTCTCATCAGTCACATCAGTTTGCTTACTGAGTAAGGGTTTGAATGAATAAGCCGGGCACACTTCCATATGCAAATAACACAACATATCGGGACACATTTGATGCTCCTTGCTTTCAACAACACTCCCTGACCATCTCCCAGCCAGAACTGCACGTGTTGTAAATTTAGTTACTCGGGTCTGAAAATCCTGTGGGGTGGTGTATCTAAATACTGCCATTAAGATAACTCAAACTTGTGTAGCAAGGCTATGGAAATCATCTACAGTGCATCTGGGCCTCTCTAGTATATCACTGTTACAAAAACAGACTATTTAGTGATCTAAAGGATGGCAGTACTTAGATCTGCCACCGTTTTGATGAACTGAATTGTTTGCCGTAGAGCAGGACGGCACGTGTTAAGTGACATAGAAAATTACTCTCTTACTGTTACTCTAGTTGGCCCAACATTTTAGGGGAGCAGACTGCTGTAGTGTTTAACAAAATACATTGATAAATTTAAAAGTGAAAAGGGGATCAGTGAACATGGTTTATCATTTTACAGGCAACTTCCAGATGATATTAAAGATTCTTGTTAAAAGCCAATAGTTTACACTGAACCAACGGGTGGTCAGAAGGATGGAATTCGTCAACATTGAAGAGTATATGGCAACTCATGGTGAAATCTGATAGTGCTGCAGAGAAGTGCAATAACCCCCACCTTATAAATGTGTGCACCTGGAATACAAATACTATGATAATTAAGTATTTAATATTGCTTTTTTCCTGTCAAAATATGCATCTGTTAAATACATCTTTTGTATTCCTAAAATGTAATTATCAGATTTTAAATTTCAAGTTAGATGAGTGAAAAGATTAAGACTTAATTTAAATGAAATCTTTGTAAATCTTGACAATAATAAATATCTAAGGCAGTTCAACTTAAAACTGTCATTTGCATTTCTTTGTGTCTCTAGAACACTGCTAGAAACAAACTAACCCATGGGGGCCTTTGTTGCTACAGTAAAAAAAGCAACAGCAAATGAATTAGTATTTCGTGGCATTTTACCTTATGCATTTGAGGGATATCTTTAAAACATAATGACAGTGTTAACGCATTTCGATAACACCAATAGTTACCAGTCTTAGAGGTGATAATTACACTTTGGTGAAATATCTCCTGAAACCTAACCCTGTAATCTGCCCTTACCATCTTCTGTGGGAGTTCAGATCCCACAGCAGGGCAGAGGCCCAATGGAATTCAGTGGTGGCGCAAGCCCAGGAGGGTTTACTCCACCGAAAGGCAGGTTTCTCCATTCTCTGCCTCCCTGTGGTGGCATTGCATTGTGTCATGTTATTATCAGCATTCAGAGGCCTGTAAACTGCAAGTTTCTCTCAAACAGAGATAAACAACCCGTCTCCAAGCCTCCTGAAAGCAGCTGTTGTTAATCAAGAACCACAGCAGGAGATCTGCCTAGAGGTTTTTTAAAGGTTAAAATCTGACCCCCTTTTTATATGGCATCTTTCAAGACACAACTGGTTGTGCAGGGGCACAGCTAAGTGAGGTGATAGATTCACTTTTTTCCCAATTGTTACAGAACTACTTCCTAATAATTGAGCAACAATTCAGGTTATCTACCCAAAAATATTATGTAAGTATGAGTTATTATTATTATTATTATTATTATTATTATTATTATTATTATTATTATAGTTGTAGTGGGTTTTGCTGCTGATTACTGGAGTAAACATACTAAATACTAAGGCACAGGTTTAGACCGGTTCACACCACTCCATTGACTATCGGCATTTGAGACATTTTTATTAATTTATTTTCAATGAAATAATAATTTGAATATGGTGCGTTCCTAAAATCAATATTGTGCCGGTGCTTTGTTTCATGTTCTCGCCTCTTCTTTCCTGTAGTTTCTGTGGCACTCTGGCTATTGAACACACCCCTGGACATGGCTGTGAAAAGACCCTCTCACAAGGCACAGAAAAACATATTACACTTCTTTACACCTTTAAGGTAGTTTAGCTATTAAGTCATATGAACCTGAAATTAAACCGTAAAGTTAGTTTTAAAAAATGTAGTCGCCAATGTATTAGCTGATCAGACTAGAACAAAATCGTGTTGTATTATTAATAATTTCTGTGACTACATTGTGCTCAAGCATGTACTTATTGGGATTTTTGTTCTTTAAATGCAAACACAAAATGTTTTTTTAAAATTCATTTCAATGCAGATTCCCTGGCAAACATAGTTGTTTAGGCATTTTATTGATTCTTGGCTTTTTACCATTTTTACATATTATTTTAGATTAGGATTTAAATTTAAACACTATTTTGGAATATATTAATGGTGAAATAATGGTGGTTATCTCCAAAATTACTGCACACCCGTCCTTACAGTGTTTCCAGAAGACTGCCACAAATTATAATATGTAAAAATATATAATGATAAAAATAAAAAATAAATACTTATGTTTGCTTTTATTATTATTTTTCAAAATAAAATATATACTGTATATCTGATGGCATTTTTAAGTATATATTTTTCAGTGAAAGTGCAGGGAAAGAATGATGCCCTCCCAAAAAAACTCCCAAAGTGTCCAGCTGCTAGACATTGTGAGGACAATAGCTCAGGTTAGTTAGATAAGGATAAAAATAGCTGTATAATTAACTAAAATGTTTTTTATATATATAAAATAAGTATATAATAGAAATTAGATGTTCAGAATAGCCATCCAAATGACATTGGACTATATAAAAACACAAAAACTTGGACAGATGCAAAGCGATATGAGCTTCAACAAGACAACAAAGTGAGGTCGTTGAAGGGAATGGCTTACACAGTTTTCTTGGTTGCTTTATTCAGCAGTTGATTTGTGATTTTTGTCAGAAAAACAGGGAAAAAATGCAAAGAAACTTGAAAGGTTATACACAAGTCCTTTGAAAATCTGGGGTTCAACAGTTACAAAACTGAAAAAGTAATATTTGGCAATCATTTCATATCTGTGATTCAAAAACTAAAACACCTGTACATCAGCAGTTGAATTCAGCTTATAGAGAAAGAGTGGGGGAAAAAACAGACAGAAGCTTAAGTCTATAGTGAAAACAGTGATTCTTTGTGGCAAACAAAATTTACCTTTAAGGGGTCACAGAGATGATGCAACATGTGATGCAGAGAACGCATCAAGCAATACTGGGAATTTCCGTGCCCTGCTAAACTTTAGAGTTGACGCAGGTGACACAGTCTTGGAGGAGCACTTGAAAACAGCCAAGAAGAATGCCACGTATCAGTCCAAGACAATACAAAATGAAATCATTAGTATCTGTGGATCTTGGATTCAAACACAATTGTCAGTTAAATACAGCAGTGTGGTCCATTCTCAGTTCTTGCTGACAAAGCCACTGATTCAAGCAACAAAGAGCAACTGTCTCTTGTTTTACGCTATGTTGACCAAAACAATGATATCAGAAAAGATTTAGTGGGATTTTGGGAGTGTGAAGATGATGTCTCAGGGCAAGCAGTTGCAAACTTGATTTTAAAAATAATTAGGAATCTTGGCCTGGGCATGACATACTGTGTAGGTCAATGCTATGGTGGAGCTGGAAACATGGCAGGCAAGTACAAAGATGCCTCAGCACTCATTGAGAATCAGTATCCACATGCTTTATACACTCAGTGTGCATCCCATCGGCTGAACCTTTGTGTAGTTAACACTAGAACCGCCATGCGGGTCACTTTGACCCATTTTCCATTTAAAATGTTAATTACTCTTCCTTTGTAAATCGTATGTGTATGTCCGTTTTTGACTTTTCCTAAATATATGAAGTCAATATCCTGACGACGTTTGATAGCCAGAATCGCAAAAATGATGAAGTTATAAACTATTCTACCTAGAACTGCCACATGGGTCAATGTGACCCATGCATTACAATACATGTCTTTTTTATAATATAACATACTATATTCTATTATTTTTGTAAATGCAGCAAACAAGACACGCCTCCTCCTCTTAGCACATGTTCTTTTTTTTATTTCAAGCCTTTCTTTGTTTGTAGACAGACTACGAGACAGAGATTGCTATGATTGTGGATTTGTCAAGATGCCAACTCAGTGAAAGCCTAGTTGCTTATTTTTCAACGTACCTGGGAGACAGCAATCCTTTGTTTTGTTCCACAAACTGGGAATATATCAGAAGGAAATATTTAATCCTGAAAGTAGTCATTTTGATTGGAATACAGCAAGCTGCACTCAAATGCATACAGCAAACTAAAATGATAGGTAGGATAACAACTTGTGTGCCTAATATGAAACGTATTTTATATATTGTTTTTTTATATTACTTTTAGAAAAAAAAAAAAACATTTCAGTTTTACAGTTTGTATGTACCAGTTTACACATGTTTACACAACAGTGTTCAATTGAACTGCGTCTGTGTTACAACACAGCTCCTGGATGCAGGCACAGTCAGCTGGCAGATGCGTATGCTCCTCCATAGAGTACAATGCAGCCGTCATACCAGAAGTAGTGTTATATTTTGTTTTTATGTAGTATTAGAAACAATGATTTTGGTTTTATAGTTTTGTATGTACATGTACCCGTTTACACCTGCACATGGCTATATGTACATACCCTTTTCTTTTGAAATGTATATTTTATTATATTTTTTCTTTTTGTAGTCGTGCTGTATATGTGCTCATTTTAAAAATAAAGCCTTTTATGTTTAATTTTCCATTTAAATACAGTGTTTCTACAATGCAAATGTTAGATATGATGTTCATGAATAAGTGACCAGTGGCATGGTTCTGGTAGTTTGAAAATCCCGCGGTTCTAGTGTTAAGACTTGCAAAGTTCAAAGCATTAAGTAGGTACTTTTCCTTCTCCCCAAAGCATCAGTCCCTGCTACAGGACAAAATATAGGAATTGCTCCCAAATTCAAAACTAAATAAAATTCTTGATGTATGCCAGACTAGATGGGTTGAAAGACTGACTGCCAAGTGTTTTCCAAACTCTATGAATCAATACTAAATACTCTGGACTGTATCAAAGGAAGTGGAGACCAAGAGTGGAATGCTGAGTCCAAATCTAAAGCCAGTGGATTTTACTATTCAATGATGAATTTTGAATTCATTATGGCACTAACAGTGGCACGAGAATTAGCTTTTATTAGTGGCATCACCACCAAGTTACAGATCTCTTCACTGGATATGATTGAGGATATTAAATCCACCATAATAAATGTAAGAGCAAACATTGATTTTCACCATGCAGCCTGGCTGAGAAGATTGGAACAGTAGTTACACAGCCTAGAATTTGTGGGAGACAGACACACAGATGTAACACAGAAGCAGAAACACCACAAGAATATTTTAAAAGGTCTGCCACAATTCCTTTCCTAGATCAGCTTATCTCTCAATTAGACAGGAGATTTTTCCATGGCCAGGAGTGTGCCATAAAGGGTTTCTCATTAATACCGGGTCTGAAGTGTGAAAGGTAGAAAGAAGCAGCCAAGCAATTGTGCCACAAATATGAACACCATCTTCCAACACTGTCCAACCTCGAGGCTGAGCTGATGCTTTGGGAGCACCACTGGCTTAAAGGTGACACACAAGGCTTTAAAAGACCAGGTACTGTGTCAGACACGTTATAGGCCTGTGATTCACTGATGTACCCCAACATCAGCAAGGCGCTTGAGGTCTTAGGTTCCTTCCCCGTGAGTGTGAGAGATCAGTGTCAGCAATACATGAGAAGTACCATGAGTAATGAAAGTCTGACAGGTTTGGCCCTCATGCCTGTCCATTATGACATGGACATCAATTTAGAACAAATACTGGATATGTTTGCAAGACACCATCCAAGACGTCTGGAATTAATCAACATACTCCAGAACAAGGACAGCTAAGCAGGAAGAATGTAAGTAAAAATAGACTTATTTACCTATTTGAATAACTCCAAGTATTGCTTGTAGACTTGCTTGTAGACTAGTACATTACTTAAATTTGCTTGAAAATAATTTGTGGTGTGGGGTCACAGGGGACCATTTATGTAACTGGAAGAATATTTTTATTTAAAAAAAACAAAAAAAACATGGCCAGTCAGTTATGCAATTAGGAATGTAATGAAATTTTTAATGGCAGCTCAGTAGATTTTTTTTTTTCTGTTAAGCTGTACTGCTTTACACAGTGGGCTGATATTGCATCTTAAAAATGTACTTTTCCGTTTCCTGATGCCAATGTTCTTGTTGGCTTTGTTATCAAAATGAATATATAATACACTGAGCAGATTTGTTTTTTTTGCAGGTACATTTCAAAATCGATCTGATGACAACTTTAGTTTAGTGTGGATGTATGTCTTCTAAAACTGGAGCGTGATACGATGGTTGCTACAGTAACCCTATGTGTTTTTTAGGCCTACGTCGTATTTATTGGCACAGTCATTACACAAGAGAATTTAAAAATGAATCATACCCTTGATTTTCTTTTTCACGCAACACAAAATTGTTTGGCTATTTAATCTTGTGAGATTATATAGCTAACAGGCTTGAATGGAGGCGAGTTTAAAAATACATATACGTTGGGTAGCTTGCAATCAACTTAATAAAACCCCTAAATAGTAAGTATAACCCTTATAAATGCATAAAACACTCATGAGAAAAAATCACAATGTAATTTGTTATGTACATATTTGTAAGTGATCATATTAGAAAGCGCTGTTTCTGAAACTGATGATACAATTTTTGTGTTTTCTCTCTGATGATATCAATAGTTTGTACTGTGGAGATGAAAAAAAAAATGATCTTTGGAAAATTTTGAAACGAAACTCGATATCTAAATCACATCTATTTACTGTGTGTGGATATGCAGAAACAAGTTGCTGAAAAAAAAAAAAACATAAAAAGCTGGTTTGATAACTATTTGATACAACCATCAGATACCGCAGGGAGCTGAGATAATTTGTAAAAAAACTGTGACAGGCACTTGGAAAACAAAGAAAAGAAGGAGCTGGCTGTTTGTTCCTGATTTTATACAGCAACATTGCTAAGCATCATTCAAGCCTGCCTTTTGCCTGCCTTTCAAGTGGCATTAAGTTACCGAGGGGAGCTTTCATTGCTAAGAACCAGGTGACATCAGCCAAATCTCCAGCCTGCTCCAAACCCCCAGCCTTATTGATTTAAGAACACTACAGATCTTTGTTTCAACATTTCCTGTCACACAACACCAAGCAAAACTTATCAGTCCATCAGAAATCCACCCATGTGAAGCTGCACTTCTGTCAGCGCGACTGTGAAGGGCATCAGACAAGCCGTGTGAGCATGGAAGCACTTCTTTAAGTAGATTTTTATAAGGATGTAATGCGGCAGGTCTGGTTAAGAAGCACTGAAAGATAGAGCAATCAGATTAAGCAGTACAATAGTGTGCATTCTTATGCTTTTTTTTTTCACAGTCAGGGAATTGACAATCTTTAGTATCGGTACCTGTATAGAAGACTTGCCTTATTTACAGTCTGGCAACACACACTGTTGTCAATAGTGTTGTTTTAGGTGTTATGTGTGTGAAGTGAAACAATATTTTCTTCTTCTTGGTCTTCTTCAATAGCTTATTTAAATTGTAAGTGGTTACATTTTTTTTTTGTCAGTGAATCCTCAATAAACGCTCAATTATCAAATGTTTAGCAGTAGCAAAAGAAGCTTAGCAAACATTTTTTAGAATGTTTATTGACTCCATTCAACTACTGTTCCATCCCTTGTGGGGAATGTTAACTATTTGGATTGTCCACAAGGTTTCTGAATTCAGAAGATTAAACAAATCGGTTTAATTATGTATGACTATGTTATTATAAGATAAAGCTTTAACAACATAGGATTGAACATGCATCCAACTGCTGTTTCACCACGATTCAGCTTACTGTTTTCTAAGATTTAACTACTTTATCTGTTAACCCCCCCCCATCCATAGCCACCTTTTACAAAATGAATGGTTCCTAAATGCACCCCCCTGACTTCCTGGTTTTACAGTGTTTGGAAATTAACGAGGAAACTGAGTGCTAATGTATCGCTAGCACCTTTTGTGGGTATTGTGTATGCTGCTTGGCTTTGCCATTTTTCCTCAGGCACTACCTCTTTCACTTTGTGAAAGTTATAATAAAATAGTCTATTTGAAACTATTTCACTCAATACAGTACACACCAGTAGTCTGCAATTCGATTTTATTCCTGTGTAACACCTGGGGACATTTTTGTTGTTTGTTCATCAAAGCAGGAACAGATTTCCAATAATGTGAACGTTCTTCAATGCAAAAAGATCATCTGTAGCATGGCATGCTCACACATTTTCATTGTGGAGGGGTGGCTACTGACTGTTTATGTGGATAAAATGTACTCAGGTTAAGACATAAAATCAGTCCACGCTCTAGCTCCCAAGGAACTACCACTCTCCAGCACGTTGGAAAATCCTTCCTCTGTAAATTAACATTTATACTTTATTATAGTGAGTCTAGTAGCTTTCACGTTTTCAAATTAGTATTGATACAGACAGGTAAAGTGACTCATACAGTATACTTCTTATGCAGCCTGGCTTTGTTAAGATGTATAGTACCTCTTTTTTTTTAAGGCTGCTTCAATATACCGATTTTTCCTCTCTGTCAATCAACATTGTATTTTTCTATTTACAGTAACACAAACACGGGTCTTTGTTGACTTTGGCTCTTTGAATACAGATGTTTGTTTTCCAACAGCAGAAGATAGTTTTGCAATTGGATTTTCTGACGAAAGAACAGTGAAAAGCTAAAAAAAAGGATTTTAGAGCAAATCTCTTGAAACTTTGAGAACCGTCAACAGGAATAAAAAGGTGTGCAATTTATAGGAGACCTTCAATGAATAAAAGCTTCTCATCCAGCTTGCATGGCCATTATTAACTAGCCTTAAAAAGGCTGGTTCAGGAAACATTTTTCTTCTTTTTAGAGCAGCACGTAACTTGAGAATGAGTGCCCAGAAACCAAAACCTTTAAACCAGTGCAGGCCAGACCTGGCATACAAAACCAGATGTGTATTTGAGGAGGGTGGGTGTGCAACTCAACTTTCAACAGTAATTTCCTATGAAGCAACAGTCTCCAAGTTCTGCTTAGGTGACACCTGTGGGCCAGACACCTTTCCCACTGGCATATTTCCCTTTGCCACGATCAAACACATTACAGCTTTGGCCAGAGTTCATAAGCTTGGAAGATCAACACTGAGACCTAGTAGTGTTATCATTACGTAGTCTAAATATATGCTGTAACACTATTATGTCATAATCATAATCAGTATCTAATCATTCAAATACAAAACTGCGAGGCACGTTTTTTGCATATACAGTTGTAGTCAAAAGTTTACATACCCCAATGGTAATTTATAATTTCTAGAAATTTCTCGAAAACAAAGAATTTTAGGAAAAATCTTTTGTATCAAAAGTTTTGCTTTGTGGATGAGGAAAAAAAGTTATAAGAAATAGAAGTCTACAATTATTTATTTCAGCATTTTTTTTTGCAAAACTCCAAAAATGCTAATTCAAAAGTATTCATGCCCTTTGATGCTATGATAGTATTGTCTACAAGGTGCTAGAAATTTCAATATGATAATGCAGAAACTAATTCTAGAAAAGTCTAGAAAATGCTGGATTATAGGTAGGCCTTCTGATTTTTGGTTTTAACCCCAATAAAACACCCCTGATACAAAAAAAATGAAATCGGTAATAAACCAATAAATCGGTAAGAAGCCAAACACTGGAAAACGCTGGAAAAAACTGTGGAAATGGTTAATCAATTCACGTTGACTTTACCCTTTTCCCATTAAAAAATAAAACCTACTACAAAAATAATAATAAATACATTTCCCAGTGCTGCTGGGCAATGTCCCGCCTTCCTGACTTTTATTGATTCGTTCTGAATACTTTAACCCCCAACTACTGAGTGACAGCACATTCAGATTTAAAACGAGATTACAATCAGGAATGGAGGCTTGATAGCGGGATCTAAATCTGTATTACAGTTAAGATACGGAGGATTTAAAACAGAATTGCGGCGAAATGTACAAAAATGCCTACACACAAAATCCCCAGAAGAATGTGCCCGTGACCATAGGGATTTCATAAGAACATAAGAAAGTTTACAAACGAGAGGAGGCCATTCGGCCCATCTTGCTTGTTTGGTTGTTAGTAGCTTATTGATCCCAGAATCTCATTAAGCAGCTTCTTGAAGGATCCCAGGGTGTCAGCTTCAACAACATTAATAAGGGAGTTGGTTCCAGACCCTCACAATTCTCTGTGTAAAAAAGTGCCTCCTATTTTCTGTTCTGAATGCCGCTTTATCTAATCTCCATTTGTGACCCCTGGTCCTTGTTTCTTTTTTCAGATCGAAAAAGTCCCCTACTACAAAAATAATAATAAATACATCTCCCAGTGCTGGGAAATGTATTTATTATTGTGGAAGACAGCAAAGGAAAGAAGGTACAACTTAAGTGTGCAAGTACTGTCGAGTTACTACTATACATATTTTGACAGAAAACACTAATTTCATACAGTATATCAAAAACGAAAGCCCGATTTACATAAAACTCAAAAATATCTAAAAACAAGCACCAAAAAATACAAATAATAAAAAACAAAAAACAGAAGCCCTAATTATAGGTGAACATTCTTAAAGTATAAAAGGGTTAGGCATATGATGATTGCTGTCATTACCAATAAGTCAGTATGTGAAAAAGTAAAGACCTATGTGAACGCCTTAGGCAGCAAATTATTTATTGTCATAAAGCTGGTGAAGGATACAAGAAGATTTAGAAGCATTTGAGTATCCCAATTTCAACTACTGTTTCTATTATCAAGAAGTACAAGACTCATGGTACTGTCACAACGCTCCCTCAATCTGGAAGAAAGAAGGTACTTTCACCAAGAACAAGTAGAAGAATTGTGAGGAAGGTTAATAACAATCCGAGATTGACTGCCAAAGATATTCAAAGTGAACTGGCTGCAAGTGGGACTGGGGTTTCCATTTCAACCGTAGGCCAAGTATTGTATGGTGAAGGTCTCAATGGTCTCAAGCCAAGGAAAAAGGACAATCGCTTAAAGTTTGCAAAGCAGCATATGAATGATGGATATGAGTTCTGGTAAAAGGTTTTGTGGAGTGATGAAACAAAAATCGAGTTATTTGATCACGCTGATAGTCGTTACGTTTGGAGAAAGTCTGGTGAGGTGTACAAAGAAAAGAACACCATATCTACTGTAGGTGTTAAAATCCTACTGGAGGTGGAAGCTGCCGAGCCCCTTTCAAAAATTGCCCAGCAGGAAGTGAACTCCTCTGGAGACCTAGTCAATTTTGACACGCAAGCCAAAATGACTGCCAGATAGACCTTTAATGTGGAGGGGGTTGAGAGGAGGTCTGCCGCCCAGTTTGAGGAGGAGTTAGAGGAGGTTCTCGTGTGCCCAGAGCAAAAGCTTGCAGGCCACGCGATGCAGACTGGGTGAACTGAGGCCACCCTGGTGGTTGATGTAAGCCACCACTGTTGTGTTGTCCGTACGGAAAAGCACATGACTCCCTTGAACATCCTGCAGAAAATTCTGCAAGTTCAGGTAAACTGCCTGCAGCTCCAAAACATTGATGTGGAGACCCTGCCACCCTAATACCCATACGGTAATGGTCACATTTTGTACTTGAAAGGGAACTGATGGCTATCTTGTATTCTCCTTTGTATTTTTTTTAATATAGTTTATAGTTTACCATGGGTTGCTATGTTTTTTAATATGCTTTATCATGCTTTCGCTATCTTTTATTCTTTTATTACACCTTGCTATGCAGGGCTGCTGGCAATATAAACATTTATTTCTGAATAGACTGTAATGTACAGAACCCCCAGGTGAAGTCAGATGCCTCTCAAACATCATGTACAGGGTTTTTGCAGTTAATACAGCTGAACTTTTGGCATCATATACATTCATTCTAAATTCTCTTTGGCCGTGGCTAAGCAACAGCCAAGTTGTAGTTGTAGTGTAGTGAAACTAAAGAGTGACTTTGTATTGCCTACGCTAGTGACATGCCAGGCTTTAATATCTAGCAAAGTTCAGATCTAATTAGTCTCAGATTGATCACAAAAACCTATCCCTTTGTCATTATTTGTAAACACAGATTGATTACTATATCTATTTGTTTGTTTCAGAGCAAATATTCTCTACTCAACAAAGCTCCATGTTTTTTTTTCCTTTGGGCCTATACAACGCTGTCCACATCTGGGTTACAAAGCTGATACTTAATTAAAACAGGGTCAATACCTGCATAAATATTATACTACTGGGACCACTTGTGAGTACTTCAGGTCGATACACTGTTTCATCTGCATCATGTACCAACAATAAAGAACATGACATAGTAGTAGACACAATGGAGCAATAATACTTCATTTATTTAAACACGTGAACTACAAACGCATAGCGCTGGCCCTGTTCACAAAATGTTTAATACCCTAGCCACACTACCTAAACAATCTACACATGTTACAACCATGTGATTGCGCTTCACTTCATTCATAAATACTGTCCAAAACATGACGATCTCACATTAGGGGGTAGATGTGAGGATACGCAGTGCAAAATAATTGCCTGGCCGCAATGCAATTTGAATTTTGTATCTGCAATTATTTGCACTGCACCTCTATCTACCCCTATATGATTTAAATACTGTATATGTCAATTAGGCCTAAGACAGGTGTGCGCAATTTGCTAATTGGAGATACTCAAATAGCTAGAAATTTTTATAGCTTGTACCTAAATGCTGCTTTAAAGACTTAAATCTATCTATTTGCATTTGTGATGAATGCTTAAGTCTTTGCTATGCTCTAGTATAAAATGTTGCAGTTTTTCAGCATTTTCAGGTGAAACATATTTTTATTTGTAAAATACTTTTTAGCTTTTTTTATTTTTATTTTTTAGATGAAAGGTTGAGAACATTCAATAATTAAAAAAAAAAGATTTATAGGGAATATAAAGGAATGAATTACTTGTTACTGGGCCTGACAACATAAGGTTACAGATTCCCATCGATGACATTTTGGTGACCACACAAGCAGACACTCAATCAGTGTGTCTGCACTTACAACTCGGACCTGAACTGGCTTAGGTTAGATCAGACTACAAGATTCTTATCATTTGAGCCACCAGTTTACACTTAAGCACAGACCCCGTATGCTTTTTCCAGGGTGTCAGGGTTGAGGCACCGTATCCACACACGAGTGTCGGCGCCCACCACATGGCAAAACTGTTCCACCACTATCGCCTCCCCCATTTGTAGATTGGTCTTCTTGGTGGGGTCAGCCAGTGTACCATGTGGTCACACAACCTCTGCGCAACCACCCTGGGGCGTGTATCCGAGGACCTTTGGTTCTCCTTGAACCGTACCCGGTGCATCTCTGATTGAGGCGATGGAGGATTGCCAGTTTCACCAGGTCGTAATCGTCGGCTTCAGCGTCGGTCATCGTCTGGTATGCTGCCTGAGGCTCCCCGACAGGTAGGGTCCCAGCTGGCTCACCCAAACTGCTGTGGCCATGACGTGGTGGTAGCCAGCCGCTCGAAAGCAACCAGGTATGCTTCTGGATTATCCTCCGTCGTCATCTTCAATGCCCGTGCATCTGGCGCTGTCATTGCAGGTACTGTTGTAGGGTGTGGTGTTATTGCCTGACCTACCCTTTCAAAGAGCGCCGTGTACCTCTCCTCTCTCCGTCTCTCCTCAGTCTCCCGTCTGTGGTCCAGCACCTCCAGCAGCTCTGCTAGTGTTGTGCGATCCATAATCCCGTTATCTGACACCACGTGTGGCAAAGTGGTTAACAGTGTGCAGGTGATCAATAAACAGACAGACAATTATAATCCAGGTGCAATGTTGTTTTATGGTTGTATTTTGTGATCCAAATGCCTGATGGTGAACAACAGTAAATAATAACAATGTCAATGAGAAGCAATACAGCGGCGTGTATTGTTTATCTGTAATCTGCAGGTTGGCCCCGAAATAATAACAGTCCCGTATCAATTCGCCCACACGTAACACAAACACAAACACAAACACCTGTCCACGGTGCGTGCTCTAGTGCTCGTGGAGAACATGCAGTACTTTAGTGCAAACAAAGTGCAGTGTTGTCCGGGTTTGTGCTGGCCTTTAGCGACAGCTCCTGGATCGTGTTTAGCACACAAGTATAATTCAGACACGACAATAAACTAACAAAACACTCACGATTTTCTCCACACAAACTACAGGCCCTTCCAGGTTGTTCTCTTAACCAAAACGAAGGAACAGATTACGTTGCTTCATCCCTTATTTATACCGTCACACATGACCTCTTGGTCAACGATTGCAGCCGCTCTTCCAAGTTAGTGCACGGAAGCTCCACCCCCTTTCTAAATGACCGACTTTCTTTTAACCCTGGGAATGAAGTGTCAGGCCAAATAGTTCAGGGTACTCTGTTCCCGTTACTTAGCGTCCTCACAGGTCGGGAGGGAGATTTACTGCCAAGAATCATTGTCTTTCTGTCACACATGTGTATGGCTCTGGCTGTGACCCAGGGCATTGACCTTGTCTTGTGTGGCTGCACATATTGCCTGGTTTCTGGAAGCAGGAGTTTTGGAAGTGGCTGGACCAAACAAGGTATCATAATTTAAAACAACCTCCTCCACCAGGATTTCTAACTCCTCTGCGTGCAGTTTTAGTTTGCGTTGCCTCTGCCTGGATATGCCTGGACTGCTGGGGCTTTTTATATCACGGTGGTCACGGGTAAGTCTCTGACATTATCATGCACATTAAATTATCGCTCACAATACATGCAGTGTGCACGCTATGGTATGTAAATTAGCCATATAGTGTGCATGTAAATGAATGCCGTCTCTGTTAGTAAATGGGGCAGTAAATTATGGTGCACGTTAGGCTCACTACTTAATGGGCACGTTACAGCTACACTTGATGCCCTTTCGTAAATGAGGCCCATAAAATACACTCACTCACAGACACCATATAACCCTTAACCCTGTCACTCCACAGCAAGAAACCCTAACAGACAACTCCTGAAACACTGCTGACAACATTTTCTTGACATATGACTCATTTAATTTGGTCCTATAAACAAACTGCATATTAATTAAACTTAGGCCAGGTAGTTGTTATTGAATCTCCCCTTAATAGCATTATTATTTATTTCTTAGCAGATTCCCTTATCCAGGGCGACTTACAATTGTTACATTACATTATTACATTATTTATTACATACAATTACCCATTTATAGAGTTGGGTTTTTACTGGAGCAACCAAGGTAAAGTACCTTGCTCAAGGGTACAGCAGCAATGTCCCCCACCTGGGATTGAACCCACAACCCTCCGGTCAAGAGTGCAGAGCCCTAACCACTACTCCCACTGCTGCATATAAGAATGGTCCAGTATTTAACACAGGTTGGAGATTGTGGCTTCCATCCTTTGATTGGTTTAGCCAAGAAGTATATCAGTGTAAATAGTGTGGGGCAGGTGGACAGTCTGAGGAAAGAATTTACTCATGTTAGTGACGCATAAGTTTCTAAGTTTCATATGGATTTTTTTTTTTTTATCATTACAAGGCAGGTTAAATATCACTTTACATGTGGGCCACTCACGCAATATAAATATTTAGAGATTTGTCATAGTTTACTGTATGCTTATTTACAATAGGTGTGGACTATCAAGGAGAGAAAAAAAAAACATAAAATAAAATAAAACAAATGCATATCAAAGGCAGCCAAGCACAGTGTGGGAAAGAGTTTAGCAGTTCAAACAGGATGTTCACTCTGTTTCTGGCACTCCTGCTTATTTCTTCAGGAGCTCCTTTCTCAGCTTTTGGCCCGCCTGCAATGCCCATGGTGTGCACGTAAAAGCTGAGGAAGCTTAAGGGATTTGTTCCACATTCCTTTTTAAAAACTGTGACCCTGCTGTGCTAGAGGTGGGTCACTGGCTGTGACTGAACCCAATTGCTACAGGATTCCACTTAATGCAGCATACATCCAGCAACCTCTATTGGGCCGGTGGCTTTACTGGCACTCTTGCATTACTTACTGTGTGTGTGTATATATATATATATATATGGTTGTAGTCAAAAGTTTACATAACTCAATGGAAATGTTATAATTTCTAGAAATTTTTCAAACAAAAAAAATCTTTTGTAGCAAAAGTTTTGCTTTTGTGGACGAGGAAAAAAGTTACAAGAAATAGATGTCTACAATTATGTATTTTGCCAAAAAGTGCTGAAATAAATGCTAATTCAAAAGTATTCATACGCTGACAAGGAGAATGCAATTAATACCTAGTTGAGGCACCTTTAGCAATAATAACCTCTTTTAAACGATTAGGATATTTGCCAATGAGCTTTTGGCATGATTCTTTATTGATTTTTGACCATTCTTCCACGCACAATTCTTCCAGTTCATTCAAATTCTGAGGACTTCCCTTGTGCACAGCCTTCAACTCATACCAACTCATTTTAGTGTTGCTAACCGAGTTTGCCATTTACCATATTTACATATTTTTTAGATTTAAACGTTATATTAAAAAAAAGAAAAAAAGAAAAACGTAGATTTGAACAGAAGCGATATTAATTATTTATTGGACATGCACAATCCATCGATTTGTGAAACTATTGTAACATAATGATTGACAAATCTGTTTATAATGATCGAAATGAAATGATTATATATGAGATTATCTGTACAATACTTTATTATTATTTTAAAATAAAATACAGACTGTAAATCTCATGGCAATGTGTTTATTTATTAATTAATTAATGTATTTATTTTTCAGTGAGAGTAGTGCAGGGAAAGAATGTTGCCCTCCCAAAAAAAACAAAAACAGTATGAACCCAGGATCACCCTGCTGCAGCAGTGTTCCGGTTAGCCATCATGGAAAAAGATGTTAGATGAGGAAATTGCGTGCATTTTGCATTTGGGTAGAAAAACAGTACAAAATTCAGAGAAACTTGACAGATTGTGCACAAGTCCTTTAAAAATCTGGGGTTCAACATTTACAAAACTGAAAGAATGTCCAAAAAAATCTGAATTCCACAAAGCAGCAGTAATAGTTGGCAATGATTTCATATCTATGATGCAACAAACTAAAACACCTGTACATCAGGAGTTGCATTAAGCTTAGAGAGAAAGAGTGGAAAAAAACAGACAGAAGCTATTTTTATATTTTAATAACTCCAAGTATTGCTTATTATAGTTGTAATCTTAGTATGTTACATACCTTTACTAGCAAATGTGTTCTAAACTGCACTGAAAGGAACATTTCCTTAAAGTATGTTATATATTTCTTGAGGTGAGGTGCGGTCACAGGGAACCTTTTGTGTATCTTGACAAATTTAGTGAACCAGTCAAGCTACCCCTGTTAATCATTAATTAATTGATTGTGTTCACTGCTAATTAAAACCAAAATCCTACAAGTTATATTCTACTTTTGTGTGTGTGTTTTATAAGAAGGACAAGTAGATTTTTCTAGCATTTCCCTTGGACAAGAAGTTCAATGGAGTCAGTTTATTACTCACCTTTACAATTATCAGTTTCCTTTACGCATAAACTGATGTTTTTCATTGTCATTTAAATAATAATAATAATAATAATAATAATAATAATAATAATAATAATAAGTTAAAATAGTATTTTATTAATAAATTGAAATTGCCTAAATAAAACAAAACATTCACTAAGAAACTCCATAATTGTTTAACAACAAATGTGGTTATTGAAATTTGACAGCAGATACAAGTAAACCTCTTTATATCCAATGAACCGTCAAAGTCCCATTCACAAGTCCTTCAGTTTGAGTGCTTTGCTACATAATGCGTTTCCGTGACTAATTTTATATTCAAATGATGATTACACTCATTCAGTCCTGGCATGCACTAAAATGGTGCCACAGGAAATGAATTACGCTAAGAGGGACAAGACAGGAGTGTGATTTAAAATGTGTTAAAAAAAAAAAATCTCCCAAAAACTTAACGTGTTAATCGCAGAAGTTAACTGCGATTAATTGACAGCCCTAAAAAAAATAAAATATATATATATATATATATATATATATATATATATATATATATATATATATATATATATATATATATATATATAGTGACAGGGTGGAGAGCCCTGTACATGGGAGTGTCTGTTTGGTTGGCAGGGAAAAGGTTAAAATCCTACATGCCAAAATACACATGCAAATGTGTATCAATTGTTTAATTGTATTTGTTAATTGTGATTGCCAGCTGATTAGTATTGTCAATTAGAATCAGCTGGCCTGTATAAAAAGTCAGCAGTCAGTCTGCTAGAGGCTGCTGTGTGAAGAGCACGACTGTGTGCGTGCGTGTGTGTGTGCGTGCGTGTGTGTGTGTGTGTGTGTGTGTGTGTGTGTGTGTGTGTGTGTGTGTGTGTGTGTGTGTGTAATGTGTTTTCGTGGGTGAGTAAATGGTTTAGCTGTCCTACGCTGGTAGTCAGGGTGTTCTTGAAGTTAAGTAAGCACTCTGTAAGGAGTTAGGTTTAGTTTTGGGCTTGTTTATTTTGTTAAAAATAAAAAGTGTGCTACCGCGCAATTAAAAATCCAAGTACCTGTGTGTGTCTGGGTCGTGTTCAAAAAGAGGCAAACGAACGCGAAGTGAGTGAAGCTCTTTCACTATATATACAGTGTATATATAATTTCAAATGTTAGTGCTTGCACAAATATCCAAATATTCGAACGAACACTGCTCCACATGTACTCGAAGCCACAAATCCATGTCTGCCAGAAATTACATACCGTAGCTGATAGAAATTAGAAATACATATCACAACGTGTTTTGGGATTTATCACCTTGACAGAATTGCAACAGTTTTTAAAATGGCAAGTGAAAAAAGAGCTCCATATGATGTGTGGGATTCAATTATATATAAGGAAACTGAGGATCAACACAGCTGCTCTTCACCCCTTATATAAAACGTTTTTGGCAGAAATAAGTAAACAGTTCAGATTAGGATTTGCACGCAGCCCAAGCTGCCAAACGTGATCTCTATCGGCTAAAGTCACAGGTGTGGCTTCAGATTTGGGACGCGAGTCAGATGGGGGTCCAGATGCAGGTGCGTCACTCCATGCCTCACGCTTTTCAACACTGGTCCAACTTCCAAGGGAAATGCTATGTATAGTGGTCAACATTTTGTTTTTGTTTTATGTAGTGATTCTATTTTTGGTTATGTGGAATATAACAAACATGAACCAAGCTTTTTATTTTTTCATTGTACAATACCTGTTTTTTCATATTTATTTTATTTGAAGTGTTTATTTAAGGTAAATTTGACAGTTTTCACTTTCTTGTTCAGCAAAAAAATAGGCTCAAGTAAACCTCAGTAATGCTATTACTTTATGAAGACGTGGCCACGTGGGTTCTTGGAACCTTACTTTGAGAAGAACCTCATTCATAGTGAATTTTACCTTAAAGATTTTACCTTTCAAATATGACCTGCTCCCTCAGATTATAGTTGAAGTATAGTTATAATTTGATTATTTTAGTTAGTAAAACTAAAACACTGTTACTAGGTTTCAACTTAGAATCTAGTGATTTCTAGGTCATAGGTTAAATGTTTTGAAGAACGTTTACAGAAAAAAAAAGTTGCTGTGGAGTTCTACTGCCTTGTATTTAGCCTCTGCCTTGCCATTTATGGGGAAAAAATATTTTTTGTGTTTACAAAGACAGCAGCATTCAGAGAATTTCAAAACTGACTCCATTTAAAGAGTAAGTAGCAGGGTTCCGAAAAAATATAACGTTACACATCCCCGGGTGTTGCTACAACTGTTTAAATAACGTACCTGTAATTTTTCTTTTTATTGTTAACATCCTGACAACTTTTTACACTTATAACTTTAAAGTCTGTTTCAAAATTTCCACTACTTACTCTTTAATTTAATGCCCGTTATTTCCACAAACTCTTCAGACAGAATCTATTATATACTGTAAATCAGCCAATATTATCCAGAGGTAACTATATTCCACTGTCCATTGCTGTTTTTAGTTGCTGCATGTATTACACTCCTACAAGAACAGGCTTAACTCTAAGCTGCTAAGTTCCTCACCCTTGTGACACTGAACAAGAGTCTTTAGGGGGTTCCTCAAATTCCTTTCTAATCACGCTTCAAGAATATACCTTTTTGTAAAGGAAATGAAACAGACTTCACACACATGCCTATAAGATCTGTTCAAAGGCATGCCCCGGTAGCTCATTATCTTATACGGAATCAGTGTAATTAATACTTTTTGTAAACTTGCAGTTCTCCACAGAGTGTGCCAGCATGGCTTTTGGCATCTATTAAGTGCATTTTGGTTAGTGAAGGAGAAGGCACAAGTTTGTCAGACACAAGACTCAACTTGCTGGAACTTGCATTATTTATTTAGAAATAATTTCTTACAAAAGCTTAACTGATTTGCCAGAAACAGTGGTGTTCCATTATAAAAGGTTATTTTGTTATAACATGGTAAAAGCATGGTAATGTATAGCTTTGTAAGGCATAGGTAAGCATGATATGGAAAAACAAGATTAGTAATGCAGTATGATAAAGTAAATGCATAGCACAAGAAAACAAAGTTATCTGTTATAAAGCTGTTGATTTTTTCTTTTTTTAAACGCAACTGGACTGAAAAGTGTTAAACTTAAACAGGACCGTGTTAGCCATATCAAATCTAACAAAATTGAATCTGCCGGTTATCTGAATTAAACAACGTGTACAATTTTTTTTTCAGTGCTTACCATTAATAATAAACTTAAAAATGCATGAAGCAATTATTTAAGTCTATTATTTTACAGCCAGTAAACATTTGCATTGGCTGCATACAATATACTATTCAAACAACAATAAATTAAATCCTTTCCCTTTCAGAAACTGCATCAACAAAAAGAGCCAGCCCCTCCTTTAGAAATAACAGCTGTTTTCACTCAGTAGTTGCATGCCAGGAAAGAGCCGTCGGAAGCCAACAGTGTGCTGCTATAAGGAGTCGTCACAAAGGCCCTGCTACACGGATTGTCATCATTATAGATGTGACATCCAAATAAATTAGTCAGTGGGAAAGGGTAAATTAGTTTTGTGTCTTTTTTAATCTACAGTAACAAGAAAAAACAAAACTCTTGTGAAGAGATAAATGTTGGGTCTTTATAAAATCAACGGTTCTTTCACTGTTGAAACATTTCTGTGATTTTAATCTTTTGCTTGAGTAATTCTATGAATCTTCTAACTAAAAAGTGTCTGTGTGGCTTTGAAGAGAAGGGGAGTGTGGGGCAGATATATTGTTAATTAACGAATCCACAGTTTGTGCTACAATTCCAACTAAACCACAGTCAGAACAATTCGACAGAAGACTCATACTCCGAGGAACTCATGACAACATTCCCACAATGTGAGAGAAACATTTTAACTGTTTGAACTAAGCATAACAAAAGAGCAAAAATCAAAACCAATTACCAAATTAACAATCATTATCGAACAGGTAACAATTAGGAAGAAATGTTTTAGGTGGCATAAACAACTCAAAGTGTTGAATCGGTAAGAAAATAATTCACAGTTTCTCAAGCTTAACGGCACTCGAAACAGTGAATTATTTTTACCAATTCATCACTTATCTCTGTTTATCTCTTACTTAAGCATGTACACCATGCCATGCCTCTGTGTATCCTGAGATTCCAGCACAACAGCGATCTCTGAGGCAGTTCCAACGCCGCCCCAGAGAGTCACCCACAATGGGCTCCGCCTCAGCAGCCCTAAGGGCCCCTGAAGGCTTGTGGCTCAGGTGCACTTGCACCTCAGACACTTGGGTGCTCGCCACCGTACACACCGGTTACGCACACATCACATTCTCCAGTCTGTCCGGCCGGGCGACTGGTTTCCTACTGTGGACTTAAAGGACGCGTATTTCACAATCCTATTCGTCCCATGCACAGGAAATATATTTTCAAGGAAGCGTTTTTGAATTTTCTGTGCTGCCATTCGGCCTCTCCTTAGCCCCCCGCACTTTCTCAAAGTTCGTGGACACCATCCTGGCCCTTGCGGCTGAATTACCTGGATGACTGGTTGACCTGTTCCCTGTCGCAGGAAGGAGCAGTGGCCCACACGGCAATAGTGATGAAGCATCCGTTGAGGTTGGGTCTCACCCTCAACGATACCAAAAGCCAATTAATTCCGGTGCAAAGTACGGTTTGCCAGGGACTCCGGCTGCCATTCAAAATTGCCTATCCCTGTTTTCAACAGGGGGCGATAGTACCTTTAGTGTTGTGTGAGAAGTTGCTGGGTCTGATGGCAGCAGCTTCATCAGCCCTCCAGCTGGAGTTACTCCATATGAGCCTGCTTCAGGCGTGGCTCAGTGCCTTCTAGCTACACCCCAAACGCGACAGACTCCGTCGTCTGACCATGTCTCACGTATGCTGGGAAGCCCTGCGCTGGTGGAGGTGAGCCTCTCACATTATTATTATTATTATTATTATTATTATTATTATTATTATTATTAGCAGACACCCTTACCCAGGGCAACTTACAGTTGTATACAAAAAATACATATCAAGAATTACAGTACAATTAAGAGCAAGATACAAAACACAATGACTTCAGTCCTAATAAGAGCAAATACAAAACACAGTACAATTTGATATAGGGGCAGTAGAGCAGGTAACTGTGTTGATAGTTACATCAGGGTTAGATACGAGTGCAAGTGAAATACAAAATACTACAGATTGGGTTAAGTGCAGGATTAATTACAGTAAAACAGGGAGCAGATAAGTGCAAATTAAAGTGCATTAAGGGCAGAGTGCTATATTTTCCAGAAGGGAAGAGTTGAGTTTTACAGGTGTTGTTTGAAGAGGTGTGTCTTGAGGAGGCGCCGGAAGGTGGTCTGGGACTGGGCATTGCACCACTGCGGGGCAAGGGTGGAGAAGGAGCGGGCTCTGGAGGCAGGGGAGCGCAGAGGTGGTACAGCCAGTCTTCTAGTGCAGGTGGAGCAGAGAGGTCGGGTGGGGGTGTAGGGAGAGATGAGGGTCTGGAGGTAGCTGGGTGCAGTCTGGTCAAGGCATCGGTAGGCGAGTACAAGAGTCTTGAACTGGATGCGAGCGGTGATCGGGAGGCAGTGGAGTGAGTGGAGCAGTGGAATAGTGTGGGAGAAAAGAGGCAGAGAGAACACCAGGCGAGCAGTGGAGTTCTGGATGAACTGGAGTGGATGGGTGGCGGACGCAGGGAGGCAGGCCAGGAGGGAGTTGCAGTAGTCTAGATGGGACAGTACCAGGGCCTGGACAAGGAGTTGCGTGGAGTAGTTGGTGAGGAAGGGTCGGATTCTTTGTATGTTGTTCAGGAAGAATCAGCAGGTGCATGCTGGAGTAGAGATGTGCTGGGAGTAGGAGAGGCAGGGGTCCAGGGTTGCAAAAGTGTAAGGATCGGGGTAATCCACAGCTGTCAGGTGATGACGACAGATGCATCCAACTCAAGCTGGGGTGCAGTCTGGGCTGGCAGAGGAGTCTGCAAGTCCTGGTCGGGCCGTTGGACATCCCTGGATATAAATGCGCTGGAGTTGCTAGCGGTTCAATGCTCTTGTACGCATTCCTGCCAATACTGTTGCTCCCAGCCTTCCTAGAGAAAGCCTGGTGAGAAAAGCCGACAATTCCCCTGGTGGCCCCCAGATGGCCCAAGAGAATCTGGTTTGCTACCCTTTGCCAGCTATTGCAGGGCCAGCCCTGGGAGATCCCGCTGCGCCTGGATCTCCTCAGTCAGGCGAGAGGCACCCTCTGGCACTCAGAACCGGGTAGACTCCAACTAAGGGTCTGGCCCCTGTCCACCTTAGGGCTCTCAGACACACTCGTCAGTACATTGCAGAATGCTACAGCCTCCTCCACAAAATTGGTGTATGACCAATGACCCCATCTATTACCCTATAGCAATTATTTTACAGTTTCTGCAAGACCTGCTACAGGCGGGCGGATCCCCCTCTACATTAAAAGTGTACCTAGCAGCCATATCTGCATTTCCTGGCGACCCGTTTTCTGAAGGGTGCTCAGCAGTTACATACTCCTAGAAAGGACGCATCACTCGCATTCGCGGGTTCGATGTAAAAGAGGGAGGGGCCTATCGGCAGCTCAGTAAATACCTGACCTGTGGCAGGCACATCTCAAAAGTATTGGTTGTTGGTTGTCTTCTCTTTCAGGGAACCAGGGTTACATCCGTAACCTAACGTTTTTGTTATGTGAAATAAAAGAGAAATACAACAGTGAGTAAATGTTGTTATTTATTTCATTGTACAACGTCCCCTTCTCCACATTTATTTTATTTAATGTTAGGACATAAAATCATGTCTATGGCCACTTTATTTATTGTGGACACATGACAATTGTAGGGATTATTAGTAAAGTAAAGTAAGGCCTTCACAAAAATATTCTTACTTCTGCAACATCTTTCAACATTAATACAGAGGTACATATGATGGGTTTGATAACGTTTTGTAAATGAACGAACATCCGAATACTTATGTTGAATAAAAAGGAAAATCAGCTTACTTGCAAGATGATACGATAAACTTGTAGTACTGCCATGAAAAGAAAGCATTGATGAGCAAATGTTTAAAAGTGCACATTGTGAAATTGTGAAATATTGGGTTTACCTTCCAGTTGCCATTTTGCCAATGTCTTTAGAAGTGCCCCTGCCATTTTTCAAGATTTTTTTTTCACGCACTGTTTTGTGATACAGCACTCAGGACAAGTTTATCGATAAATTATTTTGTAATTGATCAAAGCCCACAAGTGTGATTAATCGATTAATCTTTAATCAATTAAAACCCCTAATATGAAAAATTGTCACATTTTATTGTATCTATTTTAAATATACTCTCGCCCTGTTGGGGCTTGTGATTTACTATATATATATATATATATAAAGGCAGTCATAAATGGGTTAAGAGCATTTCACAGTTTTTCCTGTACTTTATTACACATTAAGGTAAAGGTTCAACAGATTGCATGCTACTCTAACAGACTTTGGAAGATAAGACCAGGTATGCCCTCATAATAAACCTGCACAACTGGGTGATGTAAAAATCTCATCAGTTTCACTGGGGTACAAAAAGATCTGATAAAAAGATGTTCTGTCAGATGAAAGGCCAACTTACTTGATCTTCCCTGCATTTTCTTTTTACCTTAAACTCTTAAGCAGATACTCAAAACGCATGAGCTGAAGTTCACAGTACTTGTACTAATAGTCGTATAAATGCATTGCACATGTACTTAATTGTCCTTCCTGACACAAACAGAATAATGTGTATTTTTTCAGTGAATTGGCAAGAGCTCTCCATTAATTACACCCATTCCTATAGCTTAAAAACAGCTGGCATGTATTTAGTAAAAGTTAAAATGTTTTTTTTTATATATTAGTTACATATATATTGTTTTACCCCAATAAGAAAAGTATCATACAATATGCCAGGCTTTTGACAGTTACAGCTATTGTAGTTCAACATCTTCATTAGTTTCAAATGTTTTAAAGCTAAATAAAATAGGCCCAGGCATTCTGCAGCAAGGAAATTGGCTTGAGGCACACATTTTTAAAACCCAGTGTTAATTTTCAGAGATTTTTTTTGCTGCTGTTGTTGTTTACAATTTGAATAGGTTATTTTAAGTTTTTTTTTGTTTTTTTTGTTTTTTTAAGTTTTTTTTGCAATGGCACTTTATACAATAGGAATTCCATGCAGGGCTGGATTACAGCTGTTAAAAAAGCCAAATTCAACTTTTGTTAAGCACATCTGGCAGTATAAATAAAAAGAGCTCATATTAAAAAAGGGCCTATTTAAGTAACAAAGGCACATTTTCCACATGTTCTCCATCTGAGAGGAATTCGGTTTCAAGGTGATGTGCCAAGCAAGCCTGTCTGGAAACACTACTGAGCGCTTTGAAGCCCAAGTCTCCATTTCAACAGCTAAACAGTTTCAGATGTGACAATGTAGTTTTATGACCTGAATAATACCTACATATGTGCAGTTGAGGTCCACAGAGGGGAGGCATACAATAATAATGAAAGATGGTTTCCATCTGACTGAGGCCTACTTTTCAGATTGTGGTCACTATAACTGCCCTTCTAGATCTGGTCCTAGAGGATGTGGTATTTCTTAATGGTGTTATGGGGGACAGATTAATGGTTACACTATGGTGTACCAGCTGTATTTAGAAATTAGACATGACTGATGTGTGGTGGCATGGGGAAAGGACTGTTTATTACACTAGCAAACTATTAGTGTGTTATCTAGTTGAGAAATGTTTTGTTCAATGTTTGTGTTGGATTACTGTATTGCTGGTAGTTATGACATGGGCTTGTAAGAATAAGTAATGGGGTTACACCAGCTTGGAGACAATAAACAATAAAGAGTTTATTTAGTATGCTCCACAGAAAATGAATCAAACTCATAGTTCCAGGGTTGCTGTTAGAAATTGACCATCTGTTTTTCAAGTAGATTGATTATCCCACGTAATTAAATCTCTTTAGGAAAGGTGCCCATGTGACCATCACACTTCACTCAATTATTTTCCTACTGAGGACATGTGCCAATGAAACACTTTTTTTTGCTAGAATGTGCTTATTTGAGGTCTGTTCATTTCATACACATTAAGACACTTGTTTTAAATAAAATAAAATCAATCACTGTTTTAACATGTATAGAATCTGCCTAGAAAGTGTAATAAAACTTTTAAAACACTGTGCAACAGTTTATGTGAAAACATACCTTACACACTAAGACGTAATAACCTTTAAGACCCTTTGTGTTGTTATTGGCCAGGCATTGCAGAAGATCAAACAGGGAATTAAATAGAGCAGATTTAGTCAAAAATGTCGGCAGTAAGCCTGGGCTTCATGTCCAGATGTTTTCTTTCCTCTTTGATATAAGCTACCATAGACCAAGACAAATGTTAAAGGTCTGAGAACTCATAAACCATTCTTTTCTGACAAAGAATTAATTATTGAAAGGAAGATAGAAACCTTTAAGTTCTAGTGACATGCTGCGTTGATAGGGGCAGTTATTACTGCTGGTATGTACAGTGACACTGGAACCATTTTTATAGTGGGGGTGCTGAAAGCCATTGAACAACACTGTAATCCCTGGTATATGATGGAAGCCAAGCTTTCAGTTGCTATTATGTTAAACGTATTAATAAAACAAAGCCAGCATCAACACCTGTTTAAGCTAAAAAAAAAAGCTTTAACCACAGTACTTGCTACGACGTTTACAACATGCTTACCATAAATCAAATAGTAGCGTATAACACTATGATCCACTTAAGCACTGCAATTTAGAAATGTTTGCTTGTAAAAACAGGTTGAGCAGTTGTATTTTATTTGCAGTATTCGTTGTACACAAGGAAAGTCAGAAGGCTTGCAATGTTGATGGTTTTGTTTCAAGAGGAATGCACCTCTAACATGTCCAGAATGCCACTTTATACGTGTGTTTTTACTAGTTTTGCTCTACAAAGCAGCACCTCCAGTTTGCTACAATTGTGACAAACTGATATCCAGATGTGGTGCAGCTGAGGAATTTACAAAAAAAAAACAGTTATTCTGTTTTGGGGCATGTGGCAGTGTGCCTCACCCATGTGTGTGTGTTATGTGTTGTGCTGCGTGTGGTGTGTTAATGTTGGTTTATAGCTATTGGTGCACAGGATATAAATGGGTTTGTGTAGTATGAGTGAGTTAAAATATATAGTTGTATTTAGGCACAGGGATTGCATAATCACTTCAAGTGCAGATAAAGTATGTAATAGTATGTGAGCACGGGATTGCACAAATTAGTTCATGTGCTGGGATTCAAGTGAATAATTAATTAGTAATTGAATCCCGGCACAACAGTATATATAGATGCACGTTTTACTCACTCAGGGTTGGGTGTTCAGGTCGAGAGAACGGGAGAGAAAGTCGGGAGTAAGCTTTAAAATAATAATAAAATTACAATTGCCATACATGCTGAATTAGATCAGCACGATACTTGTTTGTTTAGCGTTCATCCCGTTTGTTAGTGTCTGTTTTGTTTAGTGTTAGTACGTATTATTTGTCTATTTATTTTGGCCTAAAGTGCCGTGTGCTGTTTTTGTTTAACTCTTATTTGTTTGTTTATTAAACGCACTGAGCGCCGCAGCGTCTCAGTTTCACCTGCCAGTACTGCCTGTCTGTGTGTTCCTTTCTGGCCAGACGTCACCCCTACAGCTAGCCTGTTCACAGGACATTTTCAATAAAAGTTCTACTGTACACACTAGCATCTAAGGCGTTCCAACTACTAATCGACTCTTGCGCTGTTTATTTTTGTTACATTGTCACATCTAAGTTGAAAAAGTCTGTTGAAAATCTTAAACTAAATTGAAAGTTGTATTTTGTTCAGCTAGTCAGGTTAGCCAGTCATAATTTCTTCAAGTCAATCATAACCCTAAATTCAGCCGTCTCCAGGGTAGAACCCCAACTTGATGAACTTGATTTTGACGTATTTAGATCAATCAGCTATTAGGAACATGACGAGCACACAGGGTCCAAATGGTTTCCTCTCTTTCCTCACCGTGCTCCTGGAATACTTTCCCTTTTGGTAAAATAATTGTAACAATATTTTCTGTTTAAATATTTCCTTAAAGTAATTGTAGCTAACAAAATAGTTCCAAACATCATAGCCATTTTGCACATCCATTAGCTACATATGTATTTAATGTGCACTTTTAAAAGAAACACCTGCTATATAGCACACAAATCATTTTATTTTAAAACATGATCTCTGGTACTACTTTCGATTCAAATAAACTCTGAGTTCCTATGCCTTTTTAGGTTATCTGTTTGCACTTTTACCTCCCGGGTCATTTCACCTCAGTAGTGTCTTCTGGGTCAAACCATGTTACTGTCTAAAAGTATGTCAATCAATAGGAGAAGCAGCCGATTGGTTATTGACAGAAAAGAAGCCAGTGAGGGGGTAGGGACAATTTCACTATCCAGCAATGCAAAACAGTCAAAATGCATAATATAGCTACCCGTTTCCCTTTCTTTAAACTTAAAGCCAGTAAAACATAAATATTTAAATTTCTTCAGCCCTCATGTTAAATCAGTGAAACCCACAGCCAAACTAACTGAAAACCATAACTCCTTTTTTGCTTGAACGGTAATTTAAATAAAAAAGCTAATTAAAATTGTTACAACTAAACACAAATTGCATAATCCCAACCCAGACACAAACCCCATTCTTCACAGTGGAAGTCCCAGAAGATTTCTCTGTGCCATTTGGAAGCATACAATAACAAAGAAACAACAATCTAATGCTTAAAGGTATGAGTCAGACCCCTTACAGAGGTTTATTTTATATCAAAGATGATCCCAGGGCCTTTTTCAGTGGACAAATCGAACCTGCAACAAAGTACCATGTAAAGTAGGTCACTATGCCCTATGTCAACCGGGTTTGAAACGTCTTGTTACTTGTGAGTATTCAACAGCTCAGCCAATCAGGTTTCAGTTGGTACAGTGAAACCTCTATTATCCAAACTAACTGCAACCAGATGGTGTTCATAAAAACGGCAATTAATTATTACCACCCAATTGCTAGATACAAATCAAGAAACCTCCATAACTATTCCAATACAACATCTGCACTTTTAGATAAGAACATAAGAAAGTTTACAAACAAGAGGAGGCCATTCAGCTCATCTTGCTCGTTTGGCTGTTAGTAGCTTATTAATTCCAGAATCTCATCAAGCAGCTTCTTGAAGGATCTCAGGGTGTCAGCTTCAACAACATTACCGGGGAGTTGGTTCCAGACCCTCATAATTCTCTGTGTAAAAAAGTGCCTCCTATTTTCTGTTCTGAATGCCCCTTTATCTAAACTCTATTTGTGACACCTGGTCCTTGTTTCTTTTTTCAGGTCGAAAAAGTCCCCTGGGTCGACATTGTCAATACCTTTTAGAATTTTGAATGCTTGAATCAGATCACTGCGTAGTCTTCTTTGTTCAAGACTGGATAGATTCAGTTCTTTTAGCCTGTCTGCATACGACATGTCTTTTAAACCCGGGATAATTCTGGTCACTCTTCTTTGCACTCTTTCTAGAGCCTCAATATAATTTTTGTAACAAGGTGACCAGAACCGAACACAATATTCTAGATGGGGTCTTACTAATGCGTTGTAAAGTTTTAACATTACTTCCCTTGATTTAAATTCAACACTTTTCACAATATATCCAAGCATCTTGTTGGCCTTTTTTATAGCTTCCCCACATTGTCTAGATGAAGACATTTCTGAGTCAACATAAACTCCTCGGTCTTTTTCATAAATTCCTTCTTCAATTTCAGTATCTCCCATATGATATTTATAATGCACATTTTTATTGCCTGCGTGCAGTACTTTACACTTTTCTCTATTAAATGTCATTTGCCATGTGTCTGCCCAGTTCTGAATGCTGTCTAGATCATTTTGAATGACCTTTGCTGCTGCAACAGTGTTTGCCACTCCTCCTATTTTTGTGTCGTCTGCAAATTTAACAAGTTTGCTTACTATACCAGAATCTAAATCATTAATGTAGATTAGGAGTAGCCGAGGACCTAATACTGATCCTTGTGGTACACCACTGGTTACCTCGCTCCATTTTGATGTTTCTTCTCTAATCAGTACTTTCTGTTTTCTACAAGTTAACCACTCTCTAATCCATGTGCATGCATTTCCTTGAATCCCTACTGCGTTCAGTTTGAGAATTAATCTTTTATGCAGGACTTTGTCAAAAGTTTTCTGGAAATCTAAATAAACCATGTCGTATGCTTTGCAATTATCCATTATCGATGCTGCATCCTCCAAAATGGGCATCTAGAAACACTGACTGTCACTAACAAGAGTGAATGAGTGTGCCTGTAGTGTGCCTCTAGTGTGTCTCTAGACTACGCCCTTTGAAGCAAAGGCAATCGAATGAGTGGGTGATTAGGCAGTTCCTGTCTTAGCGCTTGCTTGTTAACAAAGCAAGTCACCGATTGGCAGATTTAAGCCACGCCCCCTCCTTTCGTTCCTCCTGAAGGGGAGAATTTGTTTACTTTGTTTTCATCTATGGTTCTGATTGACCGTGACTCATGTGTTCATTGAAATAAAAGCATACAGCCTGTAACTTTGTATAATTGTAACATGTTCTCTTTAGTCTAGCTACATGTATGTCAGTTTAGTTTCTTTCATTTTCCGCTTAATAAAAAAAGGCTGCTAAGTGAAAGGAATTTTCTTTTTTTCTTATTTTCATTTATTTATTTTTACTTTTTTCATAGGCCTATTTTTTCTTCATAACTACATGTATGTGTATTTCTTTAAGAGTGGACCGATGTTAGAAGAATGGCACTGACGTTTTATGTGACTCGTAAAGCATTTAGTGACCCGTCATTATGACTGACAGTTTTTCCTAGTGGAAATGCTGTATTAGTCAAATTGGATGTTTTTCAAGTGCGACATTTCACAAGCGTCCTCAGCCAGGTATATTCATCAGCCACTGGCACTCTTTATTGCAGCTAGATCTTAATGTCAGAAAGTTTAGGGAAATAAATACTAGACAAATATTTCTATAGCTGTGAAGGGCACTTTTCAGTCCCCTCATTAATAAGCGACACTGGCTGGGAAGACCTGTACAAAGCAATGTATTTCAGAGCACTTGGATCATAGTATGAGCTTTAAGTTTCACAAACCCCTAGTTAGTTGTACTTTGAAAGCGAGGTACCTGATTGACAGACAGACTGCATAGCTTTATCTTTTAGATGCCCCTGCGGAAAGAATATGACTTTCATCACATTAACATAATGATATTCTGAGATCAAATACTTGTGTAAAATAACAAAGATTCATTATTGTGTTTAGAAAAAAAATATTATTTAGTTTTAAAAAAAAAATTGAAATAGAATTCTGCTACTTGACCATTTTCAGCACTGAACCTTTTAACCTACATAAAAAGGAAAGCTCTGATTTGACTTATACAGCATATACATTGTACTGTAATTCTTGATATGTATTTTTTGTATACAACTGTAAATCGCCGTGGGTAAGGGCGTCTGCTAAGAAATAAATAAATAATAATAATAAAATATACAAGATTCCTAACTGACTGACCTGAACTTGAACCAAAGGACAGGTTTGAAACAAGTGTATCAACATACCTATTGCCCAGCCTTACAAAAATATTAAAATGCCCCCCCCCGCACCTGTCAAGCTGTCACTATTACCATGAATTAAAATTAATAGAGTGAGAACATCTCACAATTGCTCCTGATAAATGGCTTTAGTTAGAAATTATGTAATATGCACATTTTTATTGGAGAAACAGTGACTGTTACCTTTAACTGTTCGGTGTTCGCGATTATGAAAACGTGACTTTCTTCACTTTTTTGGCTGCGAGGCATGCACTGCTTCCTTCAGGTCCAGGTTTTGGGCTAGTTCGTGTTCAATTGAAACTGTTGCAAGACCGACTGTCATTGTGGATTGTAGGTATGTTTTTATTACTTTCAGCTTTGAGAAACTACGCTCCCCACTCGTAACTGTGATTGGCAGCGTCAGGGGTATTCGCAAAGAAATAAATGCATTCGGAAACACTGAGGCCAAGTTGTTTTTGCAAATGTATTTTAATACATTTTTAGGGCCAGATCCCAAATCTACTCTTCTGGAAAGTGCTTTTAATTCATCACATAATTCAAGCACATTGATGTCTTTTGATTCTCCATCTGTCGCTGCCATTTTAAGAGCGCTGAACTGGTGGTGTAATTCGTCCGTGTTCATGGAATGAGGAAGTTACCCGGAAAACATTACATGCACAGCATATATACAATAACTGAAATACAGTCAGCACTCTGTTATCCGTTATCCAGATGCACGTCAGTCGTGTTTTACCGTATTAGGAATAAAATCAATCCCCATTACATATATGTGACAAATTAATGCACTTACCCTTCACACGCAATTTCAGACTCTGTCACCAGTTTTCTGATACAAAGCCCATCTCTTCAATGTTGCATACATGCCAACAGTCCCTATATGGTCGGGACAGTCCCGATTTCCTAGCAAATGCCCCGCGTCCCGATGCATAGGAAGACAGTCCCGATATTTACCCATAGAAAAAAAAATTATTCTGCACAGTAGAGTTAGTGAAAACCACACGCTGTGCTCGTCGTGCGGCAGACACATCTGCTGATCACTAACTTATACAAAGGTAAGAACGCTTCATTGTGTCTATGTTTACTGTCATGCTGGCCGTGTTGAGCTGGGGGGGATACGTTTATTCTATGATAATGAGTGTTTTTTGCATATGACTCCTCCCATGTGTATGATGCGTATGACACCCCCCCTCCCGGAAACCAGCGTCCCACTGAACAGTTTCCAAATGTTGGCAAGTATGATGTTGCAATTTATCTGACTATCCATCACAGCCCACGTTTAAAAAAATACAGTTGTGCAGTTAAAACAGCGCTTCCTCCAGTTTCACCTGATGAAAATGCAGCCAAAACAAAGTGAACGAGACAAGTTAGGGTAATCATTAAACAGTTCTAGATACTGTGATGTATTTTTTTATCTGTGATCTTTAGTTGTTTTTGTGCATTTTTATATGCAAGTGAACTGTGACATAAGGGCCTTATCGAGCACTATATTCTGCAATTTTGCATACTGACTTTGGATACTGTTTTAATTCTGGAAACTGTGTTATTTATTTATTTATTTTTTAATCTTTTGGTTTTGCTAAATTGCATCGCCTTTTACTTTTCACGCAGTTCGTGCATGGATAACATTTAGATTTCATTTTGTTGTTTGGTCATTAATGGGAAATTTTACATACTACGGTATTCCAGTTAACGTGTCGTCCCTTTAGTTTTGGCAAGGGATATTTTCAGAATTATATTGTTCTGAATTAAAATACTTATTCTGTTGAAAATATAATACTGTAGGCCTACCAGCACATCTAAATGGAAGCCTACTTATTTTAAAACACAGTCCTTTCAGCAAAGTATTTTTGATATTGTATTTTTTTCGTGCTCCCTGAAAAACGGACAAGGGTTGGAATGGGCCAAAATGAAATAATCAGATATGCGTCACATGCGTTTAACCGTCACTGAAGTCAAAATTTTATAGGGCCAGATATGTAAGTGCTGACTGTAATAGTATTAAACACCTTTATTATACAGCTAACATATTAAAAACAAACGTATAGAGAATAAAGCAAGCTGGTGCCAGTTGTTTCTCTTAAAAGACTAAAACAGGCTTAAGAGTTGTCTTTCATTTTGCCGCCCTCTTAAATTCGCCGCCCTAGGCATTTGCCTGCTTCGCCTGCCTGCCTAGGGGTGTCTGTATGAATGGAAATTAATTTAAAGTAATTAAAGCACTTCAAGTGTAATCTAAAACTGCAACGTTGTGCTTGTACTTTTAGAGGTCAGACTTTAACAAACAAAGTCAAACAGACAAACACATTGGCAGATGTCTTTTACACTAAAGATTGCAATAGCCAAATGTTAGTCTGGATGATGATGAGGCTAGTAAATGTAATTGGCACATCCTCCCTAAAGTGAAGTACATGTACTCTTCAACCTGCAATCACAATAGTATGGCCAAAATCTTCTTAACATGTAATTCTTGTAAATTAAGTTACAAGTATACACTAGTATCAGTGTTTTTAAATGAACCAGTGTACAGACACACTGGCTCATAAAGATTATATTTTCTAATGAAACAAGTCAGAAAATAACAAACATAATGCATTGCCATTCTTTTTTTTCATGAAAAGATGCATAAGTCATGGTGAATTTGTTAATGCATTAAATATTTTACCAGTGTAAAATATATAGTAAAATACATAATATAAAAGATAGTGAGGATTGAACCCCAGCCTCCAGGCTTACAGAATAAAATACTGTATATTTATTCCCCAACGTCATTAGAATTATTGTGTTATTTTAATTAGCTTTATGGGCTTTTACAGAATGGGTGATTGTTACTTGTTTACGTTTGGAAATACATGTTCAACAGTAATAGCTTTCAGCTGCTGTTTGAATTGTGCCCCTTTAGCACGAAGGAGATGGATGAAATGCAACTGAAGTGTTCCAGAACCACAAGCTTAAGAGAAAATACAACATATCCTAAATTGTACTGCTTTTCACTATATCTGACATTCCCTGTTGGTTCCTTATGGTTTAATTAGCACTTGTTTTATTTGCCAATGGTGACACCAACATATGATGAGTTTTTTGAAGACTGCGCCATTTTGGAGAAACAGTAATCCACACAATATGCCAGAGTGCGTAACACTATCTCATAGACTTACAACTGAGAAATGTGTTACATACAAGCTGACTAAACTCCACCTGCAGGTGCACATTCACAGACTTTCAAAGATTTTGTGGGCATGCAGGTGTAGTACTCAAAGTTCAGTCCAAAAGATTATTTGAGTATAGAATTTGTACTGAAATCACTTTGTTTGCAAAGAAAGTGGGCCTTTTTAATGTTTAACTCCCACAACTGTGACAGAAGGTGGTTCCAAGACTGCCAGGATAAACCAGCATCATTTAAGAAAGGCACTCTAATGTCAAATGTGCCATCATCTGGAAAAAAAACAAAAAACCAATACTTTGACTGTGGTCAAACCTGCATTTCCAGTTTAATATCCCCCTCCCCCTTTTTTTAAACATACACAACTATATAAATCTCCTCAAATAAATAAACATAGTCTGCTCTTTAATACATTTAATACATTTACATTAATACCCTTTAACATCAACAGAAAAGGGAGTTTATTTAGTTTGACTATCAAATTTCAAAGTAGACCCAAATTTCCTTTTTCAAGGTGGCTCAACGTCCATATCAGATTTTGCATGAGGCAACTTACAAATTTTATGTAAATATGTTTATGGAAAATGGACACTTTTGTCAGCTAGCAACACAACCTGCTTTAACTGCTTTATAGGCTGTGTGGTCCAGTGGTTGAAGAAAATGGAGGAGGTCCCCGGTTCAAATCCTGTCTCAGCCACTGACTCGCTGTGTGACCCTGAACAAGTCACTTAACCTCCTTGTGCTCCGTTTTTCGGGTGAGACGTTGTTGTAAGTGACTCTGCAGCTGATGCATAGTTCACACACCCTAGTCTCTGTAAGTTGCCTTGGATAAATAAATAAACAAATAATAATAATAATAATAAACAGATAATAAAATAACAACTGTGTTTCTCTGTTTTCACTGTGTTCAGGAGGTCCCAGCCTCTGTGTGCACAATGTTGTGTTTTGAAAGCCTACTCTACCCTGTACCCACTTCCCTGTTTCTTTGACGCCCCTACCCCCACCCCCACCCCACCCCTACCCCTTCATTCTTTGCTAGGATTTTCAGCGCACAAACCAAGAACAGATGTCTAGTGCTACAGTGATGAAAGACACTGCTGTTCTGGATGGCAGCCACATGCTTTTCATTCAAAGATGAAAGCTTTCAGCTTCCTTCCAGTGAAGCCGGTTTCAAAAGCAGCAAATCTCCCACTGACTCAAACTCTCTTCACACACACATGCACACACACACACAAACTGCTTAAAACAGACCTGATTATTTCTGAGTACGTTAAAGTGAGCAAGGTAAACCTTTTTAAGGATAAAAGCTCTAAGCACTGACACTTATGTACACTGTAAAACAGGCTTTGCTACAACATTTTTGGTACGATAGTGCATTCTAAAATGTATATTGACATTTAAAGCTGGACGGTTAAGATCAATTGTATTGCTACTTTTGCTTTTTAATTAGGCTTACAACTTTTAGCTTTAAAGTAATACCAGTATGTACTGTAGAATACAACTGATGCAAAGCAGATCTTTATTAAATCATATATGCAAGTAGGTGTTGTTGTGTATGAGGCTTCTGTGTTTAAAACATTTTCCCATTTAAAACTATCCGTTCCTGCATTTGTTATTTTGAAAGAATAGGTAACACGTTGAAATTTCAGTCTGAAATGGAAAAAAAATCTCCAGTCAAGAGGAAATTGCACCAATAATATAGTGTACCAATGACAGATATAGTGCATTTACACTTAAAACTCCGACCTGAGTTGCCTTGGGGTCGATTAGATTAAAATATCCTTATCATTTGAGCCACCTGTTTACACTTAAGCAGCTCTCTAAGCCGACTCTGAGCCTATATGCAAGCGCAAAGCTCCTGAACTAACCTGCGTGACCTCAGATGTCCTATCTCCATGGCGACCTCACGAACAAAAAGTTAATACAGTACATACGTGCATTTCCTGAGTTTACACATTTTTACATGTATTTTTATTGAAGTACCGATAAGCCGTGCACATTTGAAGTAAACATTGGGTGTAATACAATATGAAACTATTACATATCATGGCCCCAATCATGTGGATGAGTGAAACTGCTCAGAATAGATGATTTAAAAAATAGTAGCAAGCATCGGCTTGATGACTTCGGTCTGTCATGACCGTGGCTTCGGCGGAGTGTGTTTCTGCGTCCTGTTCCGAAGAAGACTGCTAAGTGACACTGACACTGGGGCATTGTTGACATCGTGCCCCTCCTTGAGCTGGCTCAGGAACTGATGCGTTCACAGTAGAACAAAAAACAAACCCAAGTCATCGCAAAGCAACCCTCTGAAGCAGGCCACATTTAGGACGGCTGGAATTAGGACATGTGTGTTTACTCACCAAAATAGAGCCATCCTAAAAGCTAAACCACCTCGAAGACAGCTTAAAAGTGGCCATTGCAAACAGGGTATTAAAGACCAAGGCTTGTCTTGCAATTGGCAGTGATCACATTTTCACAGACAGCCCATCTTCCTTGGCAAAGGAGATCAAAGGATTGTATTGTGTGTGCATGTAAATAGAGTCATTTGTCACTGTCAACAACCACCAAGGCCTTGTGATGCCACTTCTTCAGGGATCAATTTGCCACAATCACATATTTAGCACACATTTCCCCAACTAGTTATTAAGTTATACACTACATTAAATCTGTATAATTAGATACCTATTTTACATATTTTAAGAACCAACTGCAAACTACAGGCATATTATTTCCATTAGGAGAATAAAATACCAATTAAAATTATTGCAATTAAACTAGTTGAAATGTCTTCATTCTGCATGCTAATATTATATTTTAAAACGCATGTCTCGTATCAGGCAATTAATTTGAGCTGCACTGGTTCAGTAAGATGAGCTTGCTAACATGATTATAAGTCATTCCTAGCAACAGCGTAAAGGAGAATCATAGAACTCATATTTGTTGAATGTTTGCCTCAAGAGCTGCCAACTGGCTAATCTGCCAAGTATTTCACTGACTTTAAAGGGAGCATCAAACTCAAATGTGCCAGTTGATGTAATGCACGTTGAGGGGAGCAGGGATGTTTGAGCACTGCATTCAGTCTAATTACATTCAGGCTTTCTCAGCGTTTGGAAACATAACTTGAGGAAGCTTAATTACAAACATGTAATGAGATCTGTATGAAGATGCTCACAAACAAGAACAGTCAATGCTGCAATACCGTATTCCTTCGAATTTAAGACACGCTTTTTAACAATTTTTTGCTTCTCAAAATAGCCTGTGTGTATTAAAATCGCCAACAAAAGACGTGGCTACCTGAGTACACAAGCAGCAACGTGACACTGCTGAGAAAAAACAAACCAAGCTTCCTGAGGAATTCCAAGAGAAACATTTACAATTTCAGCATTTCTAACAAACGGTACCAGCTTGGACAGATCGGACATGCTGATCAGACTACGGTATTTTTCGAGATGTAAAGCAATATCACAGTTCAATGCTGTTGTGGTTGCTCGGTTACATGTTGCTTGATGTCGTGGAGTGTTGTGTCGTGCTTGCTGTTGCCAGGACGCGTGACGCTGTAAGTGAGTGGTGGTGTGTGTACAACAGAGACGCCATCTTAAGGATTATACAGCGCGCAGCACAATAAACAAGCTCTGTGCTTAATATACAACAACACTTTTGTGTCTGTATTGTACAATACAACAGAGTAATTCAGGTTGTATCTTTGTAAATGCATATTTATCTGATGTTTTATTTTTCCTCAGATTGAGGGTGGTAAATTTGGGCTGTGTCTTAAATTCGAGGGCGCCTAAAATTTGAAGGAATACAGTAGTCCCACAAAACATGTAATTTTAAGTCCTGTATCACCCTGTCACAGTAAGCATTTTAAACCTAGATAATACAAACAATACTTTATTTTCCTGTTTAAAGCCAGTGCTGTTTGTTTTTTCTTACATTTGGTTAAGAAAATTATGCAAATCAGACCAATAAATTGACATTTCGCAGTATTTGTATGTCCTCAATATTTTCATGCAACAGTTTACTGCTTTATAATGTAAATAAAAGCTAGGACTACAAGATAGTGCAAGCTTTTGGAAAAAATGTTGATGGCTGGTAAAACAGCTGTTTTTGGTAGGGATTGACCCAATATCTGAATAATAAAACAAACATATCTCAGAAAATATCAAATAAACAGAGTACTTACATACAGAGATACAGTGTGTATAGATAAATAAACCTTGCTAGTAATATTCCTTATTGTAATCAAACAAATTCTTGCTTTGGAAAAGCATTCTGTGATCTCTTTCAACTTTGGTGGGCTTAAATTCCATGCATCTCAGACAGTAAGACAGACAGATACATAGATGAACAGACGGAATGATAGATGCACAGAAAGCAAAGCATTCCAGGTTACAAGCCAGGCTTGGCAGTGTTGTCCTAATAAGTTTCAGTAAATGGCATGTGAACTCCTTCCTGAACAAAATACACAAGTTAGAATATCCGGTGCTGCAACAAATATTTGTATTCGTTCATAACAGAAATTAAAAATGTCTGTATCAAAAAGATATCATGAAAAGGAAACCATTACATAAATGACGTCTGAAATAAATAGCACACACTTTGCTGTACAAAAGAGTGTGCATCTCCTTTTTTTAATAGGTAATTTTATGGGGTATGAAGAAAGATTGTTTAACTGTAAATAATTTAATTTTCTAGATTATTCTTCTAAATGTTGAAAGAATATTCAAATATGAAAAATCAACGTTCCTTCAAATACTAAAAACTTTTGATCCATATGGTTGTGCTGATCTTGAGATTTAAATGAATTAATGAATTATTAGTGTTCCTAAGGAAAATGGAAAAGGGTCATTTGTTTTGAAAAAAAATCTGCTACAATTATAGTTCCACAAATATAGGAACCATCTCCTACAGATGACATAAATATTGCATACAAGTTACTATACCTTGAATTCCAGTTTCAACCTTAAGCCATAGGGATAACGCATAAGGAATATATTATATTTCTAAAGTCTTAATGCCTCCGTCTAGACTTCAGAGTGTTGCACACTATAGTTATTTATTACTATGCATTGTGATGCTGCTGCTATAGTTTACACCAGATTGCTTAAAAACACAGACTAGTAAGCAGACTATAAAGGCTAGCTTTTTACCGTAAAACCATCATTACACCTTAAATAGTAAACCATACTACCAGGAGTTCATTTAATTGGCTTGCAATGTGAAAATCAGACCATAATTATTTGTGTTCCTAACATTCTAATGCAATTATTCTTAGGTCTGCAGAGAGCTTCCAGTTCTTTCTTTAATCAAAGGAAAAGTAATTTTGATTGGTGAAACAGTTTGCCAGACACAATGGTTTGTGCATTTAATCAGTCTGTTTATTCAAACTGCATTATATTTTAAAGCATTATATCCATTTTTGCTACAACGACTACAGATCTCAATTCTCCAGACATATTTAGAAAGTTAGAAAATGGGGGCTAGATTCCCAAAGCTATTTACTCCAAAACGTCATTACTAGGCTTTTTTCACATAGCAAAAAAAAAAAACCTAATAAAGTTACCAAAGAACACACATTTTTAGTTGCTTGTGTATAGTCGAAAGTTTTTTTCTTATTCGTTTTAAAATTGTAAATGGCGTATTTTTTTTCCACTTCAGACAAAAATAACACTAAAAACTATTGGGGGTTAAAAGCTTTGATAATCAAGACCTGAGGATAGCTCAGTCTGGTGTTTTTGAGACTCTTTTAGAATAAATTTAATATCAAGGCATATAAGGTTCATATTTATGGCATAAATAAATAAAATGTTCTAAATATTTCAAAAGGGTGTGGTTTTTATATTTACAGAGTCCACAAGTACCCATAGCATGAACACTCTGTAATGATAGAGTTTCACACTACAGGTGTCAACAAAAATACTTTCATAAAAGAAATACATTTTAAACTCCAAACCACCAAAATAAAACAAACTGTCTGAATGAAAGACGGTCGTATCTCCTCCATCCAAAGCGACAAACTTTGCTCCCCAAGCAAAGCTGGGTAGGTGGAGCAGCTGGCTATGGGCGGACCACCAGCACCCTAACGATAGAAACACAGCCTCCAATAATTCACCTCTCACGTCTCTTTGATGTTTATTTGTAGCAGCTGTGGAGTACAATGACCTAACTGGTTGGGTGTTGGGGGTTGTGGGTGATCCTCCCACTCTCTATTCCCCCCCAACATAAGAGGCCCATTTGTCTTACTCACCTAACTAGATATTTGAATGCTGTAGATGGTGCTTTTACTAATTTCAATACGCACTGAGAAATGTACAGGTATTTATCTCACTTGTAAGTGCAAGACTAAGGGCCAGGGCTCAGTTGCACCACCTACATGTTAGTTCAAACTTAGCTTACTTATAATATAATTCTTTACTAGCTTAACATTGAAAACATTTTTGTTTTAAGATGCTGCATCCAAGTGCAGATTCTCAAAATGTTGTAATCCAAATTTGTATATATACATGTATTGGATTTTCCTTTCTGAAAATAGCAATATAGCCCTAGATGTCTGAACTGTATATACTATTTACTAATATATATATATATATATATATATATATATATATATATATATATATATATATATATATATATATATATATATATATATTTATTTATTTAACACTATATATAATAGTGTTAAACACGAAAACATGTTTGTTTAAATTCTCAGTCCTGAGTGTAATTTATATATTCTACGGGCTCCCATGGCCATTGATACACAGACAGCTAACCTTTCGCAATGAACTGTGACTTCCTGCCCTGGCTGAGCTACACAGATTATTTTTCAAATAAACCTAGTCTCCTCCAGAGTAAGATAGAACTGGTTTAGTTAAGCAAGCGGGTTGGGGGAGGAAAGAGAGTTTTTTGATGTGTTAGATAAGGGCAAACAAACTTGTCACTTATCCATGAAGTTACTCTGCACAGGCTTATCTTATCTGTGGCTTGATAGGCCTAAGAGCAACAACAAAAAAAGGAAAGGCTAACTTTTTCTCATACTCTGTACAGAGACCGAAGTTGAATGAGTTTCCATTGCTATACCTCCAAAGGGCACACACTCATTTAGGATGGTTCTTCAGTTATTTTTCAGTGTTTGTAATGTTCTCTAATGTAAGATAATTGAAGCTTCAATCAGAAATTCTAAATTCTAAAACTTATCAGAAACTAAACTAGGTAAACAACATTTTGGCTAATGTTAAAACTGATGAAGGCAGTTTCTACTTGACCCAAAGTTTTACCTTTAAGAGTATGGTCCTTGTCATAAACCCAAGATTGGTGCTCATTCTTTAGTACTGAAGCTCTAGAATTCTCCAACTCCATTTTTTTTCTATCAGTTAATGAATATCAGACTTGTATCCATCCACCCGTTATCAGCATATTAGAAGATGTAATACCTGTAGCTTAACAATTCATTTTGTGTCTTTCTTAAATTCTCTTCTCAGTAAATGTGTTTGTTTATCAGAAGTAGGATTCATTTATGGCCATTTTGTGAATGCTATTGTATTGTGTTTCACAAAGCCCATAGCACCAGAAGCAGCATGTCTGTAAATTTCATTTAAACCACAATTCACTTTGTAAAAAAACGTCTTCTGCACTACTAGTAACTTAATAATTCATATAAAAAGGTTTGTTTTATTGAAGGTCAAAAGTCAATTACTCACCAGTAACATCAGTGCCAAACTCAAGTAAAACTGAAAAGTAAATCAAGTATTTAGGAGGTCAGGGCTGCCCATCTGTTTTTGCTAAGACAGGTTTAGCAACGGATTTAGGACCACAGGGACTTGCTTGAAACTTTGATTATAACTTTTTTTAGTACGCATGAAAAGCTTACCTGCTTTAAGAAATATTTTAGATTTAAAGTAATGGAATTTAAAATATATTTGTTATCCATGTGTCTCCATCAAGAAATGCCAGAAAGTGTATATTCTTACAGCATTTTAACATTGACATTTAGATGTGACTGAATAAGCTAAATGAGATTTGCAGGCACCACACAGCCAGCCAGATTAGTTGGCCAACTTCCCCATTCGGCAGTAAAATGACACAGATGCTTCCACTAGAACTCAAAAAGAGCACTCAAGAGATTACAAAACATCTACATTGAACGACACTGGATTTATTGACTTCAGAGTTATATATTCTCATATTCCTATACATTATTTTGACAACATTTATGAAGGAAACTAAATAACCAAAATGCCAGCACTATTTATTTCCATTGCTCTGTCCCATTTCTTGTGAGAGCCAGATTCGGTCCCAGACCTCTAGAGGTGGAAGGCATGAAAGTCAGCTATTCCAATACGGAGGCTGTGTGGTCCAGTGGTTAAACAAAAGGGCGTGTAACCAGGAGGTCCCCGGTTCAAATCCCACCTCAGCCACTGACTCATTGTGTGACCCTGAGCAAGTCACTTAACCTCCTTGTGCTCCGTCTTTCGGATGAGAAGTAGTTGTAAGTGACTCTATTTAGCAGACGCCTTTATCCAAGGAGTCTGCTAAATAGAGTCACTTACAACTACGTCTCATCCGAAAGACGGAGCACAAGGAGGTTAAGTGACTGGTGAAGAAAACAAGGCAACCAAAAAAAAAAACAGGTATTCTTTTGGCTGCACTGGAAAACTGGTAACACTATAGTAACAACTGTCCAGTGGTAGCGAGGGCAACACAAGAGGGTTAATGATAAAAAGAAATGTGTGGTGAACGCCCACTTGAAATGCACAGCTAGATCCTGTTCATCGGTCTTTAAGGCTTTGAAGACTGTCCCAACATTTGGGCATGGGCATTACTATTCAACTGCTATCACAAAGGATGCTTGGTTTATAAGAATAGGGAGCTTCTATAATTCTACTTTCCCATCAAAGATGCATTTCTAGAAGACTTATCATCATCAAGGGATTATAGCCACAGAAACGTAGAAATTACACCCTAGCAAAAGGCATCCGGATTTTGAAAGTGTGGTTTCTCATTACAGTATCTTTGCACTTAACATGCAATAATTAGATGTTATTTTTAAACATTTTAAATGCTCTGTACTCTGATTAAACCAAATTGTTTCAAGAAACAGAGCTCTGGAAGATCATGTACAGTAAAGTGATACTATTTGGTTGTAATGATGTCTGCAGTGTGCCCTAAACACATGGATACTACATTTACACACACAAAAATGTGTGTAAATACACTGGGTGACATATCAAGTACAGTGGTTATATAAATACAATAAATGAATATAAATAACCCCTTAACATACGTGCAAATACAGGTAACTACCACAATATATATATCACACAGGGCAGTAGTGTGCAGTCGTGGTTAGGGCTCTGGACTCTTGACTGGAGGGTTGTGGGTTCAATCCCAGGTGGAGGACACTGCTGCTGTACCCTTGAGCAAGGTACTTTACCTAGATTGCTCCAGTAAAAACCCAACTGTATAAATGGGTAATTGTATGTAAAAATAATGTGATATCTTGTAAGTCGCCCTGGATAAGGGCGTCTGCTAAGAAATAAATAATAATAATAATCATCTTCTCTCTGTAAATACTCTCTCAGTCAGACACTGGAGGTATTTCTTCAAAGAACCAATGCAATTTGAAGAAACTTTTATTTATTTTTTTTAGCTAGTAGGCCTATGTGTTTTAATTATTATTATTTTTTTTTTATGTAGCCTATATGTTACAAAACTAATCAATGTATTAAATAAGTGTTGATGCTGAACAGTGCAGTTAGGTCTGGCTGTCACAGTGTAACATAAAAAGTTCCGGTATAACGCCAATTTTTGCTACCTATCAATTTTTCTTACTTTCCGTACTGCGCATGCCCAGACTATTTTCAGCCTGCACTACCCAGACGCTCATCAAAAACTGCTACCTAGTTTTCTGGATGACAATATACGTGTTTTACCCCACATGTAATTATTAGTTTTATATTAAATACATACAGCTGGTGTTAATGAACGGTAACGTGTAGAGCTCGGTACATTTTTAAAATAAAAAAAGCAAAATATAAAAGGTAACTACACGCCGACTGCACATTTTTTACATTGAAGCATAGCGTTTTGTTCTCAAGTATACCTTTGTAAAATTGTTTTGTAAAGGTATTATTATTATTATTATTATTATGTTTTTTCAAACTACTCTCTATATAACCACCAAGATGAATTGATGGGGATTGTTTTAACTTCCCCAAAAAATGTAAAATAACGTTATTATCTACAGATGCAATTTTGGTACAGGTAACAGTATATACATTTAAACACCAGCTAATCTCAATTTGCCTGTAAATGCTGTTTTAATGTAAGTTTTCAGTATACATCTTGGATGATAGAAAGTGCGAGATTTATTAAACAAGTGTCTTACCTGTCTAGCTCTGATTCTGTTCTCGACTCCGTTGTATTTGTCACACTCCTCCAAACCTCTCCGAGTGATGTACGCGTTTACAACAAAACTGTCTCCTAAAACACCCCCCAGAAACACACAAAAAAAGTTATTCTAAAACAAAAAAAAATGCAGCAAATCAGCAACCACTTAAGAAAATGCAGGCAAACGTGTTATCTTGAAAAAAATACACATTTATAAAAACGCAGAAAAAAATAAAATAAAGTATATATATATATATATATATATATATATATATATATATATATATATATATGTATTTGCCCCCTGATTTTCTGCATTTTTGCACATTTTTCACATTGTATTTGGTGAGATTTTTTTTGTGGGTTATAGTAGTATATAGAGGGAGTCTGAGAGAAAACATGACACCAAAGTTTGGTGCTTCTTTCATTTGTTTGGTGTGCAAGGTAATCAAACATGCAATCTTCAGGTGTGAAAAAGTTATTGCCCCCTAGTTAACAGTACTTTGGTTTACAACCAGGCCTGATTTGGGCCAGCCCTGCCCAATATAAATCTGACTAACTTTTGCCCTTACCATCAGAGATAAGTTGTTAGCACACAGGTTCTAGAGGCACATCATGCCACGAACAAAAGAAATTCCTGAAGACCTCCAGAAACAAAGTTGTTGATGCCTATCAGTCTGGAAAGGCTTACAAAGCCGTTTCTAAGGCGCTGGGGCTCCACCGAACCACAGTCAGAGCCATATTGTCCAAATGGAGAAAGTTTGGGACAGTAGTGAATCTTCCCAGGAGTGGCCGTCCTGCCAAAATCTCTCCAAGAGCAAGGCGTAAAATCATCCAGAAAGTCACAAAGAACCCTAGAACAACATCCAGGGATCTGCAGGCCTCTCTCGCCTCGGCTAAGGTCAGTGTTCATGACTCCACCATCAGAAAGACAATGAGCAAAAATGGGATTCATGGCAGAGTAGCAAGGCGGAAACCATTGCTCACTAAGAAGAACATGAATGCTCGTCTCAAGTTTGCCAAAAAGCACCTGGATGGTCCTCAAGAGTTCTGGAACAATGTTCTATGGACAGATGAGTCAAAAGTGGAACTTTTTGGCCGACATGGGCCCCGTTATGTCTGGGGAAAACCAAATACGGTCAAGCATGGTGGTGGTACTGTCATGGTTTGGGGATGCTTTGCTGCATCAGGACCTGGAGGCCTTGCCATCATTGAAGGAACCATGAATTCTGCTCTGTATCAGAGAATTCTACAGGAGAGTGTCAGGCCATCCGTCCGTGAGCTGAAGCTGAAGCGCAGCTGGGTCATGTAGCAAGACAATGATCCGAAACACACAAGCAAGTCTACATCAGAATGGTTGAAGAACAATAAATTTATAGTTTTGGAATGGCCTAGTTAAAGTCCAGACCTAAACCTCATTGAGATGTTGTGGCAGGACCTGAAACGAGCAGTTCATGCTCGAAAACCCACAAATGTCACTGAGTTGAAGCAGTTCAATAACTACAGGAAGCGTTTGGTTGCAGTTATTGCTGCTAAAGGTGGCGTAACCAGTTATTGAGTCTAAGGGGGGCGATTACTTTTTCATAAGGGGGCATTGGGTGTTGCATAACTTTCTTTAATAAATAAATAAAATATGCATCAAATTTTTGTGTTATTTGTTCACTCAGGATATTAGGTTTTGGTTGAAGATCTGATAACATTCAGTGTCAAAAATATGTAAAAATGCAGAAAATCAGACAGGGGGCAAATACATTTTCACTGCACTGTATATATTAACAAATATACCACTCCTCACCTTCAGGACTTTCTCTCCGCTTGCATGCTACACCAGGTCCCACCAAACCATGGAAAAAAGATGAGGTGAAAAGCAACATTATTATTATTATTATTATTATTATTATTATTATTATTATTATTATTATTATTATTATTATTATTATTATTATGTTAAAACATTTCGACTAAAATTCATTATTAAAACGATAGTTAAGCCTGCTATGATAATGTATCTCTTACCGTGTTTTGACTGGAGTTTCCCCATTGTATTTCTCTTTTCCAGCTGCTATTCCCTGACGCGATTATTCACCAAACAGATTATCATTTGGAGTTTGATGTACAACTGTAAATCCCAAGTAGCAAACAATCCCAGAAATGTTCTGTTACGAAAAGTTAATAGCTGTTTTCAAACATGCGATCTAAATAGGTGCTATTCCTCTGTGTAAAAACAGCAATAAAAAAAACGATGAGACAGTGCGATCAGTAAAAATCTGCTGCAGGTTTTCGCATCTAAGCTATGTGAACACTGATGAAACTGAACTAACTACTCTGCTCTGCACTCACCGCATTAAATGCGATCGCATCCATAGCGCCAACTAGCTGTTCTGTCAGAACTCGCAGTTTATTTGGGTCTTTGAAATGTATCTCAGTTTACATACTAATTAACTTTGGAAATGTACCTCTTTTTTCCCTCTGCATTTACCATGCTTTACCGTAGGTTTACCATGTTTTCTGCAATATATTTTCATACTTGCTTTTTATATTATTTACTTAGTACACTACACAATTGAAATCAGACCATTTAAAAATAAAACACATTGCCTGAGCAATGGGTACAGAAGTGAGATGTATATGCAGTCTGTAAGTTTGCTTACATTTATTTAATTAATTTTAGTGAACTGTTAGATGTGTTTAAGCAGTGTAAACACATTTATACTGTTAGCTTTTTTTTTTTGGATGTTCCAGAAATCGACAGTTTAAAATAAATGAACATACTACCAGATCTATGTATGGACTGCTACAGAGATTGGCCCAAGTGATGAAGTTTCCCATGGTGCAAGATGTCTGTTGCAATTGTTGTGAAAGTACTTTACATGCTTCTGTTAGTGCACAGACAATCTTTCTGTAATTATCTTTAATGAAATGAATGCCTGCTACAGATGGTGCAAGTATTAAAGTGACCAATATGAAATGCTTCAACTGATCAATAACAATCAATCAATCAATCAATCAATCAATCAATCTTTATTTTATATAGCGCCTTTCATAGTGGACCACCATCATAAAACGCTTTACAAGACGTATTAACAATAAGAAAATCCATAATACTTTAAATACAGAGAAATGCATAATACATGATATACAGAAAGAAAAATAATGCATAAAACAATACTGTGAAAAATGCATAATACATCAAGTACAGTGGACTGTGCATAATACATGATAGTAACATAATACATGAAATAGTAGCAGCAACTAATAGCAGATATCAGGCTTAAAGAGCATGGAAAGCAAGAGAGAACAGGTGGCTCTTGAGAGTTGATTTAAAGTGAGCGACGGTGGGAGCATCACACACCAAAGCTGGGAGAGAGTTCCAAAGAGTCGGAGCCATGAAGCTAAGCGAGCGTTCTCCAAGTGTGGTGCACTTTTGATGTTACCAAAGTGGACAGATAAAGACAAGAAACAACTGATTCAGAGACATCCACCAAAGCTTGATTTGACCAAATCTTTATTGTGTTTGACAGAAGGACCAAGAGAACGTAATATACTTTTTGGCCCGTGGCCTTGTACTGTACAAACTCAGTACAACTCGTATAGTTCGATTGAAATAAGAATTAACGAACACACGCTGTCCTCCAAAGCGTGTGCTATCAGCCGACCACTTCTTTACACACTGCAAACCCACCATGCAGCCACCTCAGAGTTACAGCGTCGGAGGACAACAAAGCTGTGGGCAGCTTACAGGCAAGCCCGCAGGCGCCCGGCCAGACTACAGGGGTCGCTGGTGCGTGCAGAGCTATAGGGTGCATCGTGCACGCCACGCCTTTACCAGATGTGACACTCGGGAGCCCTTGTTGACTATACTTTTAGGTATTGGCTTGTGCTGTCTAACTTGACGGCTTCAATAGCAAAAGTTAACAAATGTACATTATACAGAATTAACTTGGTGAACAAAAACAATAATAAACACTTACAGTTTCACACAGAAATCAAACATTGTTGATTGTTTCGCAAAAACATGCGCTTTGAAAGTTCTGCTGATAACCTGAGCTTTAAAGCCAATTGAACGAGAACTATTTTTTTGCTTCTCACTCATTATAAACTGACACTGTAATCAGCTGCACTCGGTAGTTGCGAATGAATGAATGAATGAACAATCCTTTTCCAATCAGAGGTCAGTCACGTGAAACAACAGACGAGTTATCCACTAGTCTTTTTATACTATAAATTATAGTTTTTATCCCTTCAGTACCGATAAAAGTGTCGAGTTACGAGTAAAACGTGGTGTCGAATTAAAAAATTAAGAGGCAAGATGCGTATATTTTATGTGGGAAAAAGTCGGGACCAAGTCTGTCTAATTAAGCAAAGGTGTTGAGTTATCCACCAGTCAAGTTAACCATAATTGACTATATATATATATATATATATATATATATATATATATATATATATATATATATATATATATATATATATATATATATATATATATATATATGTGCAGAAGTATTACAGGTAAACAGCTTAACTGTCCTGTTTTATAGTTTAGGTTCCTGTTATGTTTAGTTAGTGCTCAAAAAGAGCTAGGTGTTTATTTTGTTTTGTTTTGTTTGTGTATTAAAATTAGCGTCAGTGCTTTTGAAACCTCCATTCCTGTGTGTTGGGTCAGTTTTAAAGGGGCAAAGAACCCAAGTTGGCAAGGGTTGTTTATATATATATATATATATATATATATATATATATATATATATATATATATATATATATATATATATATATATATATAATTAGCTCAGAGAACCAGCTGCCCAACGTTTCAATATGTTGTACATATCTTTCTCAAGGGAGTCTGTGTTTGAATCAAAACATTGGAGGTATTTATAGGTTTGACGGCATGACAACTACTTGTTATTGTTTACATTCAAATCCATGATTTATTCTTACATGATGTAATGGTGATCTATATATTGTGACATCATTTTTACTTCTATCTTTGAATCTAACATTACTTTATATAAACTTATATTTTTATTATATCATGCAATGCTGGCTCTGAGGATCAGTCTTGATTTGGCCTCCCCAGAGCATCAGCATGCACAATTTTTGAATGAATTTTGTTTATTTATTTACATGTTATATATTTATTGAAGTTAATTAGTTCATTCTTTGTTGAGTCCCGCTGGCATGATTGTGTTTAGTCTATTTATCCATTTACTTTCTTTTATTCTATATGTTGCATTGTCTAATTTTAGCTGTTCTAATACTACAAACTTTACATCATTTATGTCATGTCCTTGACTGGTGAAGTGCTGTATTATTGGTTCATTCATTTTTTTTCCCTTCTAATTAATGAAAGGTGGTTCTGAATTCTTTTATATAAAGTAGTTCCAGTCTCTCCAACATATTTGATTTCATCACATTTTTCACAAGCTATTCATAAACAACATTGCTATTTTTACAGTAGGTATTAGTTTTTAGTGGATATGTGGTTCTTATGTTTAATTATATTTTCACTTTTGTCCATGTATTTACACACTTTACATCTACTGGTGCACATGTTCATAGAACCTATTTTGTCAATTATTCTTTTATGTTTACTGTGATCTAAATTAGCTTCTCTTTTGAATGCTACAACTGGGGCCTTAAGAAATACTTTTTTTAATTTTTCTGAATTATGTAGAATCCGCAAGTGTTTCCAGACTATATTATTAAATATCTTTACGCCAATAAAGAAGTCCCATTTATAACTTTGAACTACACACCAAGTTAAGCTGAGTAAATTCATTTATTTGAAACATGCAAAAGAAAGTGCTTTATTTTTGATATTGTGTGCATTGGAAAGATACACCAAGGGGGCGGAGTTGAGACGGCACTAAGTTTTTTTTTGTTTGTTTTGTTTTTTTCCCCCCTCAGTGCTGACACTGTTTGAGCAGAACAGTTGGGAGGAATTTAGTCATTTTTCAAGGTCTTTGTCGGAGAGGTGTGGATAATGTGCTTAAGTGTCTTTTTGTGTTTTTCTGTACCATTTACAAACCACTAAAAATACATTATTTGAAGCAACAAAGTCGGGATGAGTGAGTATAAAGACAGCGATTTTTTTTTTTTCCCCTGTGTTGCTATCTTCCAGTTCATTTAATTGTTCTTCATCCAAATCAGCATGCCTACTTACTACTTTTGGGATTTTTTGCTGGTAATTGGTCACTCACTTTTACTGTACATCTGTAACAGTAAACAAGATTGCTAATGGTACTTTAAATTCTGTGAGACAGCGCAGTGATTTTGAATATGTGACAAGGCTCCAACTGTCCATATCCATCCAATATACGGACAGCTGGAACCTTGCTTGACTAATCACACTGATTGTTTCAGGTTCCATTGCCAGCCCTGTATTATATACAGTGCATTCCGTTTATAAGAATAACTGATATAAGAATCAACCGCATATAGTGATCAAAACCACTTGGACCAAATCATTCCTATACTAACCAATGTAAAATAATACGCTTGTAAGAATCAAGCAATCCGCTTATAAGAATCATTTCGGGGCAAACTGACTACATGTAATACGATACTTGATCAAGTGCAATGACGTGTACAGCCAGTAAAAGCTGTTTTTTAATTTGATCACATCTTACACGATTAGGCACGTAAGCAGCTTGGATCGTGCAATGATGCAGAAAACACTGCACAAGTTTGTAATCAAACAGTGACTGTGCCACTGCATTGTGCAGGTATGTTTTTTGTGTTCTCTTTTAGTGAAAATGTGTTTTAATAAAGTGAATACACATTACTTGAATATATACCGAATACAGCAGTGTTATTGTGTTGCGGCGTGATGCGGTGAGGAGGAGGAGGAGGGAGGATTGCGGAGGATTGCGGAGCTTTGCGTCTCCGCTTAGTGAAAAACTGTGAGATTTGCATCGCAACTTAAAAAAAAGTAAGCCACAGATGCTTAAATGCAGTGGCAGTCCTGACAGTAAAATACTGTACTGTAATGTCATTTTAATTCAATGGCCATTACATGTAACAACACACGGCAGTTAAACTAGGCACCCTCACGAGGCAATCACTTCTCAAGTATACTGTAGTAAAATAGGATTCTGCAGCCTTGAGTAAACATAATCGTGATCATATAACATGGTGCTTACACTCAAGGACATGTTTTGATGTATTGTCCTCAGTGATTGAGCACCATTGACATCTGTATACTGTATTTAAACTGCTGATGGCACGCTTTTGCTAATTATAATGTGACAGAGTGGCTGAGGACAGTGTAAATTATCAGGCTGGAGTCTTGATTTACAGTTTTAAACCAGTGTTGGCTTTATTTTTCTTACACTGCGGTGGCGAAACAACCGCTAATAAAACAAACAAAATAAACCTAGCTCTCAGCTGGAGCACTAACTAACAGTACTTCGTGTGGAACAAACACTAGATCTCTTACTCGAGTTTTGGTTTCTTTTTGTTACTTCTGCTTCTCCTTACTCCTCTATGCCCCCATCACAAAGCTATTGACTAAGCCATTTCTTTTGAGGTGTCATTAACTTTAACAAGCACTGGCAGTTAACCAATTGACTATTATCCATAATTCGTTAAGGAAAGCAGCTGTGTATTTTTCGTGGGCGTGCATACATGCAGGAACTCGTGACATCTAGTGGTCAACCCATTACACTGCAGCCAGGGAACAAGCTCATATCATTCTCATACTAAGTTTGATTCGGCACCACAGTAATTATATCGGTCTGCTTTTAAGAATCAACCGCTTAAAGTATCAAAACACCCGGGACAGATCTGATTCTTATAAACAGAGTGCACTATATATATATATATATATATATATATATATATATATATATATATATATATATATATATATGGGTTATCTGCACTGATCAGGTCACTGACTATGCGTATTAGTGCTGACTCAGTACTGTGTTGTTTCCGGAATCCAAATTGACATTTTTCAAAGAGATGATTAGTAGAAAGATAATCAAGTAGTTGTCTAGTAACAATCCTCTCCATAACCTATTGGACGATAGTTATTTAAAGTATCAGGGTCAAATGAGGTTTTTTTGAGAACTGGTGTCACAGTGCAACATTTTAATGGTGATAGAACCACTCCAGAACCTAAAGAGAGATTTATAATTTTAGTAATTTGAGGAGCAAGATAGTCGGAATATTAACTACCAACTTAGATGGCCAGGGATCGAGAGAACAGGTCGTGGATCATGTTTATTACATCCACAATATCAGAAACATTAACTACTGAAAAATTTGAAGTGGAAGTTTTTTCAGAAATGGATGTGATGTATTGAGCATTACGAAGCAACATAGAACGGCTTCAACCTTTTCTGTAAAGCATTAAGCAAAGTCTTCACAGTTTAAAGAGGTTGAAGAAGCAGTGTTGTGTTTTGATTGAAGAATTTTACTGAATGTCCTGAACAGTACTTTCGTGTTTCCACAACCCTCAGCTATAACAAACAATTCACAGATTCCAAAAGTGCAACTATTATTGCAGCACATCTTCATTTTCAACTACTTGTACTGTGCCATTACAACTCTTTTTTTTTTTAAACAGTATAAAAAAATACTAATCTGCTCTTTTTATATGTGTGTTCTGTTGCAGTCAGCAGACACAAAATATTATCATACATGCATGTTACAAATCCTACACACATTTACTACACAATTACTTTCCTGATTCTTTTTGAAAAAATGATAATGTTCTATTTCTTTGTAAAGGTCAACCTCCATTGTATTCCATAAATGGATTCTTATCTGGGGTACAGTCAAGTGGCCTCAGTTTTGTCACTTTAAAATTGTATTAATACTTGTACTGTGATTCTTAAAATGTATTTTTTGTTTACGACTGTAAGTCGCCCTGGGTAAGGGCATCTGCTAAGAAATAAATAATAATAATAATAATAATAATAATAATAATAATAATAATAATAATAACAAAAGTAGGTAACTTCAGCACAATTTATATAAGCTAGTTTGTTGTGAAAAGAGACAAATATGCCTGTAATGCACAGGCAACACAGGTTATATTAATTTAAAGTTTGTTTATCGGGCACCGTTGCTAGAGAATGATGTCACCCCAAACCAGCATCCCATCAACAGACTTGCCTCAAGGACGCCCTGTCTCCAGAATACAGAAGGACTCTGATGGACTTTCTGGGTTGTGGCATAATGCTACTATGATAGTTTTACACTCTACAGCATGTCAATGAGTGTAAATATACAATGTAATCATAACTCTACAGAAATTACAAGGATTAGATGATCCCTGTATGACAGACAATGGCTCTTATTAGTTTTAATTTAAATGTCTCACAGTCAGTGAAAACTAAATAAAGACACTTCATAAGCAGGGAATGGGAACATTACATCATGTACTTCTATGGATCAGTTTCACTGATCTGACACTTTCTTGTAGCGCCCTTGAAGATGTTCTTGCCTTTGATTTAAAAACAGGTTTCTTTTAAAATAGTTGTAGGCTGAAAATGAGAAACACCTGGTACAACACTGTCGTTACTGGATGCAGGACCACCATGGGCAGTTAAGATGGCATTCACTGGTTCAACATGACAAGTCTGCATAGTGTTTCATTAGCTCTGGAGGGATAAGTAACTATTCCTCAATGATTACTGCCTCTAATTCCTTCAGGAACGTTGGGGGTTTAAATTTGCTTTAAGGCCATTTTGAGACTCTTAGATCAAAAATAAATAAATAAATAAATAAATAAACAAATAAACCCTGCTGATTAAGAGCCTACTGTCAGATCTTCAAAAATTCTAGGTTTAATCAAGTACTGGTGATGGTACTGAAGTCAATGGTGTAACATTATTCATTTTTTGTTATAAATGTAATCATCCTTAAGTTCAAATGCTCAGTCATAGCTAAATAGCCACATTTACTCCAGCCTAGCCTGATAAATGCATAGGTTTACACATTGGAAAATTCATGAATAATTGCCAGATTACCATGCATATTTACCATGAAAATCTTCTTAAGGCCATAGGTAATGTAAACAGCAAATGTTTCAATGGAAAATCATTTGCTGGGAAATTACTGCTACTGTATTTGCTGTACCCTCTGGTAGCTTGCAGGTTTTTGATTATTCTTGAGGCAAATGTTACAGAAACATCCTCAGATCTAAACAGTGAATCTAAACAGAAAACTGATTCTAACCATAAATCACCATTTTACAAACTTAATCCCTAGAATTAAAGTCTTCAAAATGCTATTGAAAGTGTAGATGTGCTGACAATCCTGTAATGCTTTTGAAATTTCATTATGCCTTTTGATATATTCATGGCCTTAAATAAAAAGGGCTGGATTTTAGAGGAAGAGCCAAGATATTGTGACAGCAGAGTATTATTACCTTGTTCTATTTCAATGGACAATAACCTTCCCATTATTTGATATGGGAGGAATGTCAACACTGAAGTATATTACCACCAATTTCCGGTTTCTATAGTGTGCTTACCATTACAAAGGCTTCCGACGGTATTTTTGCAGTTTTGCTATGCTTTTCCTATGGTTATACTATGCATTTACCATACTATACCATGGTTTGCCATCTTTATTAATGTGCTTTACCATACCTCGCTATTCTTTACAATGGTTATCAAGGCTTTACCATGCTTTCAAACATACATTATTACACTCTGCTATGCTTTTACTATGGGAAACTTTTATAAGGGTATTTTCTATTTGTCTTTGTTCATATTGACCTCTTAATGGTCTTTATAAAAGATTAGTGCCTTAAGGCAGAAAGCTAATATATATTATGGCAGTAATTTATCTGGAACACACTATTTATTTTGCACTGACAGCAATAGATAGTGTAGAATGTATAGTATTTGATGTTTATATTGCCTAATTACAGGGTTGTAAATCCTATTATATTGTTCAGAAGACAACACACAGATGTCTTTGTCCAGAAATGTGCATGAGATAATGGACAACTGTTGACTTACAGTACATGTGGTTTGAACAAATGACCATGCTATAGGCTCCAATGCTCCCCACTTCCCTTGCTTTGAAAAAGGAGATCCAAAGAATATAATTTTGTGACAAATTAGAAGCCTATCCTTAATCTTTCCCTTTAATCAAGTTAACACATTATTATTCATCACAAAATGCATGCTTCCAGTTTGCTTAATTTCATTGCAGGCAAGTGGATATTATTAATTTATCATAGAAAATGTATATTTCATAACATTTTATTATATTGCAAGGGTCAGTACTTGTACCCTTTCTGTTCCTCATTTATATAAATGACATGGACCAAGATACATGCTGCTAAATTTGTTACATTTTCAGATGATACCAAACTAGGGACAGTAGTGAACTCAGAAACTGCAGCCCAGATATTTTACAGGGATTTAGACCTCTATTTCAGCAGACTTGTGCCAGTCTGGGCAGCGCTGTGGCAGCCCTCTTTGGGACTCTCAGTTGGCATTGGGCCAGCCCGCCATACGGGACAAGAGGGGGTTCCAACCTGGTCAGCATGCAATGTATATCAGCAGTGCAGTGAGCGCATTGTTATTGTTGAGTGTTGCTATACCTGCAACTGCCTGCTGAATAAAGAGATTTTCTTGAATCTCTGTGCCTTCTTTCATGAGTAGCCACACAGCTCGTTATAGTATTGCGACTTTGCAATTGGCTTGTTAAGGATTTATTTATATGGTCAAGTAAACATATGCTTTATTTGAAATATTTCCTTGGGACAGCATAGAAGGAAGAGAAGAAAACTATCCCACTATGCACAAGTTTGCTAATCCCATTCTTGCTGTATTGTAATGGCTTGGCATCTCAGCCCATGGAGAGGCAAGGACTAGAGGCAAACTGCTAACCTCACAGTTCAAAGATGAAAATCTTATCAAATATATTCTATATCGTAATCTATGTCTTTTGCCTTACCATTCAACTAAAGACCAAGCTCTCTAGTTGAGAGGTAGGTACGTGTCTTATGCTGATGTACATATGAATAACTCATCAGCAGCTAGAAGGAGCTCCATTGCAGTATATAAATGCTGACTTTCCCATTTAGTTGGAAGTGCTTATCATTTAAATAAATATTTACCTTACAAACATATTACCAGTGGCTGAGGGAGTTTAATTTTTGCTTAGACACGCAGGTTTATACAAAACATCTTGTAAGTGTCACAAGCATAGATATGGTTAGGTAAACCTTATAGTTTTTAATACTCAAAAACCAGACACTTACATGGTGTTTTGTTATATAATGTCACAGAACCCTTTCATTTTTAGTACGTCTTTTTAGGGGTGTTCAGAACCCACATATAAATGCAGGGTACTCGTGCACACACAACATCTATAAATAATGAACAGTTCACCATAACTGTACTATTATTACAAAAAATCAATTTGACTATTTTGTTAGTGGAAATAAACTGAACATTCTCTCTGCTGCCTTAAATGTTTCAATACAGGAAATGTTTCATCCAATAATGGTGGCAACTTAACTGATTTTTTTATTTTTTTATTTTTTTATTTTTTTATTTTGAACACGCATATTGCTGTTGTTTTTTGGAACAGTATCGTTTCTGTCAGGCATCAGATATTCTTTGTCTGTCAAACTCCGCCTTATTTAGAAACCTGTCCCTGACTGTCAGACCCTGCAGGATTGACATATTTCATTGGAGACAGGCCTTTGAACCTCATCAGGGTTTCTAATTATATGTTTTTTCTTCAGGGTGCTTCAGAAATTTTGACAGCCAGTGTTATCAGAACATTTCCAGAACCATCTGTTCTCACTGCTCTGCTGCTTTCAGCCATGGGGTGGGTCAGGCAAGTCAAGTTATCATTCGATTTCAAGAGGCCTCAATGCTGCTTGGCAGCAACATGTATGTACAATGTCCTACTATGAGAGGTTAGAGCTATTTTCTTTTTTTTTTTTAAAAGATCAAACAGTATCTGTACTTTCCCCTCTGCGCTATAATGTAAAAGCAAAACAAGTGTCTGTGTTCAGAAATGGCTTCTCCAGGTAAAGTATTTAGGTGGGCAGTAATTATAGTTTCCTTTAATACCCACACATCAAACCTGCAATTTCTATTTTTCTGTAGGACACAGTATAATTTAAACGATTACGAGAACAACAAGAACATTTTGAGAATCTTTACTGATTTTGAATTTCAGTCTTGATCCTGCGCATCGAGGCACAGGTAAAATCTCCACTACTCTGTAAGAAATATCTAATTGGACACCATTGTAATAGCAATATATTTCCTTATTACCTTCACCTAAATAAACTCTATCAGTTACCATAGTCAGGCCACAGCATTACCAGCAATGGCAACCCAATTTTGACCTGGAACAAATGTTATACAGTCATGTTGATACAGTAACACAATGACATAGAACCATACTGTTGTGATACCATGGTAATATAATCATATTTTCACTGTCATAGCATTCTCCGCAAGACTCTTGTCGCTGCCCCTGTGCTGCTGTTGCCGCTTAGTAAGAATGGCGCCAAAGTTAATGTGTCCCCAACCAAGTACAGCAAGTTGACGGTTAACTCACATTTTTAAAAACACGCTAGTTGTGAACTGTAAACATGTTAATGAACTGAAACCAAAGGCAAGGTTCTGAACACAAAATCATTTTAAAAACACAGTGCACTAGGATTTGCCTGAGTCTTAATACACCTTTATTGAATATACATGAGAACAGGATTATTATTATTTTTATTCAGCCTACCTACCTCAGACTGGGACTGAACAGTCCTATGTGGTTCCAACCTGATTTCCAATGGCATTTTTTAACATACGGTGCAAAGATAACACAGGGCATGTTCTGAGCAGGTCCTGTTTCTGAGTGGCATTCATACTTAAAAGAATTACTGAATGCTAACAATCTGCAAAAACAAGGATTTTGACATAGATTAATTAAACAGGCTTAGGCTTGGTTCTGGGAATGAGAACAAAGGAACAAATCACTTCCAGGCTTCATATCTACGGTTTATAGATCAGCATGGTTTGGACTCCCGCACCCCCTCAGGCTATTTTTAAATTATTTATTAAACAAATGGAAATTAGTGTCACATTGTTATTTATTTAAAGTTGGTTGCTTTCTTTGTATTGCCTGAATTAACAGTATATATTTGCCCATTCAATTATATTTTTGTCAACAAAGAGAAAATTAAAATGACTACAAATTGTTTTGTTTAACTGAATAGCAAATAAAAAATGGTAACAGTTGAAACAAATGGCTTTTGAGCAAAACTTCATGATAAGCATTGCACAGCCCAGAGATGTAGGGTAAAGAATTTTAAATAAATGGCAAAGCATGGGAAAACTGCAAAATTACCAGGTTAAATTACTGTGTTGAACTTTTATAAGGAAGACAGCCACAATTTTCCAGTGGAAAGGTTTGACTAGTATTACTATTAGTTAAAACTTTAAAATCTATTTTTTAATATTGTATCTTCATTTTTCTAATCTTACTAAGCATAAGATTATAAACATTAATACATTATCTTGATACATTATCTATTGCTGTGAGAGCAGTGAATTTAATTGGCCTGAAGATGAAGAAGTGATTCAGTAGGATGCAGTAAACTTTTAATCTGTAGCATTACGGTTGAAATGTCTGCATATCAATACGCACCAACAGCTCTTCAAAACAATAAAGGGGGTGATAACGTTGATAGCACAAAAAAAAAAATTAGTCTTGATTATCTGTAAGACAATAAAAAAATGGGGTGTAACATTTTGAGACAATACCCGTACCCACCCCTCAATGGCTTTAAATGAAACTTGAATAAGCCATTAACATTTACCAATTGCAATTTTAAGAGAATACTGGCAAGAGTTCAAATATATATTTTTATTTTCCATTACAAAAGAGTAGATTACAGTAAACCATATGTTTTGCAAATCTGGTTTTCATTTACATACATTTACACAAAACCAGAATGGAACAGAATGGAAAAACAAAGAAAAGCTTTTTTTTTTGTGTAATGCAACCTTCATAACTGCAGCAACAAAAAAAGCACAACCACTTCTGGACTGGTTTAACACAGACCCAATCAGTTTTGGGCTGATGGAATTAAATATTAAGGGGCTGATGTAAGGATAGGCATAGTGCAAACAATTGCGACTGCAAAATCCAAATTGTCTAGCGGCCAGGCAATTATTTTGCACTGAAACCTACAGTATGTAAGCTTAAAAGCCATGCAAATTACTCAACGCGCACAAATAATCAGCTGCAATCATAATAAAGAGGGTCGCACTGTCTGTGCATCTGGCTATTTAGAGGCTGCACTTATAGCCCAGAGGTGAAGTGAGTTAGGAGTACAGAGGGCACTGTATGAGATTTGTGGAGCACGAAAATCAAACCAAACCAAAAATTATGTCAGAGGAAGGGCAGCAAAGTCCTCAGCGCATGGAAAAGAAAAACAAAAAAGTTTTCTGAGGAGCTGAAAGTCCTTACAGCTGAGGTCACTCAGCATGAGTTATTTAGAAAAGTCTCAGCCAGCATCAGTCATGCTACCAAAAAGGCCATATGATCCTCCATAATGGAGAAAGTCAATACTGTCGGTGTTACCAGGAGAACAGCCAACCAGGTCTAGAATGACCTGAGGAGTGAGATGATAACGCCTTACCACCGCATCCTCCGGCATCCCAAACAAAGTTTGAATATGGGTTTGAATATGCGGGGTCTTCTCTATCTTGCCCTTCTCCTCCTAAGGTTTCCTGCCTGTCCTCAACAAGAGCCAAGCATCGCCGCATCAGGAAGTGTACCACAGCAGCCACCCTGAGGCCAACGACAGGTCTCTGAAGGTGTGTGGTTTTATACAGCTCTTAATTACTCGCTTCTACAATAGTTTGCTCCTTGTAAGAGGAGGTGCAAAGTTTTGGCGGGTCACCAAGTGCAAGGCAAAATCCTTACATCTCATTATAATGTTAAATGGATTAATGATGGCAAAATTCTAATTTGATAGTGGGCGCAGAACGCCGGGTGAAAATCATTCTTTACATATGCCGCATTTTTAGTGGCCACTAAAGTCCCACTTTACGCCAGCTAAACGTGGTTTGCGAATGCAAAACGCTGATTTTGGCTGTAATATGGGTGTTTTGCAATCTCAAATCACTTTGCACGTATCCTTACATCAGCCCCTAAGCTTCCTAAATTGAAGCAGGTCAAGACAACAACTCGAGGCTGAATGCAGTATACATAGGTAATTGTTGGGTCTGTCCACACCCCCTGGTACTTATCACACTTAGAACCGTTAAAACAAAGGCTTGGTTTACAAGCAAAATCACAAATAAGTCTCACCTTTTTGGAATTTTTGTAGTATCTTTTGTGAAATTTGAGTTTACATGTAGTTTTCTTTTAGGGAGAGAAATTATCTTTAAAAATTCAAATGGCCTTTTAAATATGGGAGGGTATATATAAATGTTTTTCAGTGTTTCAGTTTTGGGCGACTGCTGTTACTGATATTGTGCAGCTTTCCTAACCTGAGTTTGCAAGAGGTTGTGTTGAAGTACCGCAAGTACAGCCTGCCTTATTTGGCCACCAAACAATGAAATAAAAAAATAAAAATAAATAAATAAATAAAACCCCCAGACATAGCGTTACACAAATAACAAAATAAATACATCAATAAATAAATAAATACCACCATTTCATAAGCACTCTTTGCACTATGCATGCATTATTTGATAAACATTTTTTGACTGCTTATACAGGTACATTTATATACATATTATACACTTACATACTGTATATAATATAAGGTACAGAAAAGATAGCTTCACTAATCCTGAGCCTTATGGTAGTCTACAAATGGAGCTAAAATCCAGCACTTTAGGTTTATGATATCAAAAATATCCAGTCAAAATGTTTAGTAGATACATTTTCAAAATACTGATAGTAAATATACATTAGGCTACTCTACTAGCCCACGTCCCACTACATCATGTTCTTATAATAATAATACTAATAATAATAATAATAATAATAATAATAATAATAATAATAATAATTCTGGAGGGACAGTGCAAGGCTCTCGCCAGTAGAATGTTATTAAATTTTTTGTTATTGGGGATCCTGTATACTGGTAGCCCATATAAGTTCAATAAATTCCTCAGAAGATGCTAATCCATTTTTGTTCTTGTGAAACAAATCTTGCCCGATGAATTAAGTTGAACAGATTTTACTTCAACTCTATACACGGTTGCTCAAGCCTGGTAATGAGGTTGGTAGCCTGCAGCAATAACAGAAGACCAAAGATCATAGAGAATAAGACAAAGAGGAGACACAAATCTTTAGCTACGCTAATTTAATATATTCTGGGGTACAAACAAGGCTTTTTTGTTCTTTTTAGGTACCCATGATTGATGCTATTTAAGACTAAGGTAACATGAATTACATCTTAACATACTGCTAAGGGACTGAAAAGTATCAACTATCCAATCACCAAAAATGAAAATAACAATTGTAAAGAATAAAAATATATATTTTATTGCAAAGGGCTTTGTTGTTATTATTATTATTATTATTATTATTATTATTATTATTATTATTATTATTATTATTATTTTGCAAAGTGCTACGTTTTGTTTTTTTCTTTGTAGTAGCTTCAGTATTTTTTTATAACCTTGCTTATAATACAACTACATTATAAAGCACTTCAGGAATCACCTACAAATGGCAATAATTTGAAACGTTGAATAAAAAATAAACACTTAAAGAACAGGTCTCTAAAGAAGGTTGCCAGGGCTACTTTCAGCAGATCTCAGTTGTTAGTGTAAAATAGCTTGGCACATCAGACAGGATCTTCACTGCTGAAGTCTTGTGAAGATATGGTACAGCATTCGAACTTGTTGTGATGCAACAAAAAAATAGTTTTAGTCAATTTGCGTTGCTCTTTAGTGTGATAAGGCGATTTATCCACCCTTTATTATAACCGTACTGTGTTTTGGCTGCGTACTTGCTCTAGCGTGATATGTGCGTGCCACGTCACAGTCTCATGACAATGGAGAGAATTGGAAGCTGATAAACTGCATGTAAACCAAGCCAAAGAAACAGAAAAGGTCCCTAAACAGGCGGCACCGCTATAGTATAAAATAAGTTAGACAGTTGTAAGCACTATTCATAGGTAACTCAAGACACATTGGGCCCAATTTTCAAATTGGGCCCAAATTGTCCATGTCCTATATTTAATATGGAGTGGGCAATTTGCCTGCAACCTTCCCATTATTCTCAATTGCGATTTGAGGCTGTCCATTATTAAGTTTTCTTATTTAGATTCCATTCACTCTCATTATTTTATGCTGAAATAATTTGACTATTGGGCTGATTTGTAGGTGAACCGTAAAAGAGAACTCCTTGTTCAAAGAAGATGATATTAGTTACTGTTCAGATTACTGTATATTATGAAGAGTGATAACATTTTGCTTGATTGTGGTAGGTTTTATTTAGCACAGTGTCTATTCTCTTTTACCAGCTCATAACACAATATACCATTTACAGCACTTTGGCTGAGTACAACCATGTAATTATAAAATGTTTCAATTGTGCTCAGAGCCAGACTAAGAAAATCTGGGAACCTGCACTTGATTCAATAGAGGCTATTATGATAGTTGAACTGGAAAGCAATTTGAATTAAAATGCTTTTGCAATTCCAGCAGTTAATGATCTTTATTACCATCAACATGGAATGTATTTTAAACCTGAATGATAATATGTAGTGAGACAACAATAAATGGTTAATTATGCAGAATTAAATATGAAAATTAGGGACAAGACCTGGAATATCCTTACCTTATTATATATTATCTTCTTTATAAATTACTTATTTTTAAAAATACACAATAATTGAGTATGACTAACGCAAGAATATATATTTTTTACAAAGCGGATCATCCTTTTAAAAATATCTCTAATGAATAAGTAATTATCCAAGTTAAAATCATCATTAATGCCACAACGGTTTTAATGTGACTGAATTTCCATGGACAATAAAAGCCTCTACAAAGAAAATATGTTTGCAATTATTGTAAAACCTAAAATAGAACAATAGAACAATAGAACAATTGTACTACATATTCCCATTTTCATCAAGTAGCCTCAGCTGTGCTATAGTACCCTTTACTACGTTAAGCACATTGGCTCATGATTCCTCATGCATGTTAAACTTGCCGATCTTGGCTGGGGACGCATCATGTTTGCTTTGGCCTTTGTAATCTTGTTGTCCGGTGGAGATTCTCCAGGCTGGGTCCTTACCAGGGTTCAGTTGCTTGGTAACATCTATTGCTTTGGTACTACAGGTGGGACATCTGGGCAGAGGTTGCCCCAGTTGATCTTCAGTCCTTTTGCCTGGTAAGTGGGTTTTAGCAGTGAGGCAGTAAGCAGTCTGTGCTTCAGATAGCCCAAGAACAGAAGGGGATATTCAAATCAAGAGTGAGGAGCTTTGAATTCCTTAACCAAAGCATGTATATTTTTTGTTGACAGAAAAACACTTTTAATACTTGTCTTTACACCCCAAGCAGGTGTCGTTTGGCAAGCCGCTTGGACCCCACGTGGGGTCGGTGGGGCTCGTGCCCGCGCTGGGAATGTGGCAGGTGTTGTTTGGCGAGCCGCTGGGACCCTGCTTTTGCCCTTTGTGGTCAAGTAATTTATGTTGTTGCTGAACAAATATTCCATTGAACATTAAAACCACAGTTGACGCAGAGACAGTAACAACGTTTATAGAATGCACACCATGGGAATACCAACAGCCTGGGGATACCTGAGCTGTCACAATCTTTTTTTTTTGGAAGCTTTGAGATTATCGTAAATTCACAGTAATGTAATACTAATTTTGCCCCAAAATCCGTTAAAACCTTCAGTTTGGCCCAAATACTGGACTAATCTGTGTTTTGATTTCTGTATAGAAGAGTTAAAGAAGAAACTACCTGTTATGGTTTGGATTCCTGAAGGGCCATTTGCATTAGGGGCCAGCCACACCCTTATAAAAGTGTATAACAATAAGTTTACAGTTTTCCTATCAGTATACAATGCATTTACCATAGTTTACCTTTTTTTTTTTTTTTAAATAATTGTTACCATACTTCCTGGGATTTACAATGCTTACCTATGTTTTATCATGCTTTCACTATTCTTTTTTACACTTTGCTATGTTTTTACTAACTTTTGTAAGGACATCTTATTGTGCTATGGAAATTAACTGCTGCATCAAGAAGATTAGATTATTGTAAATGTCAATTATTGACTGACAGCTCCTGGTTTATTGAGGCTAGGGATGAAAATGGGAAAACTATGCTTTGATGTATATATCTACTGTACTGTATATGAACAGAGTACAATTCTGAACCTGTTTTTGAAAACTTGCTTATAATGTACAAAGCAGATTTAAAATTAGAAAACTAGTTTAACCTAATGTGTATAGCGGACCGCACATTACTAAAGATTAATCCAAGTTTACCCTTAGCTGCAACATACATAGGCATATACATATAGGCAATTTCCCTTATAATTATTGTTAATTTGATTTCATACTGCCCAATACACATCACAACCAGAAATATACAAAACAATTAAAAACAAAGTATTAACATTGTATTGTTATCATATACACACGCATTGCACAATAACACAAAGCAAATTAAATATCTACTTTCTGAAGCGGTTAATTTAGCCGACGAGTTGTTCAGTTGTAGCAGACAGCAACGTAGCAAAAGTCACAGGGCAGCGACGTCACCTCCCTAGCAACAAGACTCCTATGCTGGGAATGGGTTCTTTCAATGCAGCGGGTTTGTGCTTTTGAGTAAGGAGTGGAAGACACATGAAATTAGTTGAAGACAAGTTGATGAGAAGCAATTACCCTCCGCAGTACGAATTTAAAAGATGTGCTGGTTTTTATGCGAAAAAGTCAGTCAACAAAGTTTAAAATAATATTTACGATATATTCATAAGTGAAATGGAATTAATACACTGGGCCGCAGTCAGACGATAAACGGGCCGCGGGTTACGCGGCCCGGGTTTATGGGATCAGCACATGGTTTCGGGGATCCTGACATGATAACCCATTTTGGAGAGTCTTCAGGAAGAACTAGAACCAGTATGCTTTTACCCAAGTGAATAAAGTGCTTTTCATGTAAACAACAATAAAACTATTATGCTGTACATTATTTACCAAAGTGAGAGTGGTAATGCAGCTTTTTGTTTTGCTTGTGATAAACCACCATTATAAAAACAGCTGTTATTGTTGAAAATATCTCAGAAAGACCTAGCTTTTAATGGAAACGGAGACTGAACAACTGTCCCTATTACATCTCATTTTGTATTTTTAAGCATCAGTGTCTTAAAATAGATAATAGATGCTGCCCTCTAGTGGAGCTTATCCTAAATAGAACACCTACACATTTGGTTTCACAGACCCTGATTAGGGCTAATCTTGGACAGCATTAGGTAGGCCAGGATTCGTGCACAGTGAGTCAGTCAGTGGTAGAGGTGGGATTTGAACCGGTGACCTTCTGGTTACAAGCCTGGACTTTAACCACTGGACCACACCACCTCCAAATTATTATGATTTATCCTAGTTTCTTTTTTTAAAACTACAGAAATTCTTGCACATACACAGTAACTACTACTTTGTATATCCTTCCTGGATCCGATATCATGGGAAGAGAATGGATTGTAGCTAACCATGCTGAAGACCTAGTTTGTACTTTGGAAACCGATAGCAACACCACAGATCTGTAAGTAAAAACATGCCGCCGATGGCATTGTAAAATAACCGGTACTTTAATTTCTGTGCCATGTGTTCCTCATTTAGTCCACACTGTGTTTTCTGAAACCAGAGTTGTTTTTAGTGTGGGGTTGTGAGGCTATCCAAGACCAAGCACACCAGTATACAAGCTAATGGCTTACTGGGCTAACTTTGTTCACACAAACACCATGACAAAAATCCTAAAGAAACTGGATAGTACTGTGTTGCCATCTAGCCTGTTTAAAGGATGTGATTGAAAAGAAAGAACTGGGCCAAACATAGTTTTAAAGTCATTTTTAAAAAACTTTATTTTAGAACAATTTATTTTACAGAGAAAGAGAATAGTCACTTTGTAACTGAAGTACAAAAAGTGGAATCAACTGAAGTAGCATCCGGAGCATACATGTTTGTTGTTTACATAACTACATAGCGGCTTAGTTAAAAACATACTAGATTAGCTACATGGTACCTAAATAATGAAATCCCTGAACAGGTTGCGCTAAATACTTTGTATTAGCTAATATTTGGTCTCAGAAAAAGTTAGTCCACGTAGACAAAGCGTAACTGGCCATGGTGTGTAAGGGGTTGTCCAAAATTATCATCAATTACTCCAAGTGTACATAGCGTGCTCTTTTTTAAAGCCCCCACCCCCCAAAAAAGTGTAAATGAAAATGTAATTACTCACTGTAGAGAAAGTGAAAACAGACACTTATGACTGGTTTACTGTATCCTTTGTTGTACACAAACATAGGGATCCTTTTCTCTCTGTGTCTTGCGAGAGGATCATAATCTGTAATTTAATTGGCTCATGGATTTCCAAAGTGGAAAAATACTATCAGAAAATGTCAATAATTTTGGATGGCCCCTAAACCATATTGTGTTATGCACCATAAAATATTTGTTTCTTTTCATTCCACAAACATCTCAGATTAATGTTTCACGTTTTAATTTGCTCCTGCTTATACTGCATTCGGCTTTCAAATTGTGGAATGAAGAGTACACATAAATAACATTTTTATTGAACTGAGATACTTCTAAAAACCTTCAAGTATAGTTAATACTTCTGTTACTCAACACAAATGGCTGAGACAAAAAGAAATGTAGCATGCACTTTTGTACAAATGGGATGTCACTCATATGAGCGATTAATTAGTTTTTTGTGTAAGATGTATTTTAACAACAAAAAAAGCTTGAGCACATTTAGAACAATGCTGTATGGCAAGCCACACAATACAACATAACTGTTTTTAGATAGCCTATCAAAACATTTTCATGAAAACCTGTGAATGACTTAAACCATTCAGAATGCCAGAAAAATTGGAATAGTTAGATATCATGAGATATCTCGGATAGCAAAATTACACCAAGTTTTTATGGCAAGATTATTAGTTTTACATTTTTGCATTTACTTTCTAAAATTTCACAGCCTTCTACAGACAAATGCAAATAATGGATGAAAAACACTGAAGAAACATATCTGTTAATAAAGGTTTATTATTAGAAACGTGTTTATTAATATATATTGTTTTCTTAAGGAATGACCGATTTGAACAAAAGAGCGTCGACGCAAACATCTCACACACAGTTCGTCAGGTTTGCCCTGTCTTCAAACTGTTTATCTACTGCCAGGGACAGAGCTTCAAGAAACTTTTCCAGTGTAACTGTTGGGGCCTAAGGACATAAAACAGCAAAATTAGAACAAAAATGACATGAGTAGCATACCTATTTGATCCCAAAACATTATTTTAAACAATGCAAGCTGTAATTGAACTGCAAACCAAACAGATGTATTTCCACTGACAGCAAACACTATTCTCCTTTTTTTTTTAACTTTATTTGCTATACTAAATTTAAATAAATAAAATGAACATTCAGGACAGCAAGGAAGAGTAAACATAGCGATTAGGGACCTCATATTAACCAATCTGGTTAAAGGAAATGTTTGATCAATTTTCTAGTTGTGATTATAACACAGGTTTACTTCTGACCCCTAAATTTTCAGGTTGTTCACAGCTGATCTACACACAAGAAAATAATAAAAATCGAGTACCTGGATATAAAGAGCATGAGCTAAAAAAGGAAGCTTCCTCAGCACTCTGCCACTTAACCCTTTACTTTTCCTACAAAACAAATACAAAAAAATGTTCAAGCCAGTTCACATTCCCATTTGTCGAATTGGTTAGTGTCTTGCTTTAGTGGTAAAGATCATTTAAGAAAGTCATCACACTAACATTCACGCCTGCAAACACTGTTACTAAAAAAAAAAAAAAAAATCAAAGCAATTTAAAAGGTACAGTGCCCAGCAGCAAGTAAAACATGACAGAAACTTATAAAGCTAGGACAAGTAGTTTTCCATACTCTGGGTTGCTTCAGCCTGCAACTACACTTAAATCACTGCCTTGTAGCGAGAGCAGGTACATATAGTTATCCATACAGTAACGTTATGAACCAGTCATCGACGGAACATCTGTGAAATGAAACCCAATGCCAATAACAAAGCAAGCAACCATTATTACTAGTGCCAAACAGTTTCATAATAGTATTTGCAGTACCTCAGAACTCCTCCAGGTTGATTATTGGGGGATAATGGGCCTGAAATTCAATTGCTAACAATAGACTGATGCTCATCATACAGGCTAAATGCTCTCCCTGCAGTTCATTTAGAATGATCAGGACACAACTGCCCCCTTGCTTCTGAAAATGTTCATATATACTTATTAACAACTGTTTTCAAAATCGATACCAACATATAATTGGAATAAAGTCCTTTGCCATCCGATGATATGTGTCATAATTTACCTCAGGCAGCATAAAGCACCTCGCTACTGGTTGGTTCTTTGTTTTCGTAATCTCATTCTACGTATAGCATGATGTATCCTCAGAGAATGTAAACCAGGGATCACTTACTGTGCAATTCTATTGAGGAGGAGACTGAGCTCTGATACTTTGTTCTCCAAGAAGCCAAGCGTCTCCAGCTCTCTTAGTGTCAGCAGCTGTTGTCTGGGGTAAATTATCTGGCACTAAAAACAATAATAATAACTACTAAAAAAAATGGTTAGTAGTTATTTTATGTGCATACACTGATAACTATTGGATGATAAAAGAATGAAATTATTTTATATACCAGTCATACATATTGCTATCCAGCAAGGAAAATATTAAAACATGAGACCTAAATAAATTGGAACATTTTTCTAAAACAAAATAAAATAAAAAAAAAAGGTCTTCTGATTTTTAATACAGTATATAAAGTGGCTCATAGCAGTGTTCCCGTTACAGATTATTAATTAAAAAAAAAAATGGATATATATTGTGCTGATGCCATAAGTTCAATTCAAAGTCTTACCTTCATTAGCTCATCCAGGCAGGAGAGGTATATCTTGAAGATTGCTGCAGGAGATGGTGGGCCAATATATTGCTTAATATCAGCTCTGTCTACGAAAGCCAAATCTATTTTCTCTGTGACGTTTGATGTTGTCAATATTAGAACATTAGGATTCCTAGGCAATTGAGACACAATCATATGGATAAACACTTATATTTCATAATCATATATTATTTTCATGTTGCAAAAGAAGGATGACCAGAAAGCTTTGTTGAAGCTTGTCACATGATTCCTAGCCTTACATTAGATCAGGATAGCATGAACAAGAAACCAGATGAGATCCCAAATAATAAATGGTTTTCAAAAAGAAATCCATATGTACATAGAAGAATTATAGGATGTCATGCCCATGATCTTCAACTTGATAAGTCATATGATACTGACAGTACTAGACCTTGGTTTCAGTCTTTATCTTATAGAAAAAAAATAATAACACACTCCAAATAGACCTTTGATTATTTTTGTATATCAGACACAAATCAGATGTGCATTATTAGAACCAGAAGATTAGTACTTCAATTTATGACCAAATATAATTTTGCATTTCAGAAGCACCTACCTTTTAATCTGGTCAAGTTGTGTCAAAACAGAATTAACTACACGTATGGCATCAGATGGCTCAGTGCCAGCCCGTGAAGCACTGCGGGCTGCAGTAAGACTCTCAACCTACACATACAAAGCACAGCAACATTATATATATATATATATATATATATATATATATATATATATATATATATATACACACATATATATATACACATACACCCACCCCTCATTATATCACCCCTCGCTATCCTGCAAATTTGGATATAAATCGCAGTCCTGGAGTTGGCTTCCCATTTTTACAGTCTGACTGTGTATGCCTTAGCTGCAATATATAGGCAATTTCACTTAGAATTGCGGTTCGTTTTATAATTCCTACTGCACACCACAAACAAAAATATACAAAATAATTAAAAACAAAGCATTAATATCGTACTGTTATCATATACACATGCATTGCACAATAACACAAAGCAAATGAAATATCTACTTTCTGAAGCAGTTTTTATTTTAGCCAAAGTGGAGTTCACTTGTGACAGCAATGCACCAGCACAAGTCCCACGGCAGTGACGTCAGCTCCCAAGCAACAAACCTCCTATGTTGGGAATGGATTCTTTTAATGCACCGGTTTGTGGATTTTAATTGGAGACTTAAGTTGATGAGAAGCAATTCCCCTCCGTAGTACAAATTAAAACAATGTGCTGCTTTTTATATGAAAAATAAGAAAAAGCGGGTTGCGTAGAGGATTTATATTGGACCCTGATGCCCCCGATAAAATGAGGGAGTGGTTGTACAGTATTTGTTAGCCTATTTGTTTTTCTATGGGTCTCTCTCTATATCGCGGCCCTCGATATATAGCGGATTTATATTGGACCCCGAAACCCGTGATATATCGAATGGGTGGTGTATATATTTTTAGTGCTGGGACGAACATAGGATTTTCATGATCGGATATAATAATTTGCTCATAATTTAAATATTAGTTTGTATATTCGTTCATTTTCAAAAGGGAATAAAAGCCATTATATTGCTCAGAACGCAGGCAGGGGCAGGGGACTTGGCATGGGTATGTGCCTTTATTTTACTGCAAGACGTTACAATATGTAACACGTTAAAAGTAGAAAAATATCCCAGGAGTAAAGAATACATCATGTAGGCCTTATTTTACCTGAGTGAAGTAACTTCGAAACAAAGTATGCCAAATATCAGTTCAAGTTAAACGTTGTTTTGTTAGTTCCCAAAATAAATAGTACAATAAAGTTAACACCACATTTAATTTATTTTTTACTTTTTTTTTTAATTCCTTGCCATTGTTGTTTCTTCACAGTAAACAGTGACCATCGACACGTTTTCATAAAGTAATAACATGAGGTTTACGTGTGCCTTTTTGTAGCTGAACAAGCAAGAAAACTGAAATATAACTTTAAACACTTAAAATAAAACAAATGTGGAAATGGCGTTGTAAAATGAATGGGGAAAAAACTCACCATTTTGGTTCTCATTTATTACATTCTAAGAAAGTTGCAACAAAAAATATATAATATATACAATCTATATAAAAATCACTACACACTATTTCCAGCAAGTTGGGGACTGTGGAAGCGACGTATTTCAAGGTGCTTACCTTTTTTTCTGTCCCATGAAATCTTGACTCGCTCTAAAGTAGCACAACGTGTTTTTGACCCAGATGGCCTTCCATAGAGTTCACTATGCGTGCGTGTGCATAATCTGGTTTGTTTACTTTTTGCTGTCAAATAGAGGCACAAGAGCTGCTGTGTTGATCCTGGTTTTTTTTGTTGTTGTTTTATATATATATATATATATATATATATATATATATATATATATATATATATATATATATATATATATATACACACTACCGCTCAAAAGTTTGGGGTCACTTAGAAATTTCCTTGTTTTCGAAAGAAAAGCAAATTTTTGTCCATTAAAATAACATCAAATTGATCAGAAATACAGTGTAGACATTGTTAATGTTGTAAATGACTATTGTAGCTGGAAACGGCTGATTTGTAATGGAATATCTACATAGGCGTACAGAGGCCCATTATCAGCAACCATCAGTCCTGTGTTCCAATGGCACGTTGTGTTTGCTAATCCAAGTTTATCATTTTAAAAGGCTAATTGATCATTAGAAAACCCTTTTGCAATTATGTTAGCACAGCTGAAAACTGTTGTGCTGATTAAAGAAGCAATAAAACTGGCCTTCTTTAGACTAGTTGAGTATCTGGAGCATCAGCAATTGTGGGTTCGATTACAGGCTCAGAATGGCCAGAAACAAAGAACTTTCTTCTGAAACTCGTCAGTCTATTCTTGTTCTGAGAAATGAAGGCTATTCCATGCGAGAAATTGCCAAGAAACTGAAGATCTCGTACAACACTGTGTACTACTCCCTTCAAGGAACAGCGCAAACTGGCTCTAACCAGAATAGAAAGAGGAGTGGGAGGCCCTGGTGCACAACTGAGCAAGAGGACAAATACATTAGAGTGTCTAGTTTGAGAAACAGATGCCTCACAGGTCCTCAACTGGCAGCTTCATTAAATAGTACCCGCAAAACACCAGTCTCAACGTCAACAGTGAAGAGGCGACTCCGGGATGCTGGCCTTCTAGGCAGAGTTGCAAAGAAAAAGCCATATCTCAGACTGGCCAATAAAAAGAAAAGATTAAGATGGGCAAAAGAACACAGACACTGGACAGAAGAAGATTGGAAAAAAGTGTTATGGACAGACGAATCTAAGTTTGAGGTGTTCGGATCACAAAGAAGAACATTCGTGAGACACAGACCAAATGAAAAGATGCTGGAGGAGTGCTTGACACCATCTGTCAAGCATGGTGGAGGCAATGTGATGGTCTGGGGGTGCTTTGGTGGTGGTAAAGTGGGAGATTTGTACAGGGTAAAAGGGATCTTGAAGAAGGAAGGCTATCACTCCATTTTGCAACGCCATGCCATACCCGTGGACGGCGCTTGATTGGAGCCAATTTCCTCCTACAACAGGACAATGACCCAAAGCACAGCTCCAAACTATGCAAGAACTATTTAGGGAAGAAGCAGTCAGCTGGTATTCTGTCTATAATGGAGTGGCCAGCACAGTCACGGATCTCAACCCTATTGAGCTGTTGTGGGAGCAGCTTGACCGTATGGTACGTAAGAAGTGCCCATCAAGCCAATTCAACTTGTGGGAGGTGCTTCAGGAAGCATGGGGTGAAATCTTTTCAGATTACCTCAACAAATTGACAACTAGAATGCCAAAGGTCTGCAAGACTTTAATTGCTGCAAATGGAGGATTCTTTGACGAAAGCAAAGTTTGAAGGACACAATTATTATTTCAATTAAAAATCATTATTTCTAACCTTGTCAATGACTATATTTCCTATGCATTTTGCTATATTTCCTATTCAAACTCATTTCATGTATGTTTTCATGGAAAACAAGGAAATTTCTAAGTGACCCCAAACTTTTGAACGGTAGCGTATATATATATATATATATATATATATATATATATATATATATATATATATATATAGATATATATATATATATATACTGTATATTAATCTCACATATCACAGAGTACTTTTTTATTTGCCATTTTTGAAACTGTTGCGCAACTTCTGGTGAGGCGGTAAATAAGTGCAAGGTATTTTTGTCATTTTTAGTGAATATTTATTATTCGTTCGAATATTCGGTTATTTGTCCCAGCGCTAAAAAATATATAAGATAAGAAATGTTGTTTTAACACAAGGAGATTGTTTTTTATGCATGTTGAACTTAACTGAACTAAAAAAAGGAACTTAATATCTGTGAAACAACATCCCTGTCATGCTAATTCAAACAATAAAGTAGTTCCTCATTAAGCCAAACTTCACAAGTTATGTGAAGAAATAACCAGGTGCCTGGTTAAATACAGTACATTTCATATTGAAACAAATAATGCCATAAACACAAATGGGTTATAAATACAATTACATTTTCAAACTATAAAGTTACTATCGTAAATCCAAAATGCTTAGAACTATTATAAATAACATTTATAGAGACAATCAGATACTGTTTAGGCTTTTGCCCAAATACAGACCAGTAAACCGAGACGGAAAACAATGTAGGGCAGCAGAGTGCCTAGCACAGTGTAGAAATGCAGGTATTTTCATGGATAGTTATTGAATGAAGTAATAAATACTTATTTCTCTAGTTCACCTTTTGGAAGGGAAACAGCTGAATATAAAAGAATGCTAAATGTAACAGTAAAATCAAAGCAATACTCCTTCAGTGTGCCAGTTAAAGTAACAAAGAAGAGAGGGACCCCCTTACCTCGTCAATGAGAACAAAAACAAGGGCATCTTTATCATCAATTAACTGCTGAATCTTCTGGAACATCTTAGTTACTAGTTTACCACTCTAGAAAAAAAATGTATGGTACTGTTATTTTATATTATTAGGTTTTGACCTGTAACAATATTATGTGATTGCCACAATTAACCAGCTTGTCAAACTAATGCACAGAAACTGCAGTCACTCTGGAGCATCCAGTTTAAATGGAAGCACACTGGTTCTCAATAGATATTGAAAAAAAACCAGCAAGGATAGATATACTATATCATTTTTTAACATGTCTATGTATTATCAACCCACCCCACAAAAAAAAATACACAAATCAAAGTGTCACCCGTACCTCAGAAAACCATTTAGAGAATAAACTGTGGCTGTTTATCTCAACAAACTGTCCATAGCTGTATCTGAAACAACACGTTAAAGTTTAAATTACTGTAACACACAAAGTAACACAATAACCAACAATTTTACAATACATTTTGAAAATTAAGAGTGTCTAAACTAGGTGTGTGAATTTTGAATAGAAAAACATATTTCAGTATTTGAGCACTACAAATGTATGAATAATGGTCCAATACAGCGAGGGAGGCGACTGACATTATGTGAGGCATTTAGAGCTACAGCACTTATTTATTAATTCTGCCATTTGCTTTACAAATTAATTGAGTACATTTCTGCATAGTAATGTATTGTATGTTTTTATGTGTTATATTTTGAGTACTCGAGTTTTCAATCCTAGTCTAATTAGGCAAGTTTCTCCACTAAACTACTTGGGGTTTTGTCTGTGTTTGTTTAAAAAACAGTTATGGGTGCTTTGGATCATTAATAAAACGTGTATTTATTTACTTTTTGTATTAAAGTACAAGCTATAACAATTGAAGGAGACTAGCATACTTTCAGAATTGTGACAGCTCTGTCTCAAAAGATTTGAAATGATTTTGCCTCTGTATTGCTCAAAGTGAACCTACCTTTGTGAGAGTCTAATTGCAAGCTTTTGAGACAAAGCTTTACATAATGATGTCTTCCCTGTTCCTGGGGGACCTGTGCCAGAAACATTAGTGGGGCCTTTCAGTACAGAATATGTCTAACCAAACTGTGAACTGCTTAAATAAAAAGGAAAGGCAAGTATATATATTTGATCTTTTATCAAAACTTTTTTTTTTTTGCCATGTCCCTCTCGATGTGACATTAACAGTTTACAGGTAGAAATTATAGGTGATAGTACTTCTCAATGCATAAACAAGATATACTACAAAAAGATGAAATGGAGGAAATTGACATAACAGGTTTATGCAATTTATGGTGGAATATATCTTAATCAAGATCAGCAAACAGCAAACCTTACCATGCAGAAGTACAACCCTGTTCCAGGCTATAAGGTTGCTGTCCACACTTCTGTCAGAGAATAACATGGTGGTTGACACATAGTCCAGGAGCTGGAAAACATAAAGGTAACACATGTGATGTGATGTGTTATACCTGCAGCGTTATACATCTGTGGGAGCAGCACAATTGTAAACAGTCTACCAGAAATGGGGAAATGTAAAGATATAACAGCATTCAAAAGAGGCATGATAGTTGGTGCATGTCGAACAACGACAGTTATGGTCTGTTGGTAGGCTGCTACAAGACATAGGTCATCAGACTTTATTAGCAATGGCAAAACGATGGGAAAGTGGTCGCCAAAAGCTGTGGTCACAGACAGATAGCAACGGAAAAGATAGTTTGAGGCTTGTCAAGTATGAAATATGGATGACTGAACGGATTAACATTGAGAGACTGCCTAGAACCTTGTGAAGTCTAAAGCTGGTATCACGACAAGGAAGGGGAGAATAACATTTATTGTGAATGAAAAAAAACTAAATCATGTGATATTGGCCATACATTGACCATGCTTTACCAATTAGTGTATCACACTAATATCACTGAACACTATAGAGTTAAATCTGTTTACAAAAAGTCCTTGTTTACAGGTAGTTTGATTTAACATGGTAGTTTGATTGAACATGGTATTAATACTAGTATCTACAAAGCATAAGAGCTAAGTAAACACCAATGACAAACCATTACTTACTTGTGTTTTAATTTCATTCTCATATACCAGACTTTCCCAGATACCATGAAATTCAGCTGTAGAACACACACAACAACTGTTTAAACATCTGCATTCAGTTATACAGCATAGCGGTATGTTTATTTTGCTAATCTGCACACACCTCTTAATTATTTAATTAAATACTTTTTACGTTATATGCTTCTTAAACACAGCTACAGTTTCAAGTGTAATAATATAGTATCCTACATGTATAGAACAAGACGGCAATGTAGTAATCATACCAGAGGGTAAGAGCCAGTGATTTGCTGCTATTAAGTTATCATCCTCCTCTTCTAGATTCTCTGTGCTGGGCTCCTCCTCACTTAAAGTGAAAATGTGAATGGACAGGCAGCAACTGTTTAGATCAATCGGCTGTGAACAAGAAAAACTGTACATAAGACATCTGCCTCATGATAGATTTTCAGTGAGTTACATAAATGTTAAAAGAAAATGCTTTTGCTTTTACATTTCTGAGATCTGTATCAACAATGGCCACAGATTCAATATGCTTCACCAGGAATTCATCATCAAATTCCTTCCATGTGTAATCCCCAAATACCATCCTGTGCTGTTTCAGCAACTCCAGGACATGATGTCTCACAGCTTCTTTCTTTGCCACACTAGAAAATAACCACACACAGGTTAAGGGACTGAGCAATACAAACCACTTAAATTGAGGCAGTTTCTTTTAAAACTAATTTAAAAAATAAAATGCAGTGACTTTTACACAAACACAGCTGCTTTGTGACTTACTAATAGTTTCCAAATTGTACTTTTGTGTGGCTGACTACACAGAAAAAAAAAAAAAAATGTTCAGCACTCTGTAGAAAACTAAAACAGATCAACTTCTTTAATTTACTGAAAACAACTGTATAGCCACAGATGTTATGAATTACAAAATATGGCCCAGGGTTTATAGCTGATCTGGCTTGCATTTAATGTGCCATTCTGGCAAAACTTACCTTGAAGGCTTAACATTAACTTCAACGTGTATCTGCAATGCGTTACTATTGGGCAGATCTTGCCTTAAATCTCCTGTTACATCCATCTCGCTTACTGTATGTAAAACACAAAGAAAGCGCAATTACAAAAAACAACAGTTTATATTCCAATAACAATTTTTCGGTCAAGGCTTTACTGAAGAAGACTGGTTCGGTCACCCAAGGGAAACTACTTTTCAATATGAACTACATTTTTAAATTTGTATTTAAAACAACATATTATAGATATTTTTTTAAAACTGAGATTTAAAGAGGTATGTGTTTGTCTTAGATTAGAATTTCTGTCAATAAACTGTTGACTGCATTTGATCAATGTCAACGTTTTTTTTTATGGTCGATATTTCTGTACAAGTAAAATGTTTACCTTTTATTACATATAATATTTAAATATACCTATACATATAATGTCCATTGCTTAGTTAGTTCTGCATACGACTGCTTAATCTAAAGGTTTTGTCTTTCACTATCTATAACCCCATAGACCTGTCAATATTTAAGTGGCTTCAAGCACAAGTCGTAAATGTAAATGTACGGCATTGGAAACAAAGAAAACGTGAAATGAGAAAATAATGGCAATTGCTCAAAACAATTTCAAGGCAGCAAAATATACAATGTGATTAATTTGCGAGCCTTATGCCAAGTTCATGCTCTATTTTGTGCGTTTGACCAATGTAAACAAGGTCGGCTTTGTTTGTTTTTTTATTGTATAGGGGGAAAAAATATTTAGTTTTGTTAATAAAGAAATGCTAACATTACCTTTTTCGAACCTAATTGTTTAAAGCGTACCTACTGTTGACAATCTAACAGTTTTAGTTCAACCTAGAGCTGTAGTGTCAACACACTTTGTCCTGGTAAGTGCAGCAGCACCAGCTTGAACTCGGCGCGCAGATCGCACTCCGGAACTGCATGAGGTGGGTAAAGAGGTAAACAGGATGGAGATGGTGGTCACAGGGCAACATTAGCTTCCTGTGTTGAGCGTCGCCAGTGGTGGTGCTACGAATAGAATTGTAATGTTATATAAAAACAGCAAAAAAAAGAACACAAGGAGCACATACAGAAATTCAAAATGGGAAAGAAGCATAAAAAACACAAGCCTGAGTGGAGAACCGTTGATGGTGAGTAAACAGAACAGCAGGCAATTGTTTTTAATCGCGTATACAATCTACCTTTGCGCTGCTTCTTTGTGTTTGAGTGACAAGTAGTTTGTCAGTGTAATATGTTCGCCTGCTCATTCTGTATTTAAAAGTAACTTTCGTTATTAATAAAATGTTTTGATCAGAAATGTAAACAAGAGTGTCTTACTTAGTATTGCATTGTAGTTTTGTGAACAAAATGGGCATTGCATCGTTAGGTCCCTGCATACCTTTTATAAATGTGTTGGTTAGGACACCAAATAATTTTAAGAAGATATTGTATGTTGTTGTTATGATAAAATAGAGGTAGAGAATGGATGGAATTAAGACCCTGTCCACACTATGCCTTTTAACCCGTATTAGTTGCCTTTAAACAGGCTTAAAAGTGCTAAATACGGTTTGAGAAGACCACAGGGGTAGTCTCGAATCCGGTTACCGTAGATTGCATCAGCTAGTGCAGTTTATCAGAAGTGTGGACACTACCGAACTACTGTACATTTTGTGTGTATTCTCCAATATCCCAAAATGCTTTGTGATATGTTTGGCGAAATACTGGCAGCAGGACTTGCTATCCGTGTACACTCCGCACTAGTTACTTGTTATGCTAAAAAAATATCTGTCAAGACAACTCTGGGTGGGGAAAATAACAAAAGCACAACGTTAAATTAGTCGACTGCAAAATAACAAAAGCACAACGTTAAATTAGTCGACTGCAAAAATAAAATACGTGTTAAAAGTTGCATCGATGATGAACAATTCAAGTAATTTGTCAGCTCTGTTTGAAATAAAATTAAGGGCATCAGGATCGTACTAAGGAAGATGGGATGATCGCCTGCAATAAATCCTCCATACACACTAGATAGATGGCAATGTCTAGTTTCTGTTATATGCCAAAGAACACTACAGCTACTGAAATCACTGTTTTCTAGCTTTTTTTATTTTTTGCAAGGAACATGGGTAAAAGATTTTTCTTTTCATTTTTTATTATTTTTCGATTTTATGTGGGAGTTTGCCAGCTTTTTTGCTGGGAAGATGGGTATTATACATAGATAAATTATTATTATTATTATTATTATTATTATTATTATTATTATTATTATTATTATTATTTATTTCTTAGCAGACACCCTTATCCAGGGCGACTTACAGTCGTAAACAAAAAATACATTTCAAGAATCACAGTACAAGTATTAATACAATTAAGAGCAAGATAAAATACAGTGACTTCAGTTCTAGTAAGTACAAATATATTACAAAATACGAATCAGTATCAGAGCAGATAAGTGTCAGTGATAGTTACATCAGGATACGATTAAATGCAAAATACTACAGATTGAATAACATTAGTGGCAGATTACAGTACAGTACTCTGTAAAGTACATGATTAAATGCAATAAAATAGGGAGCAGATAAGTGCAAATAAAGGGCATTAAGGAAGAGTGACAAAGTGTCCAAAGGGAAAAGAGGAGTTCTACAGGTGCTGTCTGAAGAGGTGAGTCTTGAGGAGGTGCTGGAAGGTGGTCAGGGACTGGGCAGTCCTGACATCTGTAGGAAGGTCATTCCACCACTGCGGGGCGAGGGTGGAGAAGGAGCAGGCTCTGAAGGCAGGGGAGCGTAGAGGAGGTACAGCCAGTCTTCTAGTGCAGGAGGAGCGGAGAGGTCGAGTGGGGGTGTAGGGAGAGATGAGGGTCTGGAGGTAGCTGGGTGCAGTCTGGTAAGGCATCTGTAGGAGAGTACAAGAGTCTTGAACTGGATGCGAGCGGTGATCGGGAGCCAGTGGAGTGAGCGGAGCAGTGGAGTTGCGTGGGAGAAGCGAGGCAGAGAGAACACCAGGCGAGCAGCGGAGTTCTGGATGAGCTGCAGCGGACGGGTGGCGGACGAGAGTTTTGGGGTCCAGGGCACACATGGTGGGTTTGTGGCCCTGGAGCAGGGAGGAGAGGTCAGAGTCTGAGAGGGGGGAGGAGGGTGAGTTAGTAGGGGACGCAGTTGGTGTAGGGGTTGGAGTGGGGGGGAGGGAGAGGTGTTAAAGAGTTTGTGGATATCTGAGATTTTAGAAGAGAAGAAGAGGCAAAGTCATCAGAGGAAACTGGGGGAAAAAATATTTTTACTGGAAAGATGAGATTTACAAAAGTTTTTATTTGGGAAGATGGCCAGGAAAAGCTGTCTAGTTACTCATATCACTGCTTTCTAGCTATTTTTAGTTGGAAGATGGCTATTACAAATGTTTTTATCATGGAAGATGGCCAGGAAACAGTGTCTAGTTACTCATATCACTGCTTTCTAGCTATTTTTAGTTGGAAGATGGCTTTTATAAAAAGTTTTGTTGAGAAAGATACTATTTAGCTCTCTCAAGCCATATCTGTCTGTTTTCGCCCTCTCGACAACACCCTCTCCCATAGCCATTTATACTCCCTCTCCTCTACTGCACCCTACCATGACTAACTTTAATATCCCCGTAATCCTCTCCTCCTGCTCCTGGCTTCTTTTGCCGCTACAAATCTAACTCCTTTAACCTGGGGGTGCATTCAATAGACAGAGCGCTCCAGAGCATTGCGTGGAGCTTTCTATTGAACGACCTGCACGCCGAGAGCGCTTCGTAACATTAGCTAACGTTCTGAGGAGCTTACTTGGTGGGCGTTTCAAAATGGCGGAGGTACAGTACCAGTGTGGCGACAACATATTGGACTTTTTGACCAACATATTTGTGTGTATTCTTTTTCGTAAAAAAAACTTTAAACCTTTTTTTCTCGTGGCAGAAAGGGGATGTTAGAATAAGAGAACTTTACTAAATTAGGTACTTTTGCAGTGTTAAATTTCTATCTAACCAAGAGCACATTATAAACAAAATGATATATGTACTATAAGACTTATATTGGAAAGAAAAAAAACAAACAAACAGTAGTACTTAAATTGTAAGACTTTGCAGAAGAACGGAAAAGGCAGATGCAGGAACTCATGGAAATGCAGAAGGTTGCAAAACAAACAAACTAACTGCTAAAGTCATTCGCAGATGTATTTAAAGAATTGTTGAAGAAATAATTTCTTTGGGAAGTTTTTATTTATTTGATTTGTTGTATAAAAATGTTACTGGGTTGAATTATTGTTGAAAAAGTAAATTCAATTTTTTGAAAGTTTTTTTTATTTTGTTGAAACATCTTAATTGCAAGCGTAAACTGCACTGTAGCCACCTCTAAATAAAACATGCAATATGCAACAATCACAGTACTGAGGAAAAATGCTCTCAATGTAGTTTTCAATCCGTACAGGACTCTGAATTCACTGCTGCTAAATCCATGGTGTTGGCTCTCGATGCAAGTGCAATAGAGGCATTAAAAAGCAGATTTTCTGCACAATCTTCCATAAATTCATCCAAAAACAGCGCTAGTGCTGTATTTTCCGCCATCTTTAAATTTTTCTCTCCGTAACACACTGTTCAATAAGAGCTCCTCTATTCAGATGTCTAGTAAGCAGGCTGTGTGCGACTGGATGCACCATGGAGATGCAGACATGAGTTTCGCTACAAAGGGCTCTTGTAGCGCACTTTAGCGATTGCAGTGCGGGCAAAATGTCCTTGATTGTTTGCCAGTTCTCATCTGTCAATTCCAGTGTTCTTGCGTCAGAGAGCTTGGTGACGTCTCTGTCAGAGAGGGTCGCTGACACTGCCCATCTTTGCTCGTGGAGTCGCTCGAACATTTCACACACAGAGTTCCATCGAGTGCGACAATACTGAATTAGTTTATGGTCGGGCAGGTTCTGTTCTTGGTTTCGTTTCAGGGCACCTGTTGCTACAGTGCTATGGTGAAAATGAGCCACCGATCTACTGCTTGCGCCTACCACACGACTCACACTTGCAATCTTAAAGCCATCATTAATGGCAAGCTGGAGAGTGTGAGAAAAACATGGAACAGATTCCCACTGGAGAAGACTCTGGTATTGTCGTGGACACAACACGCCCCACTCCTCCGTTGCTGTTCTGAGATGGGCAGCTATGTTCTCTACTGTGTGCCTGTCATCAGAGCTGCGCATTTGCAGCACAGCACTCTTCATTTCCCAGTCCTCAATGAAGTGGCAAGTAACAGTCACGTATGGCTCGGTTGTGAGAGCGGTCCACGAGTCTGTAGTAATAGCTACCTTGTCAGCACTGTAGGTCGCACTTTAACTTCACAGCCCTCTCCTCGTACCTCTTCTCCACTCTCGTGGTTATTGTTCTCCGCGATGGTACTTTATACTCTGGCTCAACGAAGTCCATCAGTTCGCGGAAGCCCTGTCCCTCCACAAAGCTTAGAGGGAGCATATCTTGAGTAATCATTTTAATTAAGAGCTGTGTAATCTGCTCTGCTCTGACAGGATCACAGCATCTGGTGCTACTGCTAGCGAAGGATGTGATGCGAGATTGCCGACTGTCATCCTGGGCTGTTTTTTCTTTGTGCTTTAGTTTCAGATGATTAATCATAGAACTAGTGTTTCTGTGATATGCAAGTTTCAGACTACATATCTTACACTGCACTTTTGAGTCATTAATTTGTTCAAAATATTTCCATACATCGCTAGGCCTACGTCTGGTCGCCATTCTGCCTGTAGTGAACCACGTGATTTCAGCATTAGCTTAAACAGTCCCTCCTCCAACTCTGAATAACACACCATTGCAAAAACTGCATTAAAAATATATTGTTAATGTAAGCATTTCAAATTTCATGGTCTACCTTTGTATTTCACAATACCACATTGACATCACATTTTTTATGTTTTATTTTACAAAGCTTATGAAATTAATCTAGCATATTGTTGTAAATCAAAAAAAAAAAAGATTACTCCATATGTTAACAAATACTAACGTCCTCGACGAGTACTCAGTATTCGAGTAGTCGTGCCCATCCCTACTCTCAACACATCTCTACTCTGTTGCGCTCCTGTCGCTTCTTCCTCAGCAACATATGCAGAATTCACCCCTTCCTCACAGACTACTCCACACAGCTCCTAGTTCAGGCCCTGCTAATGTCCCACCTTGACTACTGCAACTCCCTCCTGGCTGGCCTGCCAGCCTCCAGCTCATCCAAAACTCTGCTGCCCGCCTTGTCCTTTCCCTTCCTCGTTCCTCCCACACTACACAGCTGCTCTGCTCCCTCCACTGGCTCTCTTTTGCTGCTCGCATCCATTTCAAAACCCATGTACTCGCCTATTGCTGTCTCAACCTTTCTGCTTCCTCCTATCTCCAGACTATTATTTCTCCCTACCCCACTCTTGCTCCCTCCACTCTTCTGCCACCGGCAGATTAGTGATATGAGTAACTAGACAGTGTTTCTTAGCCATCTTCCCTAATAAACACATCTGTAATAGTCATCTTGCCAGTAAAAACAGATAGAGAGCAGTGATTTGTGTAACTACACAGTGTTTGCCATATTACTCAAATATATTTTAATGCCCATCATATCAGTAAGAATTGGCAGAAAAGTCTTCTGTGTTTCTTGCCATTTTCCCACTGCAGACTGTATTAATAACAGTATTTCTCCTGAACATATGTATTCAACTGCATATTTCACAATTACAGATAGATTAAAAGAGGTGTCTACCAAAACACAATAACATAGCAAATAAAGTGTAGACATTATTGTAGTGGCCTAAAGCATCTGTCAAAGTAATTGCAGGCAATCATCCCAGTCATCCAATCATCCCGATCTTCCTTTTAGTACGACCCCCAGAAGGGTTAGACTCAGGCAAGATATGAATGTACAAACAAAATTGTTTTGTGGTCCAGTGGTTAAAGAAACAGGCTTGTAACCAAGAGGTCCCTGGTTCAAATCCCACCTCAGCCATTGACTCATTGTGTGACCCTGAGCAAGTCACTTAACCTCCTTGTGCTCCGTCTTTCGGGTGAGACGTAATTGTAAGTGGCTCTGCAGCTGATGCATAGTTTACACACCCTAGTCTCTGTAAGTCGCCTTGGATAAAGGCGTCTGCTAAATAAACAAATAATAATAATAATAACAGCTTTTTATGAGTTTAATTATGAAAGAATCGTCTCAATTAGTTTAAAGGGACGTCGCCTGATTAAAAATAAAACCCCCAATCTTTAAGCCCTACTTTTGTGTGTGTTCACATTTACTTTTTCCAAAGTACTTGTTTCATTTCTTTTTAGCAATATGGACCACTATTAATATGGGGTGTAACACATTATTATAAAATAAAATACAGTGCATGGTGCACTGTATTAATAATTTCCACTATTCAGTGCTCTGCTAGGAACTGTAACCAAACTATTTTAATAGTGTGTGTACCCATTAGCATGGTTTAGTGTTAGAAAGTGGTTCATCAGAATGTGGTACGCATACCAAAACTTGACCCATGTAATGTCAGAAAGTGATACATTGTCACATTGAAAGTGGTATGCTGTCAGATTTTGGTATAGGTGTAATCAATTGCGATCTGATGGGTATTTTTCTATTGTCAAACAGATGTACATTTAACATTAATGATACATTATTTCTTTTGCAAACTTAAACTGGAAACAGACAATCAATTTCTCTAAAGAAAAAAAAAAATCACGACGAACAAGACAAAATGGAAAGTCCACCGCAAAGTTGCACAAGTAAAAAAAATGTACACGACTCAATGTTGCATATGATAAATATTTGCATACTATTTTCTTAATGGATGAAAAATATGATCAATTACATTAACAACAATGTAAAAGACCAAAAACAGCATAACGTACCATATTTGAATGGGCACTTCCCTGCTTTCTTAGCGGTTCAAGTTGCTTAAGCATGTGCGAACAAGCACAGTGTGCTGCTTACCACTTTTTACAGCGTACCTGAAAATAACACTACACCAGTACTTCAGTGTGGACGCTTTGAGCTGGATTAATTAGAACGGTTTCGAGTCCGGTTCTCGAGATCAGTTATGTAGTGTGGACAGGGCCAAAGTGTTACTGAAAATGCTATTGGGTTTAAAACACAATGTTGCGTACCAGTAGCTTAGGCCACTTCAAGAGGACTAAATTTGGGAATAGAAGAAAATATCAGTAAACTATAAACCAGAAAAAAACCCCACTTCTTATTACTGGGAAGATGGACAAAGGAACAGGATACATGAGGCAATGCGACAAACAAACACTGTTTAGAATTACTGTTTTGTGTATATTTTTACTTGGAAGCTGGTGGAAGATGGCAAGGAAACATTCAGAAGACATTTTAATGGAAAGACACGATGCATAACCGTTGTGAAATGAAAATAAGTAACCAAACTAATGTATGACTAGGGATGTTAATACACATATTAAAACAATCGCTATGTTGAAAAAGGTATTTGCAGGAATATGTAGAACAAAGCAGACAGCTAGGGAAAGTAATGCATTGTGTTTTAAAACCTAAAGCCTGTTAAATAGCATTTTGTGTGTGTTATTGTAGTGCATTAAGAACACAGTCAAACCAGTACATGATTGATATGCTCAGCAAGATCATACCTCCCGTTTCTAACAATATGATCCATTTCAGGTTGCACGGTGACGGCAATAGTTACTTACTCTAGGAGCAACGTACAAGACAGCCCCCCCTATCAATATCCTGCTTGTATTGCTGATATATATTAAAAACAAAAGTTAATTAAATAAGATCTGATCTGTTGCCTCACATGTGCATGATACACTTTTTTTTTATATTTGTTCTGCATTTTACGCCATAAAATGTGTTTCTGCAATTGTGGATGCATAGGCGGGTACATCCAGTGTGATACACCTCTGATATGTAAAATGCAGAACAAATATTCCAAACAGCCATTCTGCATTGGTAGTAATTGAGCAACATTTGGGGTTCCACTGCACCTGTATTAAAATAATTTGCTAATTGTTGTAGTGGGACAATGATCTTTTCAGCAATACCAAAAGGTTTAGTAAACAAGGGTCTGATTGGGGTTTAAAAGACATTAAACACTCCACCCTGTCATTCATCATTCCTAAAAAATGTATATTATTTGGGGGGGGGGGTACCAAAAAAACAACTCTGAGTTGAGTAAAGCATATAACAAATGCTCCACACCCCAGTGCCACAAACCAACAGATTGTACGATGCTAAAGTTGGCTTCTTATTCGCCAGTTTCTTTTATTAGGACAGCTGCTTATTCACATTCCAGCTTCTTATTTGCATTCCAGCTTCTTATTCACATATAACACAAATTGAATAAGTAACTGTGGTATTTCAGGGTAAAATCGCTCTGGGCCACTTATTTCACTTATTTCAAAGTTGATTCTCACAGAGGGGGAACTCCTCTACGTCCCCCATATGTATTTATCCCTTCCCAAAACCGATTTTCATACAAAAACAGCGAGCCAACATGGCACAGATTGCAAGCTGGCTAATAAAGCAAATTGAATAAGTAAATGGGATATTTTAACCCCTGAAATAACCCAGTTACTTACTCAATTTGTGTTACATTTGCGGGATGCGAACAAGAAGCCAACTTCAGCATGTCAGATGTGTCCCAATAATTCTGAACACTACGGTATATGATGTTGTTATTATAAATAGTGTATTGATGTGTATCTTTCAGATTACGTGGACAAGTCTTTGGAGAAGCCTCTAAAGCTGGTCTTAAAGGTTGGAGGAAGTGAAGTTACAGAGCTTTCAGGATCCGGGCACGATTCCAGTTATTATGATGACAGATCAGACCATGAGCGGGAACGACATAAAGAAAAGAAAAAGAAGAAGAAAAAGAAATCTGAAAAGGAGAAGGATAAGCATGTGGATGAAGAAGAGAGGAGGAGGAGGAAGGTAAGGAAGCAGCAGAGCTCTGGTAAAAAAAAAAAAAAAAAATCCTTATTCTGCAGATTACAATAAACAAATGCATTAGGAAGATTTTTCATGGAATCGTTTTGTTTGAAAATTCTGCAGTCATTGTACAGTTGTCAAATCATACATGGATCCTGACAGTGTTGGCGATTTGAAAGACACATTTTTCATCTTTAACAGTCTAAAGTCTTAACATTTAGTTTTGTGACGCTAGATTGTCCACACCTCCAAGTCTATTTATAGTACTGTATGTGTGACCCAACCTTTACAATTATAAAATGGACTGTATGATCTATTTATAGATATTTGCTACATCTTTAAGTTATAGTGGATGTAGTCCAATATAGTTGTAGTATTGTGAACATGTTATCAAAGTGTTCCCCTTGAATCAAAGTGAACAACTGCAGAAGAAAAAATCCATATGTCAGTTAAAACAGTAATTTGGGTTATTTAAAAATGTGTACATTTTTCTGTGTAAAGCTGCCTTAAAATACTCCAGCTGCAACACCTGACGTAAGCATTTTGTATTCAAGTTTTAATTATAGAGATACTTTGGAGTGCCCCAAATTATATTCTTCGAATTATAAAAACTTAATGTATTGTAGATGAGATTTTCTTTATCTGCTGTTCACCTTAACATTTTAAGAAAATGCATTGTCTCATTTTAGGAAGAAAAAAAGAGGAAGCGGGAGAGAGAGCAGTGTGACACTGAGGGAGAGGTAGAGGGGGCCAGTACGTTAAAGATGGAGGTAAAGTCTCTTGGACTGAGGGGGGGAGGGATTGATCCATTGCAGGTATTACGGTCATGGTAGCTTTGTTGGACCTGTTCTGATGTTGAAAGGCCAAATCCTGTATCACAGTGGTCAGCAAATGGTGGCCCATGGGCCAGATCCTGGCAGGGCTGTATCAAGGGCTGAGCGAGAGCAGAACTTCATTTTAATATTACCACAATGGGGCTGTAATGGGGGATTCTCAGTACGACCTTTTATATATTTCTTGCGAGTAAGCAGAAAATTAAGTACAGTACTGATTGTGATGATACATTTATGGCTTGCTATGGTACTGGACTCCTCATATGATAACATCAAATAAAATTCAATAGTAGCATACATTTGTATTTTAAATGCTTCATTGCGTTATAACAAATTTTATGAGAAAAATGGCACTTTTGTTCTGCAATCAGCTTTAGAACACCAGGTGTGATAGACGTGACGGCAATAAGTAGGCAGTCCTCCAAAGATTCTTGTCAGCCTATTTTGTGCATCTGTTTTTAATATTGCATTCATTGTGGAATAAGCTGCTTTGCATGTGTAAGTAGATCCAAACATGAGAGCACAAACAGAGCCAGCGATAGTTGTCTGTACATATATAGACAGACCAGAATGATTCCAGATTTGCTTTGTTAATGAATTCAGTTTTCAGCAACGACAATGCCGGCAAATATACTACTAGTTCTAGTTGCTGCATCGTCGATTGCTGGAAGCACTTGCTTTGCATGGGACGAGAAATCACCATCGGGTTGATTGAAAACTGATCACGGACAAAAACTATTATGTACATGGAAATGCGAGCATTGAAATTGTCTTTCAGCTGTACAATAAAGTCTGTCATCATTAGAATTCATTTTGAGTTACGTTTCACTTACAACATATCGGAATGTTAAACTAAACTCATTTGTCTCTTAATAGCTACAACACATATGCCATATTTTACTAACATTTATTTGGAGGTTACAAAGACATACTATCACAATTGTTACTTCTTTTTTCCTTTCTGATTTGTTTTCAACCGACTTGACCAGCTTTTGTTTATTGATGAGCCGTGTGCCATGCTGCAACACAATTTTTTTGGGCGGGGGGGGGGTATTGCAAGTGGCCCGCTCTGTCAAATTCAATTGCGGACCACTGCTGTTTAACATCTTGATTTAACAGTGTTCAGTGTGGCTGAATTGTATGCATAGAACTGATATTTAATTTGTCAAAACAAACAGTATACTAAGGCCTTGGCTAGGCATTTTATTGCAACTCAAGGTTTTACTTCTGTTCCTTCTGGTCCAAGGTAGAAAATGGTTGTAGTTTGCAGTGACCTAAGCACTTCCCATCTAATATTGAGTATCTTATTTCAGGAAGAAAAAAAGAGGAAGCAGATTGACACTGAGGGTGAGGTGGATGGCTTTGACCGGGGAATAAAGGTGGAGAAGGTGGAGCACCCGGCAGACAGGCCAGTCAGATCATGCAGAACTCAGCAGGGTTGGTCCATTCATTCTTGTTAAATATCAGGGCAAAGTATCTGTATTCATACCAGCTTGGATTCTGATCCCATCAAATCTCAGTTTGAGACTGGAAGTATTATATTATATACCAAGTTATGTTGGAAGCTTAATCTAGCCTTTAGTGTTTTTAGTAATGCCCTATTAATGGGAACAAGACAGATACTGCATCTCGGTGGCTCTGTCATGTTCATGTATCTTGAATAACACTGGAGGGTAATGAAAAAAGCGCTCTGCCTTGAGGTTCTATCCATTGTCTTTTGGTGTTTAAGAGCTAGGTAATCGCATGACCGAGTGACGTCACATAAGTGACTCGGTGCTGATGCCATCCATAGGGATGTGCTTCATTTGTGTTTTTATATAATTAAGATGTGAAGCAAAACTTAGTTATCGTGTATCTGACTCTAGCAACTCCTGGGGTGGGGGTCGCCAACTTGAAGTGATCATGATAAAGTGTGTTTATGTATATATCTATATCTGATTGCACCACCTGGCTGAATATAAATTGCTTATAGGAGGAAATCAGCTGGTCAATACCAAACTATCACAGAAATAAATATTGCCTTCATAAAAGGTTGTTTATGTTTTAATTTGTGTCATAAAGTAGAATTTTTTTGCTTTGTTTTTTGCCTACGCTGACATGTGCATTTTGATATTTAATAAAGCCTTACTTACCAATATGGTGTCTTAACTTGCAGTAATATTTGTTATGCTTAATGCTAACCCCATTCCAATAAACTGAAATTGAAAAAAAAGGAATCGCTGTTATCACTGCCTTTCCCCAATGCACATCTTCAGCAACCACACAGCATCTGATTTCAACATAATTAACTTACTATGTTTCTCAATTATTTTATGAAATATTCAGAGCAAGTTGGATTTATATACATTAAACATGCCTTTTTGTACTAAAATATATAACAGGAGTTTCAACATACATTTAAACATACACCCTTGTATTCTTTCCCCTATTGCTATCTAGTATAGGGTAGGTTGAATTAGATAATGCCTTGATGAGTCCCTGCCATAAATCTGGTATACATTTTTTTTTAATCTCATGTTGGTTTCTGATGACTGTGGTTTAGGGCATTTTGCTCTTAAAAAAAGCTGTTCACATGAATGTTCTTTATTTCTGCAGAAAACGACTGCACCCCCCTACAACAGCTACTAGAACATTTCTTACGACAGTTACAGAGGTAAGTTTGTTCTTTGGAAGCTTCACAAAGATCATTTCAAAATGTTTGGCTTATATTTGAACATTTTATTTGGGTATGGTGGAGATGCCCATATAAATGTCACACTATTTCAGTTACTTTTGCATGAGTCTAGATATTACAAGGTTGCTGTTATCTACAGTAGTGTAAGTACAGATACCTGAGTTGTTGAGATAACATAGGATGATTTCTGAATATTTGTATTTGAGAAGTGCTTTACTTATTAGTAAACCTTAGTTTACTGTCTATCCTCCTATAATGTTTAAGTAACACTGTATTTAACCTGTTGTGTATCCACTAACTCTGCAAGAGTACAGTGTTTAAATTGTGGGAAAATTTTGGCTTACATAAGTCCCTTTCACACTGGGTCAAGACCTGATGTCATGCGGGTTGGCTATGCGATTTCACACTGCTTTTAATAAAGCAGGGTTGACTTGGGTGACAGACGCAAGTAAACTATCGCTTCCATCCAAGTCTCTCTGGATTGAACTGTCTGCCCAAATGTTGATTAGAGCAAATGTTTTTTCATATGTGCTGCAATCTGGCTCATGGTGCATCTCAAGCAACAAAAAATATGGCTAAACAGAATAAACAAAAACGTTCCTTGCGGAAGTGAAACCTTCAGTAGACGTGGCTGTTTGTTATTTCGTCAGCCATCATGCATATTGTCTCTCTCAACCCTGGTCAAAGCATGTAAACCCACATCCAGAGGTGGGTCACTGGGACCCGGGTTAACCCGGGTAAGTCCCAGATACGTGGTTTCACACTACGCTGGATTGTGACCCCGGGTAGCCAGAAACTGGGTTTGGACAAAGGTAGAAGTGCCAGTGTGAAAGGGGCTTAACATATAAACAAAACAGTAAATGTGATGGTTCATTGTTAAATAAATAAATAAATAAATAAATAAATAAATAAATAAATAAAAAGTACTTTAAAAAAATAAAAAAAAAATTCTTTCTTTTTTTTTTTTTTTAGGAAGGATCCCCATGGGTTCTTTTCATTTCCAGTTACTGATGCTATTGCTCCTGGTTATTCCATGATTATTAAGCATCCTATGGACTTTAGCACAATTAAGGATAAGATTGAAATAAATGAGTATAAATCAGTGACTGAGTTCAAGGTAATTTAAACAAAAAAAATACTATTGAATCACGTATACATTACTACGTTACTGTCCTACAACTAGAGTTTTAAAAGATCCCCCAAAAATTAAAATTGTAGATTCAGTTTAATGGCCGTTTATTAAGCTGTATTATCCTAGTGGTGAAAATACAGTACTCAAGTAACTAGGACATGGCCGGAAATTAGTTGTATAGCAAATCTTACAAAATTAAGTAGATTTGAAAATCTTCACAGTTTCAGTAGTTTTGTAGCTTTTAAAAATGTGTGGATTTTCTGGTCAAGTTTTTTTTTTTTACTATGTCAACCTTACAGTTTTTGTAAGAATAGACAATTTCAAACCAGGAAAATATATAATTTGAAAATAGATCACCCAAATAAGAATTTCTTCTGTATACATGTCATTCTGATATTAAGTTATGGGTTATTTAAGAGATTTGTTTGGTTCTTCTAGAAGATAATATATAATATTATATATATATATATATATATATATATATATATATATATATATATATATATATATATATATATATATATATATATATATATATACAGTACTATATATATATATATATATATATATATATATATATATATATATATATATATACTGTATATATGTATGTAATATGTGTGTGTTGTCAGTTTTAGTATACTTAAATAGAAGTGCTGTAGTTTTGAATTCTTCCTTTTGTATTTCAGGCTGATTTCAAACTGATGTGCGATAATGCTATGGTTTATAACCGACCAGAAACTGTGTACTATAAGGCAGCAAAGAAGTTGCTTCACACAGGATTTAAGATGATGAGCAAAGTAAGGAATCTTAAAGAACGATCTCAGAAAAAAATGTCAACTATTCTCCACATTGTTTCATTCATTAAAGCAATTTTATTGTTTTGTTTTTACTTTGTTGGTTTGCCTCACACTTCATCCTTTGAAGGCCTACATCTTGATGAGATGAAGTTGTTTGAGAGCCTGCTGTCTGTGACCAGACATCAGCAAACTTGGACAGGACTTTCGTCATTCTAGACTTTTACTGTTATGCTTGAAAGAATAATTGTAAACTGTGAAAAAACAAAGCAAAAAAAAAAGCATGCCACTGTGGACCTAAACAAGCTGCAATATGCCACCATGTCCATTCCATCCCATAATCGTAGCACTCCTGCTATGGGGAGAAGTAAAGTCCCTGCGGTTCTGTTATTTCTGATTCTAGGAACGGCTTTTAGCTTTGAAGCGCAGCATGTCGTTCATGCAGGACATGGATTTTTCTCAGCAGGCAGCTATTTTGGGCAACGAAGACACAGCAACAGAAGAACCGGTTCCAGAAGTTATACCAGTGCCTGTTGAACCGACAAAGAAATCAAAGAAACCAGTGAAAGACATGAATGAAGTTGTAAGGTAAACGGCCAACACAAATAAAGCATATACTATAGGCAACAAATAAAAGAAAGCTTTTTGAAAACCTTTAGAAGAGTAACATTGTCAAAATATTCCCAATGGAACATGAACGAATCACAAAGGTGATTATCACCTGCTGGGGATGCAATGGGAAAGAGGAGGCACATTATGTATGTCACACTTAAGTATGTTAATTGTATTGAGAGAAACACTTACTAATTGTTATTAAGGGCATTCTTTAGCAGAAGTTATCTATCACAGTTATCACAGTTTGGGAAATATTAGATGCACGGATGGATTATTGATCAAAATCTGGGAAGGGTGTCACCCTTAAATATGTACATGTTCACATTAGATGTAAGTCCTCTACTTTTCTGTTACTGCCATGGTAGGGGATTCTTGTTACATGTCTCCAATGTTTTTTTTTTGTTTGTTCCCCCACCCCCCCAGCTATCTGTATGAACCAGAAGGCACAGCTTGCAGTTTAACAGATAGCACAGCTGAAGAACATGTCCTGGCATTGGTGGAACACGCAGCTGATGAAGCCAGGGATAGGATCCACAGACATCTTCCCTCTAGCAAGGTATAGTTTGTACTTCTGTGTGGAGTAAAGTACATCATCAGAATATATTAGATTTACATTGGGTATCCATTTTCATAGTGCTTTTAAAGAATTGAAAAGGGATCTTTGTCTAGGTGGCTGAACAGTACTGGTAATTAAGTCCTAGCAGAAACTGTTTATTATAAAATGGTATAAACAAAGGGTTATTTAAAATGTTATTTCCTGGGTAATATAATCAGATTGCCATTGGACCATCATAATGATTTGGGGATAAATTGATGCATTGGCTTGTCATTTTGAAACACTGTACCTCTGTAGCATTCCTTGTAATTTTAAGCCCAGTTCATAACAAGAATTAGCATAGCTTAAATGATTGAGTATTTTTTATATTTCAGTCCGTACCTAATGTTTAAGATATCTAAGAACAATTATTGACACTTCCTTTCTGAATTTAGATTTAGTAGCCATGTAGTTCTTTTTTCATTTCATAATCATTTTACATTCTCAAAACCATCCGACACATTTTCATCCTTATGTATATTTAAACTTGGCTGAAACTTACAAGTCAAAAAGATATTCTAGAAATTTGTAGAAAATTATTTAAAAATAAAAACTGAAATAGCTTGGTTGGATAAGTGTCAACCAACCTTAATAGCAAGCCTAAATTAGCTCAGGTGTAACCAGTCGCCTTCAAAATCACACACCAAGTTAAGTGGCCGCCACCTGTATTGTAGTGATTCGCATGATTTCAGGATAAATTCAGCAGTTCCTGTAGGTTCCTGTTGGGTAGTGCCTTTCAAAGCAAAGACTCAACCATGAGCACCAAGGCACTTTCAAAAGAACTCTGGGACAAAGTTGTTGAAAGGCACAGATCAGGGGATGGGTATAAAAAAATATCAAAGGCCTTGAATATCCCTTGGAGCATGATCAAGACAATTATTAAGAAGTGGAAGGTGTATGGCACCACCAAGACCCTGCCTAAATCAGGCCGTCCCTCCAAACTGGATGACCGAGCAAGAAGGAGACTGATCAGAAAGGCTACCAAGAGGCCAATGGCAACTTTGCAAGAGCTACAGGCTTTTATGGCCAAGACTGGTCAAAGTGTGCATGTGACAGCAATATCCCAAGCACTCCACAAATCTGGCCTGTATGGTAGGGTGGCAAGAAGGAAGCCATTACTCAAGGAAGCCCACCTTGAATCCCGTTTTGAAGTATCCAAAAAACAATCAGGAGATTCTGTAGCCATGTGGCAAAAAGTTTTGTGGTCTGACGAAACTAAAATGGAACATCACCCAAAGAACACCATCCCTACTGTGAAGCATGGTGATGGCAGCATCATGTTATGGGGATGTTTCTCATCGGCAGGGACTGGGGCACTTGTCAGGATAGAAGAGAAAATGAATGGAGCAAAGTACAGAGAAGTCCTTGAGGAAAACCTGCTGCCCTCTGCAAGAAAGCTGAAACTGGGATGGAAGTTCACCTTTCAGCATGACAACGACCCAAAGCACACAGCCAAAGCTACACTGGAGCGGCTAAGGAACAAAAAGGTAAATGTCCTTGAGTGGCCCAGTCAGAGCCCCGACCTAAATCCAATCAAAAATTTGTGGCATGACTTGAAGATTGCTGTCCATCAACGCTCCCCAAGGAACTTGACAGAGCTTGAACAGTTTTGTACTGCTGCCCTCTGCAAGAAAGCTGAAACTGGGATGGAAGTTCACCTTTCAGCATGACAACGACCCAAAGCACACAGCCAAAGCTACACTGGAGCGGCTAAGGAACAAAAAGGTAAATGTCCTTGAGTGGCCCAGTCAGAGCCCCGACCTAAATCCAATCAAAAATTTGTGGCATGACTTGAAGATTGCTGTCCATCAACGCTCCCCAAGGAACTTGACAGAGCTTGAACAGTTTTGTAAAGAAGAATGGTCAAATATTACCAAATCTAGGTGTGCAAAGTTTATAGAGACCTATCCCAACAGACTCACAGCTGTAATTGCTGCCAAAGGTGCTTCCACCAAGTATTAACTCAGGGGAGGTGGAGATTTATCCAGTTATGATCTTTCGGTTTTTGTATTTTAATATATAATTTTTTTCTCAATAAAAACATTTTTCCCCTTAACAGGGTGAAGTATGGTGTGTAGATAAGTGGGGAAAGAATCCTAGTATAAATGCATGAAATTCTGAGGCACTGACACAACAAAATGTGAAAAAAGTTCAAGTGGGTGTAGACTTTCTATAGGCACTGTAAATGTCCACTACCATTCATTTCTGGCCCTATAAAGCAGAGACTGGCAATTGTGCTGAGTTGTGTGGTGGTTTTATGATGAGGACTGGTGCTCACTTGAGACCACCAAAATCATTTTACTTGTGACTAGATTTACACCCAGTTCCCTGAGGTTAAAGGCAATGCATTAGCTCTGTGCAATCTTGCTCCCCACCCTTTCCCACTCCAATCACTTTAGAAGCAAATGTGGAAGTTTATGAATATGGTCCTCAAACAAACTTGACATTCAAGAACAAAATGTAATTAAATGATAGTAAAATATCTTCAAGAATCCTGACGTCTGTATGAGTTCTACTCGGTTATCAAAAAAAATGTAATTCCTTTTTTACATGTTTTAAGTTATTGGATATTAAATAAAATAGAATAAAATCTCTTTTAAAATGTGTTTTTTACACAACACCAAACAAACCTTTCCCTAGTTTGCCTTTGTCTAAACAATTATTCAGTACCAATAAAATCCTTTTGATCACTTCCTGATTTTTCTCTGCTTGTTTCAATATAAATTAATCTCCCAATGTGCGCAGCGTCTCTACACTGAATTGTGGGATTAGTCCTGGTAAAGATTTAAGCTGATTTAACCAGACAAACAAATAAATCTCCCATTGTACAACGGTAGATAATTCAGTCATAGTGATTAGGTTAGGGCTAGTCTACTACACTACCTGTGGTACAGCAGTGAACATGTTAGCAACCCTTTAAATCACGCAAGTCATTGCCATGGGTTTGTACTCAATTGTATAGATCAGGGAATCTGCTTTTTTGTTGTCAAATTAACAAATTAACAAGCTTATTGTGGTTTCATTGGCCAACAAAAAGCATGTTAAAGGGAATTGCTCCTCCAAACCCCTTCTAAATATGGTCTACTTCCTGAGTTTCTGTCTCTATTTTTGATTAGTTTACTATGTTTAAACATAAATAAAAAACTAAATATAGAAAAATCTATTTCAAACATGTGGCTCTTGATTTCTTCTTCAATACAGCAAGACACCCACAGAACTCCAAACAAAATGCAACTAATCAAAAGAAAGGTACTTTTTCATATTATAAAGGAAAGTTTTAGCCATAACTTGCTTTAATGGGGACTAAACCTTGTGCTAGGTGGATTTAAAATACATAAACAGATTAGCCTGTAGCCTAATAACTTTTAAACTGTTTTTACCTTGTTTTATTATGCATTATAAATTCATTAGAATATATTTATACACTATTCAATTTGGCAAACGTGTTTTTTCTGTTTCAGCTTGGTTTATTAGCATTAGTTTTGCCACATATTTTTATTTATACCTGTCTCATCCTGTAAAAATCCATAACTAACAAAGTTGTAGCATGAAACTTTTTTTTTCCCTCTGCTTTCATACATCACAAGAGTACCGGATAATGTACTGTCATTTTCAGAGTACAACGAGCACCCTGTGTGTAATGCTCATGACTAAACAGCCATGACTTGCATCCTTTGTAAAACATGAACAGTTTAACTGGTGTGCATGTCTCACATAATAGCCAATGAAAAACACCTTAGTATGTCATAAATTTTACCATACTATATCCTAAGTAAAGTGCACCTAATGTGAAACTAGTATATAATATGCATAAGTTCTCCCAACATTTTTTAAATGGTGCCTATTAAGCTATAAACTACGGTAGTGCTCTTGAGATCGGGTCAGTGGCATAGTTGCAGTCCGTACTTTCCTGATGACGTTTGTTATTTGATGCTCAAATTAAACAGGGCGCCTTGACAAAGCCTTTGTTTTTTTTTTTAGATTGGCTACCTGAAAAAGGATGCAGATGGTGCTCTGGTGTATACTGTCGTCAACCAGTCTGATCCGGAGACTGAAGGTAGGATTGTTGTCACTGGAAGTAATAGCTTTGCATGATAAATACATACAAACATAGATCATTAATTGAGTTATCTACAGTGAGGCTGAAGGGGAGATTACTATAGTTCAGTGTAATCTGTATTTAACAGAGCAGTTTAGTCAATTCACGTTTATACAAATATAGGTTATTATGCACTATTCAATGAGGGAGCTTTTGGAAGCCATATTAGAAGATAGTAAAACTTGATTCCCAAAGAACTGTGGAATCGCTTACTCTTGGCAAGACTTGTCAGGGGAACATTTTGTTCATATAAGATGCCTTTTCTCACAATTTTTTATTTTTTATTTTTAGATTTCAGTTTCAATTGCTGCTGTTGGTTTCAGCTATTAATTTACCTGAAGTAATAGATACCCATGTCTGCAGTTTTCTCTGAAGTAGAGTTAAATGTATGTCTTTTCAGTCATGCAATGGTGGAATATTTTTCACATGACTGTTTTAATGGTTACCTTTATGTAAAGTAACTTCAACTTGTTTATTTGCAGAAGAGGAGTCCCACCCTATTGATTTAAGCTCGCTGTCAAACAAACTGCTTCCTGGTTTAACTACCTTGGGCTTCAAAGATGACAGAAGAAACAGAGGTATGTCTAATGGGCACAGTCTGCTGGCAGCCAGTACCTTTTGTTTACACGATGCTTTAATTTAAATCCATTTTAGAGATATTGTTACAAGTCTTTTATTTAGTTTTAATTGTATATTAAGAGAGAATTCATATTGTTCTTATTTACCATATTTTCAGTTACATACCTCAACAGTGCCTATAACACACAGTCATTACAGAACAATACAGTTTTCCCTGATCTCAGGCCAGACGAAATGGAACTCTTGTATTCAGCATATGGGGATGACACTGGTGTGCAGTGTGCCTTAAGGTAAATCTGAATTTCCTATTTCCAACATTCACTAATGATTACAATTGAGAACAATTTACAAAGGCAGATTTTCATAGGTTTTACCAATTGTGGATCGTGGGGGCCTTTTTTTTTTCTTTTTGTTTGTGATTTGTCACAGTACTGACAATCACTCTTTCTTAAGTGTTGCATAGTACCAAACTGTATAGCATGTTATCTGACTCAAAATCAGCTTAAATATGTAAAACCTACCAAAAGTTATCAGATTTATTGGAATGTTGTCATTCAGTTTGCAGGAGTTCGTAAAAGGATGTGGGAACTTCACAAAGAAAATAGTGGATGGCCTGTTAGACCAGATGACAGGCGGTGATCATTCCAAAGCTATTTATCAAATAAGACAGGTATTTCTGCTTAGTAACAAAATAGAAACTAAACATTCTCTCTCTCTCTCTCTCTCTCTGATTTGGCCAAAATGGGCCCTATTTATGTGAGTCTGGCACACCCAGGATTCTGGTAATTGCAGTTCTCCCGGGTGACCTTTTTGTCTCTCGTAGGCGCTCGGGTGTCGGACATGTTATGCGAGGGCACAATCCCCTTAAAATACCTGCCCTCACATATCTCCCATTGACCACCCTGCCCCTTGGTCTGTCACAGCGGTTAAAAATATTTATTAAGACACTTACTATTATTATTATTTTCTTAGCAGACGCCCTTATCCAGGGCGACTTACAATTGTTACAAGCTATCACATTATTTTTACATACAATTACATTATTATTATTTATTTTTTTACACATTATTTTTACATACAATTACCCATTTATACAGTTGGGTTTTTACTGCAGCAATCAAGGTAAAGTACCTTGCTCAATGGTACTGCAGCAGTGTCCCCCATCTGGGATTGAACCCTCCGGTCAAGAGTCCAGAGGCCTAACCACTACTCGACACTGCTGCCCTAATGAAGATTACACTAATAAAGATGTATAAAAACCTATGAATGTAATAAAGTACAGTAATCCAACTGCGATGGGACCAAAGTAAGGGCAGCTGCTAAGAAATAAATAATAATAATATGTAAAAGGCGGAAACATTAATCCTGTTTTAAATACCATTATACACAGCTGTTACAATTACTGTACTATATTGTTATTTTGAGATTCAGCTTTTATTAGGGAGCCCCCCCAAATCCCTTGTTTAGAAAGATACAGGGTATTAATGCTTGTGACAGAGTAGCCGTTCAAATTTTTTTTTTTTTTTTTTTTAACTTTTTTAGCTTTTAGTGAACAATGGCTCTCATTGTTCTCCTGTCTTACAAACTCAATCTCTCTCTCTCTCTCTCTCTCTCTCTCTCTCTCTCTCTCTCTCTCTCTCTCTCTCTCTCTCTCAATTCTCCCACTGCCAGATCCACTTCTCTCTTTCAAACTGTCATCTCCTCACACACACCCAAGTCCCTCCCCCTTCCTCACTCATTGGTCTAACACTCCCTGTCTCTGACTGGTGGGACCTGCTCCCACCCCCCTCAGTGACACACTCGCACACAGCTGTCTTTCAACTGTAGTCACACAAGCACCAAAACACATAGAGAGTGCTAACAGATCTGAACAAGAATAACACAGTTTACAAACACGCATTATTTACAGAGTATTCCCATCCCCTTCCCTAGTCCATAATCAGGTCCATTCACACATTGTCCCCTGCTTTTTGAAGCAATATTTCATTGTTTGCTGAGCTCCAAGCATGCTTTAGCAAGCACACAGCATCTAACAGAAACATTTTATTTACACTAAATTTTCATGCTGATCCTCATTGCTTTTCTCTTTCCAGCCATGCTTGCTTGCTGTTGCGATCTCTCAAGCTTTTTTACTACAGTATAGTGATGCTTTTTTATTGAAATATATGTGAATGGCACATAACAAGATCCTAACAGCTGAGTTTGCCCGAAATATACAGCATGCTTAACACGGTATAAACAATGACTTTGTTCTTGAAATCAATGGGAATGGCAAACGCTATTTGTCTGACAAACGGCTGCCTGAAATAACCCTGAGCGGTGTAATTGATGGCGACTGTACTTGGTTTCATTTCTTCTGTTACAGATGACAATGTTGCTCCAGAGTAAATGGGCATATTACACCTTAAAAATCATGGTTTCTAAAATCTGCTGTGATTTTATAAAACACTTTATAACCTTCCTAGCAGGTGTACATGCAGTGCTGTAGCTTTAAATGAATTTGTTACTACTTCTGCATTTTGTACTTTGTTACTGTATATGACACGACATGCTCTACTTGTAATTGTATAAGTATATAACATACCTGGAAGTTTTACACATTATACTTAACATTCCTTTTTATATCACAGAGGAGAAACATTGCAATGAAACCCCCAGATGAGACAAAAAATAGCCTATGTGATATGCAGGTAAAATACTGTTTAAAGTTTGTATAGGGTGTATCATTTTCAAAATGTCTGACATTTACATTTCTTCTGTTTATTCACAATTGTCTTTGCAACTCGTACATTGGTTTGATATGCATACCAAGTATTTAAGACAAATGTATGTGATTTAAATAATTGTTCTGCTTTTTTTTTAAATCTAGGTTGGGGGTGCAGCTGGCATGGCTGAAGACAGCAATAACTCTGTACTGGATTTCATGTCCATGAAGTCCTATTCAGATATGTCCTTAGATATGTCAATGTTGAACACACTAGGTTAGTAATCCTTTTAAAAGCCACTATTACAAGCCACTATTACACTTGTACTTTGCTGTTTGTTTTGTTTTTATACTATATAATACACTGCTTTTCGTGTACAGAAAGGAAAGGTAGCTGTGTGGGGGGTTAAGACATAATAAGATGGATTCTTATGGCTTTCTCGTGTGTTTTTTTTTTTTTGTCGCAAAAGAACTGTACCTCCCCCGGATTAAACTCGTCTTGAGAAACAGAACAATTGATCCAATTTTGTGGTCATTACTTAGCTCTTCCTAAGTTCTTTAGAGTACCAATATCTGAATCTATAAACTTACTCACTGGAATGAGTGATTGATGGCTACATCTTGGGGGACTGTTCTCTTAAATTTAAATTACACTGACATTTGTCAAGTTATTCTACATAGATGTTGTGTTTTTTTTTTGTTTTTTGTGGTACTGCCACCTGTAATGTAGTGTTTTCTTTGACTTACATACTTCATTGTTGTTTTTGGGTTTAAAGAAGATTGATAGTGTATTTCTGTCCAATTAAAATAAATAAAATAAATATTGTTGCAATAATAAGCTTGTAGATCAGTGGTATTCAGCTTTAAGGCATAAGTTTACATTGGGGATTATGTATGTTATGGAATCTGACATAATAATAAATCAGATTTCCATATCCTTAGGCAAAACAGTAAAAAAAGAGCCAGACCACGAAGATTTTGATGAGGCGGCTAAGCTGCTACAAGACCTTCACGAGGCTCAGAATGACCGAGTTGGATCAAGACCCTCTTCCAACCTCAGTTCATTATCCAATGCCTCTGAACGGGATCAGCACCATCTAGGTAAAGGCTCAAAAAGAACAAGTAAGCAAAGAATGACAGACAGTATAGAAGTCTAGATACTGTAGATGCCTTTGGAGTTAGATGTTGCAGGTATTGTATCCCAGGCATGGGTAATCTCAGCCTTGACCAGTTGGTGAAGTTTTGACCAGACCCTAAATATGCATTTATTTTCACAGCCCATGGCAAAGCTTGCAGATTCTTACTTTTGTCTGTGGTAGTTACCCAACTTAAATGCACCATTTCTCCAGTTCTTCAGCGTCAAACAGACGAGGACTACTTCACTGAGAACAATTCCAAGCAAAAAGGAGAAGTTGATTAAGATTAAAATGAATTAAAATAATTTAAGTAACTATTATTCATGTTAAAAGTTAAAAATTAAGTTTTTTAAAATAAAATTAAACTTGCTCTGTGAGTGGCAGGTGGGGTGCTTAAATTGTAAATAAATAAAAATAAATAATTAAATAATAAAACAAAGAGCCTAATAAGTTTATCAGTGCATGGGAGGTGCCTCATTTTGAAATAAAGTGCCGCATATTTTGCAGGGGGGCCCTGGCATTTTGTGTTACACCACTGGTTGTTACTAGTTACTACTAAAAAAGGATATACAGTATTCTTTGTAATTTCATACTTTCTTGCTAGTCAAAATTGCCGATTTTGATACAGGCCCCTACTGCCTTTGCCTAGAATTAAATTAATTCAAGCTACCATCTGTAGGCAATTTCTCCAACTCTGGGAGGATTCTCTTCAAATTTGTATTATGGAAAGCTCTTGTAATATTTTAATATCTGTCATCATCCATAATACTGAATTCTAAAGTAAAACAATTTGGAAATAATAACGAACTTTGGTCTGAAAGACAAGGGGGAAATACATTTTCCTAAACAGCTTTACCTATGAAAAAAGTTACATACAATGGTGTCCGTCCATTTTTTTAAGTGATACCAAAAAGGCTTATTTGCCCACAATACAGGTAATAATATGAGTGCTGTGGAGGTGTTGGCATTTTCAAAAGAGAAAGTGGAAGGTAAAGTCTGGAATCTTCCTCTTTGTGGCATGTGAGGGTTCTGTACATTTATGTGTGTCCTTCACATGATGTATAAGCAAATTAGCTTTGTGGCCATAGCCTAGACAGAAGACTTTTTTCCTGTTCAGTATAAACTATATGAAAAAGCATAAATGTGACCATGTGTAAAGCCAAACAGTACTTCTTAATCTATTTTTTTCTTCTGCTTTTTTATTTTAATTTTTAATTTTTATTTTTAACAGGGAGTCCTGCTCATCTAAGTGTTGGAGAACAAGCCGAAATGGTCCACGACCCTTACGAATTTCTACAGTCTCCAGAACCTGGTTCCACTGCCAATAGCTGATTTAGTTTACTATTTAGTAAATGTCCACATACTTTTCTGTCCTCTTTTAGACAGATTTTATATATATATATATATATATATATATATATATATATATATATATATATATATATATATATATATTTTAAAAAATCATGTGTATATTAAAGTGGCTTGAGTAATAACTTCTTTATCTATTTAATTAATAGGACATACATTAGCAAAGTGTTTTGTATTTGTTTTAAATTATTTTGTACTGTACTGGTATATATATATATATATATATATATATATATATATATATATATATATATATATATATATATATATATATATATATATATTTAATTGTGACCGATGTATAAAGATTTGTATTTGTATTTATTTATTTTAAGTTCAAACTCCGTTCCAGAAGACTTTATTTTCAGTGTAGAAAGATACATTTGACACCCCTTTTTAAGAAACACAAAAGATTTAATCACAAAAATACGGTACAATAATACATGAAGTAAGTTACTTAATCCTCTTTGTGCCAGGTGGCACATAAGACAGCAACAAGTGTTCTTCATCTCTGCTGGTTGTGAATGATTTTCTCAGCTGTGCCCCACGTCGGGTTTTCTGTTGTCAGCCTCCATGTTGTTTTCGACCTTCCTCTTTTCCTTTGTCCCTCTGGTGTCCATCTCAATGCTGTCTTGGCAATGTCATTGACATTTGTTCTCGGTATGTGGCCTAGCCAGAGCAGTCTGCGTCTCTTGATGATGGTTTTCATACTTTCTGTGCTGTCCCTATAGTGTTTGATGTTGGTAATCTTACTCGGCACATGTATTGTGGAAACTTGATCATTTTTGAATGTCATAGTCCGTTATTCTCCAGCTCTCCGGCATAAAGCAGCACAGACAGGACACAGCAATGGTATAATTTTAGCTTGGTGAATCTGCTATATGATGTTGCTTTCTAGATGGGTCTCAGTTGAAAGAGGGTGGCTCTGGCTTTCCCCAGTCTAGATTTAATGTCCTAGTCTGTTCCATTTCCTGGAGTAATTATGCTTGCAGGAGTCGGTGTTGTACAGCTCTTTTGTTTCAATATTAATCGGTTGTGTGCAGCGCCCCAGATAAGGTTTTGGGTCTGGGAGTAACTTACCTTATAATTAACACTGAGAGTAAAATGTATTTTCAGGGGGTAAAATGCAACATTACCTTGAAATCATGAGTAATCTCGATACTATACAATCTTTAGTGGCAGTTGAGTAGGCATAAAAAAGAGCCTTCCATTTTAACTGCAATGTTACTTTGAACTACTGTACAACCACACATGTGTTCTACAAGGTTCTTTATCGGCTCATCGGCTTTTTCTTATTCATACTATGATTGGCTGCAAAGACAACAGGGCTAGCCAGAGACTGGATAGTGTTTGTTGGGTTGTTTTTTCTTGTGCAGACATTGTATTCTGGGAAATGTAGTTGTTAGTGGAAGTTTTACGGGAGGAGGGAGGGGAGGCAGACAAGCTGTGCAGCAAAATTGCTGTGCATATTTGTATGCATTAAATTTTGGATTATTTAATGCGTAAAAACGGCAGGTATACAGCTTATAGTGCCTTGAAAAAGTCTTCACACCCTTGAACATTTTTCACATTCTACTGCCTAAAAAATACAATTAAAAATACATTGAAGTAGGAGTTTGTTTCACTGATCTACACAACATCATCTACACTTTCAATGTGAAAGAACAATTATAGAAATATTCAAAAAGTAATTAAAAATAAAAAAACCAAAAAGTCTTGATTGCATAAGTCTTCACATCCTTTGTTATAACAAACCCAAATTAGCTCAGGTACAACAAATTGCCTTAACAAGGCACATAAGTTAAATAGAGCCCACCTGTGTCCAATCACAGTAGTTCAACTGATTCGAATACTCCTGAATGGAGAATCAAGCTGTTTCTGTTGTATGAAGTGAATTTGAAGCAAATGGCAAAACATGCCGAACAAGGAGCTGTCAAAAGAACTCTGGGATAAAGTTATTAAAAGGTACAGATTGGGGGAAGGCTATAAGAAATGTTCAGTGTCTTTGAATATACCTTGGTGCACTGTCAGGTCCATCGTTGTAAAGTGGAAACAGTTTGGCACCACCAAGACACTGTCTCGATCAGGCCATCCCTCCAAAGTCAGTAGCCGTGGCTTAAGGAAACTGCTGAGGGAGGTCACTGTGAGGCCTAAGATTACTTTAAAAGAATTAGAGAGGTCTCTGGCTGAGATTTGGGAAAATGCTGACTGTACTCCACAAACATGGCCCGTATGGGAGGGTGGCAAGAAGGAAGCCACTGCTGAAAAAAAGCCATATGACGTGCCGCATAGCTTTTGCAAACACTTAGGGTACACGGCACACATGTGGGAGAAGGTTTTGTGGTCTGATGAGACCAAAGTGGAACTTTTTGGTCTCAATGCTAAGCGATGTGTGTAGCGTAAACCAAACACGACACATCACCCTGCTAACACCATCCCTACAATAAAGCATGGTGGTGGCAGCATTATGTTTTGGGGATGCTTTGCAGCAGTGGGGACAAGGAGGCTTGTGAAGATTGAGGGAAAAGATGGATGGTGCAAAGTACAGGCAGATCCTGGAGGAAAACCTGTTCCAGTCTGCCAGAGACCTGGGACTGGGGAGAAGATTCAATTTTCAGCAGGACAATGATCCTAAGCACAAAGCAAAAGCAACAATGGAGTGGCTCAGCAAGAAGAAAGTGAATGTCCTCGAGTGGCCTAGTCAAAGCCCAGACCTGAATCCTATAGAAAATATGTGGGAAGACTGCAGTCCACAGACGATCCCCAGCCAACTTGAAAGAGCTTGAGCTGTTCTGCCAAGAACAATGGGCAAAAACTGCGCCATCCCGCTGTGCTAAGTTGGTAGACACTTATCCAAAACAACACATGGCTGTTATTGCTGCAAAAGGGGCTTGCACCAAGTATTGACTCAAGGGGTGTGAAGACTTATGCAATCAAGACTTTTTGTTTTTTATTTATTTAATTGCTTTTTGAATATTTCTATAATTGTTCTTTCACGTTGAAAGTAGATGATGTTGTGTAGATAAGTGAAACAAACTCCTACTTTAATGCATTTTGAATTGTATTTTTTAGGCAGTAGAATGATAATACTGTAACTTTAAATTCTTTTTTATTAATAAAATGAAATTGCCTAAATAAAACAAAATATTCAATGAGTAACATATCCTCCATAATTGTAAATAATAGTTTAAAAATAAATGTGATTATTGAAATAAAACAAAGCTACAATGTTAACAGTGTTAACAGGTCTGCAGTCGGTAGCTATCCAACAGTACTGGTTATACTTATAGTATCGTACTTTGCTTAATTCACGGGTTTGCAGCAATCCTGAATTTCTAAAAGAGTACTCTGTCGAAACTGATGGGTTTCATTTGTTGTATTGTTGTTGTATGTAGCAGAAAAACTACTAGAGTGTATTTTGAAAAGTGAAAGCATGTTTAGCACGCAGGTGGTACAGCAGACTAGATGCACTTCTGTGATACTGGAACTCACTTTGACAGCAGATTCAAGTAAACCTCTTTATATCCAATGAACCGTCAAAGTTTTAAAAATATAAGTCCCATTCACAAGTCCTTCAGTTTGAGAGATTTGCTACATAATGCGGTTCTGTGACTAATTTTATATTCAAATGATGACTGCACTCATTCAGTCCTGGCATGCACTAAAATGATGCCACAGGAAATGAATCACGGTATGCTGAGAGGGACAAGACAGGAGTGCGATTTAAAATGTGTTAAAAAATATATATCTCCCAAAGAATGTATGCATTAATCGCAGAACTTAACTGTGATTTAATTGACAGCCCTTATAACAATGCATTATATACAGGGGCTTAGGCCCTATCACCAAGCCATTGGCTCTTAAGACAAAAAATGTGTCTGGGGCCCTTTAAGTATTGTGCATGCAGGCCTTTTGTTAAGTAGGCTACTGTATATTTCATCTGCAGTATTAGAAAAAAAAAAAAAAGTTATGTTTCTGTGTTTAATTGCTTCACAGCCATATTATTTGTGGTCAATAAAGCAAATAAGAATAATTGGTGTTTTTGTTTTTATTATAAGGTCAAGGTGTTGTACAGTAGTTCAAAGTAACATTACAGTGAAATGTAAGGCTGTAGTTAATGTATATCCCATATGTTTGCATTAAACTTAAGTACAGTATTTACTAAAAGTACTCTTTAAGGTAATGTAGCATTTTACTCTGTGTCTAAATTGGAAAATAAATTCCTCAATGACCCAAAACCTTATCTGGAGTGCTGCTCAAGACTGACAGTGATTTCACATTTGTGGTAATCACTTAGAAACATCAAACAATGGTATGCTTGGTAACAAATCCACATTTTAATAGGACAGGGTTAAGGGAAAATAGGGGATGCAAGCATTTGTGGAAATGAAAGGACTGTCTTTACCATATTATAAAAATGAATTGAAGTTTGTTAAAGAAATGGGCTTATAACGAGGAGGTCCCCGGTTCAAACCCCACCTCAGCCACTGACTCATTGTGTGACCCTGAGCAAGTCACTTAACCTCCTTGTGCTCCGTCCTTCGGGTGAGACGTAGTTGTAAGTGACTCTGCAGCTGATGCGTAGTTCACACACCCTAGTTTTTGTAAGTCGCCTTGGATAAAGGCGTCTGCTAAATAAACAAATAATAATAATAAGGGACTCCAAAGCCCATGGTGGGATAGTAGGCACATACTTGGAGATTATCTATCCAATGTGAGGGAGTGAAGTAGTCAAATAAACGAAGACTAAGGTTAATAAAGAAACAATGCCTCCTGCTCTAAAGAGATGGAAGCAATGCACTGTCAATGCACTGACATGACAGACCCTTTTGATGAAATGGCCATCCAAATGTCCTCATCAAAATTTCAATAGATCTGCATGACACACTAGATATCCAGTAATTGGTACCATTACAGTTCAACTGAGTTAGGAAATGGAAAATCTATATTGTATAATCTTCATTATCCAAACTCTCTGGTGTACATTAAGAGGTCTATGACCAGTTCTGCAGGTTAGAAAAAAACATGAACTTTTAAGTATGTGTGTGTATATATATATATATATATATATATATATATATATATATATATATATATATATATATATATATATATACATATATATATATATATATATATATATATATATATATATATATATATATATATATATACACTACCATTCAAAAGTTTGGGGTCACTAGAAATTTCCTTGTTTTCGAAAGAAAAGCAAATTTTTGTCCATTAAAATAACATCAAATTGATCAGAAATACAGTGTAGACATTGTTAATGTTGTAAATGACTATTGTAGCTGGAAACGGCTGATTTGTAATGGAATATCTACATAGGCGAACAGAGGCCCATTATCAGCAACCATCAGTCCTGTGTTCCAATGGCACGTTGTGTTTGCTAATCCAAGTTTATCATTTTAAAAGGCTAATTGATCATTAGAAAACCCTTTTGCAATTATGTTAGCACAGCTGAAAACTGTTGTGCTGATTAAAGAAGCAATAAAACTGGCCTTCTTTAGACCAGTTGAGTATCTGGAGCATCAGCAATTGTGGGTTCGATTACAGGCTCAAAATGGCCAGAAACAAAGAACTTTCTTCTGAAACTTCGTCAGTCTATTCTTGTTCTGAGAAATGAAGGCTATTCCATGCGAGAAATTGCCAAGAAACCGAAGATCTCATTACAACGCTGTGTACTACTCCCTTCACAGAACAGCAAACTGGCTCTAACCAGAATAGAAAGAGGAGTGGGAGGCCCCGTGCACAACTGAGCAAGAGGACAAATACATTAGAGTGTGTAGTTTGAGAAACAGACGCCTCACAGGTCCTCAACTGGCAGCTTCATTAAATAGTACCCATAAAACACCAGTCTCAACGTCAACAATGAAGAGGCGACTCGGGATGCTGGCCTTCTAGGCAGAGTTGCAAAGAAAAGCCATATCTCAGACTGGCCAATAAAAAGAAAAGATTAAGATGGGCAAAAGAACACAGGCACTGGACAGAGGAAGATTTGAAAAAGTGTTGTGAACAGGCGAATCTAAGTTTGAGGTGTTCGGATCACAAAGAAGAACATTCGTGAGACGCAGACCAAATGAAAAGATGCTGGAGGAGTGCTTGGCGCCATCTGTCAAGCATGGTGGAGGCAATGTGATGGTCTGGGGGTGCTTTGGTGGTGGTAAAGTGGGAGATTTGTACAGGGTAAAGGGATCTTGAAGAAGGAAGGCTATCACTCCATTTTGCAACGCCATGCCATACCCTGTGGACAGCTTGATTGGAGCCAATTTCCTCCTACAACAGGACAATGACCCAAAGCACAGCTCCAAACTATGCAAGAACTATTTAGGGAAGAAGCAGTCAGCTGGTATTCTGTGTATAATGGAGTGGCCAGCACAGTCACGGATCTCAACCCTATTGAGCTGTTGTGGGAGCAGCTTGACCGTGTATGGTACGTAAGAAGTGCCCATCAAGCCAATCCAACTTGTGGGAGGTGCTTCAGGAAGCATGGGGTGAAATCTTTTCAGATTACCTCAACAAATTGACAACTAGAATGCCAAAGGTCTGCAAGGCTGTAATTGCTGCAAATGGAGGATTCTTTGACGAAAGCAAAGTTTGAAGGACACAATTATTATTTCAATTAAAAATCATTATTTCTAACCTTGTCAATGACTATATTTCCTATTCATTTTGCTATATTTCCTATTCAAACTCATTTCATGTATGTTTTCATGGAAAACAAGGAAATTTCTAAGTGACCCCAAACTTTTGAACGGTAGTGTATATATATATAAAACTTGATCCAAAGGAATTTACTGTAACATGAGAAACAGTGACACATTTTCTCTTCCACTGTTGAACAGTATGTTTTAGCAACTTTAACAGTGACCGATAAATAACCTTTGTGCAATATCATTTTAGTTACTTCTCTCTCATTGATTTTGTTCCCCTTTTTGTTGACAGGTCCACATTTTAGTACTATATTGGCATGTTTAAGTACGTGCTTTTTTGCATAAAAGATTAATACTAGACTCTTGCTTGAAAGCATTTAACCCTTTATATGATTTAAAGGAGACCTATTTTGAAAAACTGTTTTGTAGTTGGTTTATGCCCTTTTAAATCAATTTATAATAATTGTTAAAGTTGTTTGTGTATCAATATATGACACATTTCGTAAGTTACCATATTGAACGTAATTGGTTATTTAACACACCTTATTGGGAAAAGTATTTTAGCTATTTTAAATGAAGCTGTTAATACAGTGTATTAAGTGGCATGAATATGTTTTCTAAACAAACAAATACCATATACAATAAAAACGTAAAAACACAATGGAAATCGCAATGTATAATACAAATATAGAATTGTATGTGCTAAACATTACAGGGCAGTTTAAATCTAGTTTGGGTACCGAGGTTACCTGGAAATACCTCAATTCCCAACATCCATGGAACAGAGTGAGCACTAGGACCCTGGTGGTTAGTGTCCTTTGCTTTGTTTCCATAGCTGCAGATATGAGGTGATCACTTTCAAAACTACTGTACAAACAGTTCTTTTAAACTAACTCTTACCGCTTTTTAGGAGCACTATAACCAAGTGAAACTACGTTTTGTCCGGAATGGACAACGTACGACAACATTCTTTGATTTATTTTGGAGGCAGTGTGATATGCAGCTGCCAGATGGTCTTGAAGTTAGTATTGACCTGAGAAACTATGTATTTAATTAAAAGCAAAATTGTTAATTGAGAAGTGCCTTATAAACAACCACTTGATATACAGTACAAGCGGCCACATAATTACTGTTATAAATTCTCGCTGAAGTGAAGAAAAAAGACTCCGCCTTCAACTATAAACAGTTAATTAAGGTAAGATTATTTAAGTGCTTTAAAGCGTTATCGTAAGCAATTATAGTAAATAGCATATACATAGAGATGATAATAATATGTATTATAAATTACAACTAAGAGCCTGTGTGTGTTCATTCATTACGGTACACAGCGACATGAGTCACCGTGATAAACAATTGTGGTGAAGTTCCATATTTCATCAAGTGGACTTTTAACGACGGTAAAATGTGATGGGTACCACATTATTAGGAACATAAAGGTCACATATGGACATTGTCGGGGATTCTTAAAATATTGGTATGTCTTTAATTGCAACGTATTTGAGGATTTACTATGGTGTCAATAACAATTTTGTAAAACTCGTCTGTGGATGCTATTGCCAAACAATGTAAACTTCTACCGATTTATATCTCTGTAGTGTCAGTGTAGTCTAAGGGTGGTAACGGTAAGTGGACAATCAATTTTTAATATTTAGTTATTCTTCCCTATTTTGCCTGCAGACTATCACTGATCAATGGTATTCCAAAATAACGAACCCATTGTCTGACAGACCAGTTCTGAGAATTCTCAAAATATTTGAGTTTTGTGTTGCCTGATTTATTCCGGATAGTATAACACGAGATGGTGGAGGAGTACAGTACGGGTTGCTGCATGTAATATTTATATTACAATAGATTGATTTGCAACGCTGCAAGCAACTGATTGTAACAGGTAACATATTGTTTGTTTTCAAATGGTATCCAAGTGATGACAAGCCCATGCAATTGTAGGTGACAGCGTGGCCAAATACTCTTTCTTAAGGCCATTACACAAAGGTCTAAGATCACCTGTTCTGTATCTGTGACATTTTTGTTTAATTGCCATCTATAAATTCATTCAACTACCTTCAATATTTAGTTAGCTTTTAAATCCCATTTAATTCATTCCCTGTGACAAAATATGCAAAATAGCCTAATCCCATGCAGTAGTGAATTTAACCACAGTAAAAATCTGAACCATAACTTCTGATGACTTCTGTGACTTATTTATTTTGTGTGTGTGTGTGTGTATATATATATATATTATTGTAACATAGTCGGCTCATTTGCCCTTTAGAACATAGACCCAGGCACAAGAATTGCACAATGAAGCACTTTCATGCACTTTTATTTTTACAAAACAAAATAAACACAACAAAACAAAAGCCTAGCTCAAACGTAGAGCCTAACTGCACTTGAAACTGTCCCTAACTATCAGACTGTCTCTCTCTATCTCTCTCCAGTGGAGCTGGGAGCTCTCTTTTATAGTATGTGGCTGTTCCCAATTGACACCAATTATCACATGAGAACATAAGAAAGTTTACAAACGAGAGGAGGCCATTCGGCCCATCTTGCTTGTTTGGTTGTTAGTAGCTTATTGATCCCAGAATCTCATCAAGCAGTTTCTTGAATGATCCCAGGGTGTCAGCTTCAACAACATTAGTGGGGAGTTTGGTTCCAGACCCTAACAATTCTCTGTGTAAAAAAGTGCCTCCTATTTTCATTTCTGAATGCCCCTTTATCTAATCTCCATTTGTGACCCCTGGTTCTTGTTTCTTTTTTCAGGTCGAAAAAGTCCCCTGGGTCGACATTGTCAATACCTTTTAGAATTTTGAATGCTTGAATCAGATCACTGCGTAGTCTTCTTTGTTCAAGAATGAATACATTCAATTATTTTAGCCTGTCTGATAAAGACATGCCTTTTTAAACCCGGGATAATTCTGGTCGCTCTTCTTTGCACTCTTTCTAGAGCAGCAATATCCTTTTTGTAACAAGGTGACCAGAACTGAACACAATATTCTAGATGAGGTCTTACTAATGCTTGTAAAGTTTTAACATTACTTCCCTTGATTTAAATTTAGCACTTTTCACAATATATCCGAGCATCTTGTTGGCTTTTTTATAGCTTCCCCACATTGTCTAGATGAAAGCATTTCTGAGTCAGCATAAACGCCTAGGTCGTTTTCATAGATTCCTCCTTCAATTTCAGTATCTCCCATATGATATTTATAATGCACATTTTTATTGCCTGCGTGCAGTACCTTACACTTTTCTCTATTAAATATCATTTGCCATGTGTCTGCCCAGTTCTGAATGCTGTCTAGATCATTTTGAATGACCTTTGCTGCTGCAACAGTGTTTGCCACTCCTCCTATTTTTGTGTTGTGTGCAAATTTAACAAGTTTGCTTACTATACCAGAATCTAAATCATTAATGTAGATTAGGAATAGCAGAGGACCTAATACTGATCCTTGTGGTACACCACTGGTTTCCTCGCTCCATTTTGAGGTTTCTCCTCTAATCAGTACTTTCTGTTTTCTACATGTTAACCACTCCCTAATCCATGTGCATGCATTTCCTTGAATCCTTACTACGTTCAGTTTGAGGATTAATCTTTTATGTGGGACTTTGTCAAAAGCTTTCTGGAAATCTAAATAAACCATGTCATATGCTTTGCAGTTATCTATTGTCGATATTGCAGCCTCAAAAAAATCAAGCAGGTTAGTTAGACACGATCTCCGTTTCCTAAAACCATGCTGACTGTCTCCCAGGATACTGTTACCATATAGGTAATTTTCCATTTTGGATCTTATTATAATTTCCATAAGTTTACATATAATATAAGTCAGGCTTATTGGTCTGTAGTTACCTGGTTCAGTTTTGTCTCCCTTTTTGTGGATCAGTATTACGTTTGAAATTCTCCAGACTGTCGGTACAACCTCATCTAGAATATTGTGTTCAGTTCTGGACACCTCGTTACAAAAAGGATATTGCTGCTCTAGGAAGAGTGCAAAGAAGAGCAACCCGGGTTTAAAAGGCATGTCGTTATCAGACAGGCTAAAAGAATTGAATCGGTTCAGTCTTGAACAAAGAAGACTACGCAGTGATCTGATTCAAGCATTCAAAATTCTAAAAGGTATTAACAATGTCAACCCAGGGGACTTTTTCGACCTGAAAAAAGAAACAAGGACCAGGGGTCACAAATGGAGATTAGATAAAGGGGCATTCAGAACAGAAAATAGGAGGCACTTTTTTACACAGAGAATTGTGAGGGTCTGGAACCAACTCCCCACTAATGTTGTTGAAGCTGACACCCTGGGATCCTTCAAGAAGCTGCTTGATGAGATTCTGGGATCAGTAAGCTACTAACAACCAAACAAGCAAGATGGGTCGAATGGCCTCCTCTCGTTTGTAAACGTTCTTATGTTCTTATGTTCTCCTTTGTAAAAACTTGTGAAAAGTAATCATTTAATATATTTGCAATTTTTTTTTTCTTTGTCTATGATTTTGCCATTTATATCTCTTAGACATTTAACCCTTAGCGGTCCATTTATTCAGCGTGTCTCAGGCGCGTCAGGTACAATTTATTTTCACACGTGCAGTTTATTTTAGACGCGCTGTTTAAACGTTTTTTTTTTCACAGTAAAACAGGTTTAAAAGGCACTGCATATCAACAGGACACTCAGTACTGCATCTCCAGCCCGGCCCCACCCCACCCCTTGTTAGCTGTATTTTCACATATTTTCATTGCGTTAGGAATAGGATGCAGTCATTTGTCATTTCCACCATTTTAATTTCGTCCGTCGTGCTCCCGAACGTGTTTTCCCATTTTATTTGGGGGAAGTTAAAATCCCCCATTAGTATGGCTTCTCCTTTTCTACACACATTTCTAATGTCATTGTATAACAGATTATTTTGCTCGGCGTCTGAGTTTGGCGGTCTATAGCATGCTCCTATTATTATGCCGTTTGAATTTTTGTCCATTATTCTGACCCATATTCATTTGCCGTTGATTTCTTCGTCCAGATTTAACACCTGGGCTTCAAGACTATTTTTTATGTATAGCGCTACCCCTCCGCCTCTGCTGCCCTGCCTGTCTTTCCTATACAGTGTATACCCACTAATATTATATTCGTCTCCATCACTCTCGGACAACAAAGTTTCTGTAACACCTATCACATCGTAGTTACTTGTTAGTGCAGTAGCTTCAAGTTCTAACATTTTGTTTGTGAGATTTCTAGCATTTAGATAAAGATAAAGTCTGTTCCGCCTGTATAGATAGTCCTTGTTGTAGAATGTACGCCAATGTTCAAAAAAGATGAAGCCTTCCTGTGAGCACCACAATTTCAGCCATGCATTTTGATTTTGTATTTCCAGCTATCCATATGATCCTTTGCAAGGTGCCGGCAGTATCCCAGAAATTTGTTTTGCAGTGATCTTGGCCTGTCTCTTCCAATGTGTTTGTACCGATGTGGACGACTACTACCGGGTCGTCTCCTGTTCGTTCTAGGAGCCTGTCCACGTTCTCAGTGATGTGCGTGACAGAGGCTCCTGGAAGGCAGCACACTCTTGTAATAAGGGGGTCCAAACTGCGAACTGAACTTGCTGTGTTTCTCAATATGGAGTCCCTAACAATCATGACCTCCCTTCTTTTTGCTGCATGGCCAGCACTGTTTATAGGGTCCTGGATGTTGTTCCTTTCGTTCTCTTGATGTTGGTTTTGGTCATCTAAATTTTGAAGTGGCTCAAATTTGTTGGATGTTTTGATTTCTGGTGGTTGTGTTTGACGAAGTTTCTTTTTTTCCCTGCTTCTACCTACCTGAACCCAGCTGTTTTGACCCACTTCTGTCTCCCTGGTGGCTCCATTTCTACCATACTTTCTAGTTTAAGCCTGGATCCTGCGACACTTTACACACACTTGGTTTAGCTCTGCTGGGTTTTCTCGGATTTCCCACATCATGCAGGTGTCACAGATTACTGGCTTTTATTTTTTTCTTGGAAGTTTAGTTTAGCTTCTGCAGTTGTCAACCTGCTTTCAAACTGCTTCTAACTGCTCTGTACTTTTCCACGACTGTACTTCTCCCACGCTGTCGCTTTTGTTTGTATCTGTTGTGCTGCGGGCTCCGCCCCTCCCCCGTGTCTCAGAACAGCGGCAAATTTGAATCAGCTGCTCTGAGCTTCAGCTTTTTATCTGAAAAAGACACGCAGCTGTTAGACTTTAAGCTTCAGTGTTTTCTGATTAAAGCAATTAAAGATATCATTTCTTCTTACTGCTTCTAACTGCCATGTACTTTTCCATGACTGTACTTCTCCCACGCTGTCGCTTCCACTCGTTTGGGAACAGCCACATTCTCACATGTTTTTGGCAGGGACAGGAATTAACCCCGTCCCTGCCAACCACCACTAAAACACAAACACCACTTTGTTTACTTGTTCTGCCACCATATATATTAAACATGTTTCCAAGTTTCTCATGGTCAGTGGAAGTAGTAGAACCTCTATAATAGCCTTTCTTTATTATATCTGAACAGTGCAATTCTATATGACATTTAAGTATGTTGGCTTTTAGAGTGTACACTGAAAGGATAGTCAGAGATATGTGCTTTCAGGGCCCAATTGAATTAATAGTTTGGGGCAGTGTCTTCGCTCACAACGACATACAGAACCTGAGATTATATTAAATTACAACCTTTTCTAACTAATCAGAATGGTCCATTTCAGTGGAATATGTCATAATTCACCAGTGCTACAAAATTCCCATACTCCCATGCAAGTCTGATCTGTTGAAGGGCCGAGCACATGGGTTTATCCGACTCAACCCCCGTCAGACTTGCCATGTGCTGTTTTTCTTTTTTCTGTATTTCAGAGTTTTACACTAAGGGAATTTACAAACAGGTATGAGTAAAAGGTGTTTCATCGTGCCTGCCAGTCTTGGAAGTCTTAACATTTTCTTCAAAAAATGTAAAGATAGATTATACTAAATACAATAATGTTTAGCTGATCCAGTTAAGCCAGTTTTGAATTGAAAAGTTTATAATATCGTGACAGGTTGGCTGAGTCTATTTAGACTATCAGAGATGTAGCCCTTATGCTAATACCATATGCAAATTCCAAAATGCAAATACACCTGACGCTTTGGTTTTGTGTTCAATAAAGAGAACAGCAGATATGCGTGTGTGTTTTTAGAACATAAACAAGACATGTTGCTGTTTTGACTTTAGAGGTGGGTAAATGGGGCCCTACTTTCTTTTAAATTCAATGGTTTGTATTGGATATAAATAGGGAACAAATATGGATAACCATGTAAACCTTAAAACCTTGAAATAATTATTTCCATTTGCGCGTCCTGTAAATCACCTACAAGGAAGTATTAACAAGTACAACTGTATTGTCAGTTGGTCAACCATGCATATTTTAGAATTTAAGATTAAGCACCTTACTACTGTATTGTACTAATTTAAAAACAGGCACAGATTCAGATCAGTTCACATCAACCAGCCAGAAAACAAATATCAATCCACACTTTCGACATTTGAAACTTTGTTTTATGTATTTATTTTAAATAAATAACAGATAGCTGAGAGCGTTTATGCCCCACCCCTATCAATGATTGGCTAGGTGTGAAAAAGGCCAATCTTCTATTGGTCACAAAGAAACAACAGAAAAGGCTGCCAAGAGACTCTTAAGGCACAGACTAAACATCTTCAGGTCAATTGCAGCGTACCAGTGATTTAGTCCACATCAAGTGGACTAAAATGCGGACTAGAAAATCCTGCAAATCGGTTCTAACTTAATCCTGATTGCAGCATACTAAACAGATGATCCCAGTAATTGGTTTAACAGTACTGATCAGAACAAGTGGAACAAGTTAGACCAATAATGGGGACTAACCTACAGCTCTGACTAAAAGTTTGTATCGCCCTATAGAATTAACACATTTTGCTTCATCAAGTCACATGAAACCTGCTACCACTTTGTAGTTTTCCCATATACTTAACAGAAAACTGACAAATTGAAAAATGTGACATTTTGAAATCTAACATGAAATACTTTTCTACTATTATGGCTCCCAGTAGACTTTTGCGATATCATTTTGTAGTTTCTTTTGATTACCTGATGTTAAATAAAAGATCTAAATTATGTTCATATCATTTTTTTTTAAATTGTCTGAATCCTAAAATTCTAGGTGGCGCAAAACATTTTACCATAGCTGTATAAACCCTTCTTTTACTAATCTGATATGTGGAATTCAGTGTCAGACAAATATACAAAGGGATCCCTGTACAAAAAGAAAGACACATTTTTATTACATCAAGTTAAACATATTTAAGTAAAAATAAATGCCATGTCTTTTTTTGTGCACATTTCAAACTGCTAGAACATACTGTAAGTTTAAGCTGCCGACCCTGCTGCATAGGCACAGAAAAGTTTAATTGCGTGATAATGGACCATTAGTAGTTTATAGTTAAAGCATATTAACTCAAATTGTATGGCGTTACATTGAAAACGGTATCAAAGGTACATGATTAAAAAGTTTATTTTAAATGTAGGGCCTGTATATATTGTGTGAGACTTTTATTCTCACGGATCTAACTGTCCGGACGAAAGTATTGTACAGAATAAAGTTGTCATATGTACTAGTCATTTCAGAGGAAAAATGCAGCTGTCTGCAAAAAAATGTAAGCAGTAAATGCTTAGGACTAGCAAGCGTACTAAGTTAGACCCCATTCACACTTGTGATTTAAGGAGGCTCAAGGCCGCCTTTTCTCATATGTGAACTCTCCAAAAAAGGAAAGGCATCTCAGGGCCAGCCTAGATTTAGGCCACTGTTTTGATGTGGCCCAGGGCTTGCAATCCGGGACCAGGGCCAGCCTTTACATGCATATGAACGCAAAGCAGACTTAGGGCTGCCTTTTTGTATCACATGACCAATTTGATTATGTAGCTCAGTAGACACTCCCACACGTGCGAAAGCTAAATAGAAAGGCGAATACTCTGCAAGCCAAGATGGCAGTGGATCAATATTGAATGGTAATTATTTCTACATCATACAACTAATTAATTTATAAAAATATTAAATAAAAAATCTAGTGGGTTAACGTTCAGGTTGTTTCTTTCACATAATACATGAGCTGCAGTGCATTCATGGTTAAGCTTAATTTGTCACAATTACCTTTTCTTCCTGTTATTTAGTAACTAAGCAATTAAATATAAAAACTGCAGGATTGTGGATTTCAATAATGCGACGACTTGGCATATTCAGCCACCATTGTTTATTTTGCATGCAACAATATACATAGCTGCAGAAGAGTGTGTCTTTACATTAAAATGCTGATAATTTCTTTTAGCTGCTTGCTTTACACACATATAAAATACTGTTCTCATCCACAAATATTAATGCACCATGTGAGGGTGAGACCCTTACTGTAATATTTCAATACCTGTTATTGTGATTGTTATTGTTAATGTTATTCTGCTGATGCTAGAGCAGTGGTTTATTATGTATCGCGTGCATGCTGTTGAGCAAAGGGTATTTGATATATGACGGTGTATTATTATTATTATTATTATTATTTATTTATTAGCAGACGCCCTTATCCAGGGCGACTTACAGTCGTAAGCAAATACATTTCAAGTGTTACAGTACAGGTAATAATACAATAAGAGCAAGATAAATACAATGACTAGTTCAAGCAAGTACAAGTGTGACAAAATACAATTCAATAATACAGCAGATAAAAGTGACAGTGATAGTTACATCAAGATATGATTAAATACCAAATACTACAGTTCAAACACTTGGCAGATTACAGTACTCTGAAGTACAGGATTAAATGCAGTAAAATAGGGGGCAGATAAGAGTAAGTAAAGCATATTTAAGGAAGGGTGAAAGTGTCCCAGGGGAGGAGTTCTACAGGTGCTGTCTGAAGAGGTGAGTCTTAAGGAGGCGCCGGAATGTGGTCAGGGACTGGGCGGTCCTGACATCTGTAGGTAGGTCATTCCACCACTGCGGAGCGAGGGTGGAGAAGGAGCGGGCTCTGGAGGCAGGGGAGCGTAGAGGAGGTAGAGCCAGTCTTCTAGTGCAGGCGGAGCGGAGAGGTCGAGTGGGGGTGTAGGGAGAGATGAGGGTCTGGAGGTAGCTGGGTGCAGTCTGGTCAAGGCATCTGTAGGCTAGTACAAGAGTCTTGAACTGGATGTGAGCAGTGATCGGTAGCCAGTGGAGTGGCGGAGTAGTGGAGTTGCGTGGGAGAAGTGAGGCAGAGAGAACACCAGGCGGGCAGCGGAGTTCTGGATGAGCTGGAAGCCGGACGGGTGGCGGGCGCAGGGAGGCCAGCCAGGAGGGAGTTGCAGTAGTCTAGGCGGGAGAGTACCAAGGCCTGGACCAGGAGCTGGGTGGCATAGTTGGTGAGGAAGGGTCGGATTCTTCGTATGTTGCTCAGGAAGAATCGGCAAGTACGTGCCAGAGTGGAGATGTGCTGGGAATAAGAGAGGCAGGGGTCCAGGGTGACTCCGAGGTTCTTAGCAGAGGAAGAGGGAGAGAGTGTGGTAGATTCCAGAGGAACAGAGATAGAGAGATCAGAGGAGGGGGAGGAGGAGGAGGGAAAGAAAAGGAGGTCAGATTTAGAGATTGCTGTATTTAGATTGGGGCGCTTCCCTTAATGAAGTTATCTTCCAAGAGAAGGGGCAATGCTAATGTTCAGTCTTTACTGGTAATGGTTAGGGACTAGCGAATAATAATGACAATAATAATAATAATAATGAATAAATAGTAGAATAGTTTAACAGTCATGTATAAATGAGAAGAAGCATGTGTAATGTAAAATATATGAATGTTCATTGTAAATGGATTGAATTTTAAACAATGTTACATTCTTTGTAAATTAGCAAATAAGTCTTACTGCTTTTTTAATACATGAACCTGACATTTAAATGCATCATCAAAAAACAGTCGCTGAGGTACTGACTGATTAGAAAACTTTGTGTGGTGTAATTTCTACAATGATTGCTGAGTTTACTCAGGTCAAGCTTTTACTTGGGATGTTTTAAAACAATAAAAAATAAAAAAAACCTGCAATCTTTAGCTTTCTACATTGTTTCTTTAAGTGTACGGTTGTCATATCCTCTGGTAATAAGATTTCATTTCAAATTGTGACTCTCTGCTACAGTTCCTTCTTACCTGTAAGAACTGACCTTTCAGTATTTTTCTTATCGGTGAGCGACGATGTTGACTTTTTACCAGTAACGAATTCCGATGTGTTGGTTTATTGAATACAGTAGTTTGTAACTCTAAAAAATGTATTCTATCTAGATCAGATTCATATTTAAATTTTAAATGACTATTTGTGGATTTAATATAACCACAAAACGATCAAGTTGAGTCTTTGAGACCGACCATATTAATAAGACATGATCAATGTACCTAAGCCATAGAGAGATACATGGTAAAACAATGTTATCATTATTGTAGATTAATTTCTCCTCCCATAATCCCATATACAGATTGGCAAAATTGGGAGCAAATGCTGCACCCATTGCGGTACCCATTATCTGGGAAAAATACTTTCAAACACAAAATACTTGGAATTAAAGCACAAATCAAGTAAATCTATAATTTATTGAGAGGGTGGAATAACCTCAGTTATTATTATTATTATTATTTGTTTATTTAGCAGACGCCTTTATCCAAGGTGACTTATAGAGACTAGGGTGTGTGAACTATGCATCAGCTGCAGAGTCACTTACAATTACGTCTCACCCAAAAGACGGAGCACAAGGAGGTTAAGTGACTTGCTCAGGGTCACACAATGAGTCAGTGGCTGAGGTGGGATTTGAACCGGGGACCTCCTGGTTACAAGCCCTTTTCTTTAACCACTGGACCACACAGCCTCACCCCCAGTGGGTCTGGAATTTAAATAGAAAGTGACGGCATCAATGCCCTCTGTATGTGGGATGGTGGTGTACAAACTAGTGACATCAAGTGACACAAGAATATTATCGGGCAGCACCCTGATTTCATTAATACGGTTAAGAACATCACATGTATCAGAAACAAAGGAAGGGAGATTACAGACAAAGGGTTGTAAATAAAAGTCTATATATTGACATAGTGGTTCAATAACTGAACCTATACCTACGACAATATGTCTTCCGGGAGGATTAGTGTAATATGACAATTGCATGATGTTGAATCAACAATATTGTTTAATAATATATATATAGCAGATTGTTAAGTATCTGGAATGTGAATTGAATGCATTGATTGCTAGATTACTATTTCTAGTAATTGGATAATGGTGTTAAATGACAATGAGTACCGGGTGCATGTAATAGATCTAATGAGTCCTGCTTTCAATACGCTCTGATGAAGACAAGATGTCGAAATACGTCAGCTTACTTGTTTTTACCTTGTTTTAATGAATAATTGAGAGACACGTTTGGTATTTGCCGTAATTTCTCTTCATCTAAGAAGTGTTTCCTATATATATATATATTTTTACATTAAAGTTATGTGTGCAAAATAGAGAGTGACACGGGAATGAAACTTCAGTCCTGTCCCATCCTGTCCTGTCAAAAATGTTCCTGTCCCATCCCATCCCATGAAAGAGTAATCATTTCCAATCCTGACCCATCCTGTCCTGTCCACATTTTTCCCGTCCGTCCGTAACTTTTTTTTTTTTTTTAATTCCTGTCCCATCCTGTCCTGTCAAAAAAATCCTGTCCCATCCCATCCCGTGATAAACAGAGATCATATGGAGGTACAGATATTTTTTTTTTACCCATTGCCGTTGACCTTAATAAGGGCCCCAGGACCAGTGGAAGCAAAACAGCCCCATAACATCAAAGATCCACCACCATATTTTACAGTGGGTATGAGGTTATTTTCTGCACACGCATCCTTCTTTCGACACCAAACCCACCGCTGGTGTGCGTGGCCAAAGAGCTCTATTTTCGTCTCATCTGACCATAGCACCCGGTTCCAATCGAAGTGTCAATGCCGTTTAGCAAACTCCAGGCGCTTACGTTTGTTGGTTGCTCTCAATAAAGGCTTTTTTTCTGGCAACCCTTCCAAATAGCCTATTGGCATGGAGGTGGCGTCTAATTCTTTTATTCTAATACAATTGCTCAGAGAAAAAGGTTTTTATTGGCACCCCTAAAGATTCTTATAAATAAAATCAAACAAAATTAAATCTACATTAACATTCTACTTCTTTATGTTCATCTCAGTCTTAAGGAACTGTATTGTGGCCTTCCATGGCTTCCTGTCACTCTCTAGTGCAAAACTATGTATGTTCAATGAAAGTGTCATTCATATCAACTACATTTTTTTCACATTAAAAATGTGTTTGTTACACATAAATAAAATTAATTAATTTTGCAATATAAACCCTGTGTGGGAATCGAATCCAAGACTTCTAATGCAGTTTGCAATGCAGACGCTCTAGCTTTCATGCCACAAAGTTTGTCCTTCCATTTTACAACATTTGTAAGTAGTATATCAGTAAAGTTACAGTTTTTAACAAGTAACGAGATGAACAAGATTTTGTAAATAATGATTATGTATTATCCTAATTGTATTGAAAGCTTTCATCTGATTTTGCAAACTATCATAATAAGATTGATCTGTTCATTTAGTATATTGTAACATTTTCATGTTTAGGAAGTACTACTCAGGGTAGGGTTGCCACCTTTTCCACAGACCAAACCCGACATATTTCTCAGTCAGCCTTGGTCTGTCAAAACTGCAGTATTCCTTACATAAAATATGCCTTTACCAATAACAGAATGCATTATACTACATTTATTATTTTAGTGAACTAATATGAAATCACAGAAACATAATTTATAACATATTTAAAAGCACAATAATTGCAAACAACATCCATCTACCTGTAATTTTAGGCAACTTTAAAACTGAACAGAAATAGTTATGCACGTACCTTACATATTGTTCATGCTGTGCTCCTTTTTGCACAGCATAGTCCTTTTAGTACAGTCTCCTTAGCTGTACAGAGTAGTGGCGAAAAAAGTATCTTATGCAAGGCTCTCATTTCCTTCTGAATTGTGAACATTCGTCTTTTTGTGCATGAGAGGTAAAGGCTGGACACTTTAGTTACACAGTGTTCAGAAATTAGGATTTAATAGTTATGTTTTTGTGCACGTTATACTGGTTTTACTCAAAGTGATTCCTGTTCAGGTATTTATGAATGGGAATAATAAGAGACATGCACTTCTTTCTTGTTTGATGACCAAGAAAAATAACTGCATTTTTTAAAATTTTCAATTATACAAAGGTACCTAATTTAAAGGTTTGATAACCCCCCCCCCCCAAGGAGTGCTAATAGTGGGCCGCAGTGCCTAATGCAGCTGAACAGGTGGGCCTCAAGTAAAAAAAAAAGTTTGGGAACCCCTGCCCTAGTATATTTCCATGTTGACAAACCAAGTTAATTCTCATTGAAATTGGATGTCCTGTAATATACATATGCATGAATTAAAACTCCCTGGTGTCTTCAAAAAGTGGGTTTTTGTGTGTGTTTTTTTTTGCCTGCGCTGCGTGCGTCTAGTCCATTTTAAATACATTGTTTAATATAAAAGATACAGACATCAAAATAAGTGCTTTCCCTAGTATATTTCCATGTAGACAGAACAAGTTAATTGTCATTAAACTCGGATGTCCTGTAATATACATATGCGTGGATAAAAGTGCCTGGGGTCTGAAAAAAAATACGTTGGGAGAAAAAGGAGAAGGGCATTTTTACCTTACTTTGGCAACCTTATTTCTCTTACTGTATGACAGGTATTGACTTTGTTTGTGTACATTTCACCTAAGAGGGTTGGGAAATACAAATTAAAAGTGAAATGGTGCTTTTGGCTGATTTACTTTTGCTGCGCCAATACCCTGAAAACACGTAAACTATCCTTGCTGTATAGAGAGTCTGGCAGTTCTCTCGCATGAGGAACTACCGTTAGTCTCAATAGGCAGTACAAGTCTGCAAACAAGGTAGGTTTGACCTACTAGAGTATAGTACTATACAAACATCTCATTTGAAGTCAGTAGAATATCAAAACTGCACTGTCCCACATAATCAAATACACTCGCATGTAATTTACTGGTGTGTTCATTACATTCTACTGACAGATCATATTTGTGCTAGCATATTCAATGACTAGTGATGTTGAATGGATTTCGATTTTGAAAAAAGATAAATGGTCAATTTTGGTGCAGTTTGGAGCAGTTAAAATATCCTGGGGGTGTTTTATAAACAGGGATAAATTAAACAGGATTCACAAAGAATTGTCACAAAATACAGTTTGAACTCCTATTTTAAAACCACCTAGGAGAGTGTAAATTAGTTTTTAGGGGGTTATGGGGAAAAAATGCTTTGCAAAATACAGAAAAAGAGATTTAATCCTGTGAAGGGTAAGCATAATGTTAAGAGGGGAGACTACCTTGTGTTTCGTTAAAGATGCAGCTCTCTGCCGCTGCAGCTTAGACTTTTGTTTAGAGCGATTCAGACAATAAGCAGGCACCAGAGGCTAATACGTCACCAACTGGGCTGAATCTCTGCTTTAACCTCATTGTACAAGATTTAATGCCGAGTGGCACAGAAACATAACCGCTATCTTAAAAAGACACAAACAACTAGTACATTACCACAAACTATCTGAAACCAACACCATCCTCAGGAGCAGCCAAACATATACACACGTATTCATGCAGCGTGTAAGACCGTATGCCCTTGTCGTAAAAATGATAATCTGTGAATATAACAGGAAATATACTTATTTATGAGCGTCCTGGGAAACAAAATAGTGATACATAAGTCTTCCTTGGTTTTGCCTAAATGTAAAGGAAATAGGCTTTCATAATGTATGAACTCCACATGCTCTGTGAGAAATTAGTGTTTCTTCAGATTCGTTTACCATAAACAACATTCTAGATGACTCATCCATTTTCACAATGTCTGCTAAAGTGAACGTTCTTCATTTCCGTAAGGGTTTTTGTAAAAAAAAAAAAAAAAAATTCTTGTAGGTTACAGTACTACAGTTTTTTTTTATTACAATGTTTTAAAACAAATGTGTGATTTGTACTATGTTGTATTAGGTGATCTGTTAGTGAAGCTGTAAGCGAAGCCCAGTTGGCCTTGGCCACATCCTTTTGTGGCTTTCTCTTTCCCCAACTCCAGTGCAACAGTTAAGCGTGATGTTGAAAGAAAAGGAAGTTGCTGTTGGTTGTCTAGTAAAATGTACAAGATGATAATTCTTGTGGGTGTTGAAGCACACGCTCTGTTAGGAGCTAATGCTGTTCTCAAAGATGTTTACCAGTAAACGGTAACATTTGGGAACCCAGAATGTCACACCAAAGATCATCCTCCTGCTTCGGTGTTTGTGGTGCACGGAATTATGCATTCTTGTATAAGAATGACTCGGAATGCTATCACGAACCTGTTACATTTCTGTACCACTATTTTCAGTGCTGCTGTGCCTTCTTGCAGTGGGTAAGTTATGCAATATTGCTATTTAAAAACAAAAAAATGTACATCGTCAGTGACTGTTATTCTGTTTTATTTTTGGTAAATCTGTGCTATTAATACACGGCACAGTATTTGTGTACAGTAGTATATCTGGTAAACAAATATATGATTTCGTAAAAGAAAAGTTTTAGTTTAGAGGGTGCATGTTTATATGTGTTTGGTGCTTTTTGTTCTGTCACTTAGACTAGTGACCATCATAAAACTAATTTGGTGTTCCTTAGAAGTCGTAGGGCTCAAAGCTATTTACTCCAAAACAACAGTAGTATGATCTTTTTCACAAAGTAGGTCTAAGAACACACCAAAAATTTCATACAAGGGCTTGTGGGTAGTCAGGAGTTGTTTTAGATTTAAACTCTATATTTAACCTGTAACCGTTTTGTACTTTTAATTACTCAGCTGTATTAATCAGTTATATATATATATATATATATATATATATATATATATATATATATATATATATATATATATATATATATATATATATAGATATATATATATATATATATATATATATATATATATATATATATATATATATATATATATAAATTATTTTACTCAAATTACAAATTACAAAAACACCTTCTTCAGTCTTTGAGTAAAGAGATATAATCAAATTGCGAAATGTGCTTTGAGCAAATGCACAGTTCCCGAAACGATTTTAAAGATCATCAGCAAGTCATGCAGGAAGTCATGCAGCAAGACCATGCAGCAAGGTACCTTTAAATACATTTAGGAAAGCTGTTACACATTATATTGATTAAAACCATAGTTTGAATGCACTAAAACATATTAGTTGGAATAAGGACATTAAAAGTATACTTGGTGGTAGACTCCCTTTGCAACTTAGTAGTAGCTTAAAGCAAGAACAGCTCAGAGGGAGGCTTTACCAATATATGCATCAATCTAAAAACTTTACACCTTGTAATTTAAATGATTTTTCCCCCTAAAGTAGGTTAGCTGTGGTCTATTTTAATAATCTAAACAACACAGTTTAAATTACATACTCCTGCAGCAAATGATGTACCATTCATGTGGTCTTCCAACTTTTTAAAATTACCACAAGCGAATGAGGTCCATGAAAAGTCAGGATCCGAATTTTTAGGGTGGTGGTATGGTAACTGGACCTCAAAACACAAAACAATGACCAAAATGTTTATTTTAAAAAATATTATTTTATTTGAAAGTCTGTTTAAAAAGGTATTCGGAATTTATTTATAATTAGTATAATTTTATTTTACCACTAGAGGGAGTGCCGCAGCCATTCATTCACCTGTAACTTGGATACAGTCTGTTGATTAGACTGCAGCAACAAAGAATGTTAACATAATAAAAAGCTGTTGATTTTTAAGAGAATCAGTTCTGTCGTTCACAAGCTGGCTGCTGTCCTGTATGATAACAAGCATGCAGAAACCACACTGTGATCCGTGGCCAATGCCAAAGCAGTCTGTAACAATCCTCAGGATACAGCTCAGTCTCAGAGACATGGCAACACTGGATCTGCAGGTATTTATATGAAGATATTTAAGCAAGATCGATCCACTGTGGTGCTATGATGAGTTTAGTTATGTTTATTTTAACTTAACAACTGTCTCATCATTCAAGGGGAAGTGATCACAGAAAATAAGGCAGGAATTAGTTGATACACTACTGTTTATGTCAATCAACATGTTAAAGGGTGAAGTATTGCTGATTCAACAAGACAAGTCTACATCGTTTAAGTTGTTCTGGAGTGATTTAGTACTAGTCTGTAGATCGGGTTTTGATAGTCCTATCAACCAATCACAGGTTCTCACGCCAATGTGGCTACCAATCAGAATACATGGCAACCTACATCCAATCATATTGGTCCTACATGGCACCAGGTGTCTTCAGTCGAGTCAAAGCAAAGTGGAACTGGTTGTCTATAGTAGCATTATAAAAATGTATGTTTCAACTGCCTTTTTTGTGGGTTAAATATCTGAATTATTAACTTGCTGTTCTTTTTAGTATTGGTTTAGGTGGTCTTAAAGTGTTGTTTGCACAGTAAAGCATTTTTTTATTTTATTTGTAAGACATGGAATTTGATTAATAGTGTACATGCTGAGGTACAGTACATAACTAACAGATGTTTGCCAGCAGCAAAAAATGGTGACAAAAATGCATGGATACCAGAAACGCATCTGCTGAAAGGTCAGTATTGATGGCTATAACGAAACAAAACCATTGACTTGTATATTTTCTGTTTGATGATACAAAATGGATTTAATGGATTTATTTGAGCAGTAACTTCACTGTTTGAGGACATTGTTACAGCTGTCCTTGGCCTGAATGAGCAGATACTGAGTTATCTTTAGATTTCAGTTAAGTTTACAAAGAGCTTTTTTTTTATTTTTTATTGTTTTAAGTTTTGTAGTATTCAATTCTGACAAGTTGTCCGACTACACGTATAAACAAATATACTTATGTGCTCAGCAGGGGTGTGTATCTTGGGGTTCAATACAATACATATCTTGACATTGCGATACGATCATAGGCGTAATTTACACAGGGGACGTGGGGGACATGTCCCCCTCACTTTTTCAATGATGGGGAAATGTCCTCCTCACATTGCAGGAGCACTAAAACTTTTATTTCACAACAATGTATTGGTATAATCACTAGTCAGTATAGAAGCCAATGGAAAGAAACCTGTGATCAGACCCAGGTCATGAGATGGTGTTTTACTACTAGGATCTGGATCAGGCTGCACTGATCCGTAATGTTGATCCAATCATGGAGCTGGACACACCTTAACTAGAGAAACTGACCAATGAGAAGTGAACATACGTGGCGCATAGTTCGAAACCCCCGGATGACACATTTGTATACAGCCTGAAACCACAGTAATGTTGGGGGGAAATGGCGGATGGCCAAAGATAGAGGAGGATGCACTACATTGCTGTATCCAAAACACAGGAAAATGGTTTAAAATTGTAATTCACCATAGCTTGTGTTGTTTACTAATGTTATCACACTGAGGTTTCTGTCTACTTTACAGTTTAACTTTTCATTTTAAATTGAAACAGGAAAGTTAACAGCAAAATGACACGTGTGCCTTGTGCAAATAAATATAGACATCAATAAAAACTAAATACATTACCAATAACTTTTTACACAATTATTATACCAAATTAATCACGATATATTATGGATTCTATATTATTTTGAGTATTTAAGTACATTGCACAGACTCTCGCATCGCTATTTAACAATGTTCCAAAAACTCACTCTTGGTCACATTTTATTAAACATTTTTAAACGAATAAGTAAACAATTACCACAACGAACATTCTCATGTTCATCACAGTAAAGCTGAGTTCTTACCTGTAAACAGGAACATGTTTAAAGTTTGTCTGGAGCTTGGTTTTTATTTACATTATCGTCGATACACTGTGGTTTGAGATTCAAGCTACATCTGCATATTTTAAGTGGATGGAAGCTGAAAATACTTTTTAAAAACACCCTTTTCTTATATCAATACAGTACGAGCATCGTTTTAATAGCAAACCTGTATTTATCAAGAATTTCAATTGTGGGGAAATCTCAACGTTTCTAGAAATATATTTCTAGGGCAATTCTCATCCCTCTCATTAAATCTGCATTGCACCACACTCGCTGTAGCGCTCAACGCTGCCTCAGGTTGTACTAAAGGGATCTGGTCCTGGATCCAGGCTCCGATCTGAGTGGAGCTTCAGTGCGCTTCGAAGACTCAAGTCATGGCTTCGTAATTCCATGACTCAGCTACAGCAACTGCCCCCCTCCCCCCCTCTACACACAAACACACTTTTGAAACCAAAGTTACGCCACTGGATTCGATACAATGTTGACTTTGTTATTTTGAACTTGCAAAATCAATACTTAACATGTACTGTATTTACTTTTTATTAAAGTAGTAATGCAAACAAGTGCACAAAAATTAAATCAAATGTGATATCAACCGTTAAAACAGTTCAACTAGCTTAATATAGCTTAAAGATGTGCCACTATGAAACATTTCTGTTGTATGCAACAGTATAATCCAGTGATGAGATCTGTATTGTTTTCTGTATGCAAAAGTTGCTACAGTAACTGGAAAAACATTCAATTGTTAATCATCAATCTATTAACGAAAAATATCTTAATTACTAGTAAACACATTTGTGAACGTGACATATAAATGCAAATAATTGTTTATATTTCAGAGAAACGATTCCCATTCCCATACTAAACCGAGTGTGATACACGCTCAAAATCAAAACATTTACCAGAACAATTTTCAATGTTGCCAATAAGACCATCAAAACTAAAAAGTGTGCAGTTTACAGCTGCAGTGAACAATCACACTCCTATTCCATTCATGTTCCATGGTTTAGTTTCTGTCTCTCTATTTATGAAAACTGTGTTGACAGTCTGGTTCTTCAGGGTTAGCTGTAGGCACATCACATACTGTAAGTGCCCAAATTATAAGGCATGCATTGTTCACTTAAGGTGTTCTTCAAAAACACTAACTGGTCAACATTTTTGGCCTTCAGAGAGCACTTCTTATATATTCTTTATTATGTGACCTTCTGCAGTGAACTCTCTTTCTAATGACACACTGGGGTTTTTGTTTGAGTGGCTGATTTGCAATCTGCACTAATGTCTTGGCGTCTTCTTAAGTGGGTGAAAAGATTGATTGCATTTCTAGTAAACAGTACTTAATTTCTTTGCAGCATATTTTACAAATCGCAAGACTAGTGTAACATGAATTTAATCTTATCTTACTGCTAAGGGACAGAAAAGTCTAAGCTTTAAATCAATCAGCTATTCAGTCACCAAACATGGAAATAACATAAGTATAAACGATACAAGAATGTCTATGCTTTGCAAAGGGCTTCATTCTTTATGCAAACGGCTGTGTTATTATTTTTCTAATGTTTTACTTTATAGTAATCTAACTTCTTTATAGTAATCTTAATAGGGCTTCATTTTTTTTAAATCATTTTTTGGTGCTTATTTGCTACGTTTGTTTTTTTTTCCAGGGCTTTCACTTTTCATATACTGTATGAGATTAGTGTTTTCGGTTACTTTCCAAAATGCTTGGGTGTTTTTTTTCTGTCAAAATATGTATAGTAACACCTACAGTACTTGCACACTTAAGTTGTACCTTCTTTAGAACATAAGAACATAAGAACATAAGAAAGTTTACAAACGAGAGGAGGCCATTCGGCCCATCTTGCTCGTTTGGTTGTTAGTAGCTTATTGATCCCAGAATCTCATCAAGCAGCTTCTTGAAGGATCCCAGGGTGTCAGCTTCAACAACATTACTGGGGAGTTGGTTCCAGACCCTCACAATTCTTTGTGTAAAAAAGTGCCTCCTATTTTTTGTTCTTTTGCTGTCATCCACAACAAACTCCTTATGGTTTACAGGTACATTCTTCTGGGGTTTTTGTGTGTAGGCATTGTTTTACATTTCACCACAATTTGCAGTTCTGTTTTAAATCCCCTGTATCTTAACTGTAATACAGCTTTGAATCGCGCGAACAAGCCCCCATTAATAATTGTAATCTTGTTTTAAGTCTCCAATAGAAACGTAGGAATTTGCTGTCACTCACTAAAGTATTCAGAATGAATCAATGATAGATACAAGTCAGGGAGGAAAGACATTGCCCAGCTGCACTCGGAAAGGTAGTATGTTTTTGGTTTTTTTGTAGTAGTAGTAGTTTTTTTTTATTATTATTATTAAATGGGAAAGGGGTGGTCAACGTGAATTGAGTAACCATTTCCAGTGTTCTTCCCGGTGTTTACTGGCTATACACCGATTTCATTTTTTTGTATCGGTGGTGTTTTATCGTTTTTTATCGGTTAAAACCGGAAATCAGAAGCCCTGACAATAATTTGAAAAATTGAATAAATGGTGTCACATAAAAAAATAAAAAAATACTGACTGAAAAGGTCTCTAAACCCCTCCTACTGTATGCTTATTTTGTTTTTAAAAAAATTCTGTTTGGTTAAATCATCTTGCCAGGGCTACTTTAAGCAGATCCCAGTTGTTAATAAGTACTTGCTTGGTCCGGCCTTTAGTTATAGTAGAAAGTTGTGCGAAGTTATGTCGCAAATGGGATCCTCATGAACATAAGGTACAGTTCCCTTTCAGATGGGAAATATTAACCATTACAAATGGGTGCTATCTCTAAGAGCACCCGAACCTGCCAACTATACCAACGCTGCTCGTCTGTTGGCTCTGCTGAGGGCCCTCAAGCCTATAAGAAGCCGCGTCACAGGACAAAAAATGCCATTTTTTTCTTCAGGAAATTCCTGAGCCTGTACTCTAAGTGAAATATACTTTCTCTTTTATCTTTTTCAATATTTTCTACCTCTTTGATACATTATTGACTAAATAGCTGAAAGAAATTGTAAAAATATAAAAAAATTGAAAAAGTATATGGTTTAGAACCACTTTTAATTGGTTTGATTATGGTTTGTGTAAAGGCTGAAAACAGTTTTCTAAGCAGAAACAAAGGTTTTATCATCCCTCCAAGGTCACAGCTGTACTTGCTGAGTTATAAAAAGCCAGTTACTCCCTACAAGGCCAGGGCAATACATGGGCAAGAGTTTCAAAATCCTTACACAGCCTCCTACCTGGGAGTGCGTCTAAACTCAGAGACAATGTTGGCCACTCTGTCGGACGACAGAGTAATCATAATGAATGCTTCCCTAAAGCTTTTCCAACTTGGCAGCAAACTGACAGTGGTGTTATTCCAGAGGCTCCTAGGCCTGATGGCAGCAACCTCTCAGATCCTGCTCCTGGGCTTGTTACACATGCGCCCCTTACAAGCCTGGTTCAACCACCAGGTCCCTGTATCCTCTCTGAACCGCCACCATCTGTTGATAGTGTCCCGTCACTGTCTGCAGGCTCTCTCCTGGTGGAAACACCCGGGCCGACTACAACTAGGCTGCCTGGTGAGATCAACTGGTCTGCGGACCTACTCTCCAGAGGGGTCCCAAGCGCTTCAGAGGTAGTGGCTCTCATCTGGGAGAAATTCGGAAAGGCGAAGATAGACCTTTTCACCTCCTAGGAACAACCCACTGCCCTCAGTACTCCATGGAGTACAAGGACTCTCTGGGGATAGATGCTCTAGCCCACCAGTGGCCGAACCACCTTCTGTACGCCTTCCCACCATTTGCTGTCCTCCCGCTGTGTCTAGAGAAAACCAGACTAGACAGGGCATGGGTCCTTCTGATAGCCCCGTTCTGGCCCAAACAAATCTGGTTCTCTTCGCTGAGTGGCAAGCCGTGGGAGCTGCCGAAGCGGCGCAACCTCAGTCATGCGCAGGGCACCTGATCCAACTCTGGGTTTGGCCCCTGAACGGCTGCACTTGAGCTGGTTAGGGTTGTCAAATAGAGTGCTTGACACCCTGCAAAATGCCAAAGCAGCCTCCACCCACTCTCAGTACGCCTAAAAGTGGGGTGTATTTCAGGCATGACCTGCCCTTTAGCAGTTATACTGCAATTTTTACAGGACCTATTCAATGAAGGGAAATCCCCTTAGACTGAAGGTCTATCTGCCAGCCATCTTGGCCTGCCACATCAGAACTGATGGGGTCTCTCCAGGAGCTCACTTCCTGGCGGGGCAATTTTTGAAGTGAACCCGGAGGCTCCGGCCTCCGGTGAAAGACATTGTTCACCGTTGGAGACTGACTGTGGTGCTCGATGCACTCACAAGAGGGAAACCTTCGTACAAACCCTGCCTTTCTGCCGAAAACCATTTCAGCGTTCCATGTCAACCAATTAGTGGAACTGGAGGCTTTCCATCCCCCTCCTTTTCCTTCCGACAAAGAGCGAAAGCTTCATACACTTTGCCCAGTTCGAGCTTTAGCATACTATGTTGACAGGATGCAGAGTTGGCAGAAATTTTTTGTCTGCTACGGGGCTAAGTACAGGCAATTTCAAAACAGCGTCTGTCTAAGTAGTTGACTGACCACTGGCCATTCCACCAGGAACCAGACGACTTGAACCTTGTTCTAGGGTGCATCTGTAAGAGACATTTGCAATGCGGAAGTGTGGGCCTTCCCCCACACTTTCACAAGTTCTACCGGCTAAACATTGTGGACCCGCAGGCACGAGAGTGTTAAGGGGGGCCTCCCAGTTCAGCCCTACAACAGTCATGAGGTGAGTTGCTTCCATACCGCATATCATGCTGGGGTAATTTAGCTTGTGGCTGTTAGTCCTGCGACTGTCCTCCGCGACAGCAATGGTATTCTGACCCATTTGTAATGGTTAATATTTCCCATTTGAAAGGAAACGTTGGGTTATTATCATAACCCTGGTTCCCTGAAGTAGAAGTATTAACCATTACATTCTAGGTCGCTGCGGCAATGACATGGAAAAATGGTGTCTTTTATAGGCTCGGGGGCCCTCAGCAGTGTCACAGGCTCTGACGAACAGCGTTGTCGTGTTCGGGTGCTCTTAAAGAGACATCACCTATTTGTAATGGTTAATATTTCTATTTCAGGGAACCAGGGTTATGATAATAACCCAATGCTTTAAAACATGTTGCTATGCAAAAAAACAACAACAACAACTTAGTTTTGGGTTCATTTGCACAGCTTTTTAGCATGTGATTTAGCCAGCCTTTTAGCCAGTATCATGTTTTGCCGTGCACTTCCATTTGCGTGATATGTGAGCCTGCAAATGTGTTCACTTGCATATACATGAGGCTTTGTATTCTCTTGCAGATGAACTGCTATGATAGGAGGGTAAGACGGACTAGGCCTGCACGGGAAGACAGCAGAAATGATCTGGTTATCCCTCCACGGCGGTCCAGAGTGAACGGCTGGTCATTGCCTATACACTCCTTCCAGCTTGTCGCTTGGCTGTTCTACACATATCTGGCTATTGTAGGGTTTGGAATCTACATACCTCTGCTGCCTTACAACTGGAAGTATGCTGGCTACTGTGTATCCTTGTTTATATAGGTGCATCTTCTGCAGTGACATTTATTACAAAAATAATCTTTTCTCAGTTATACTGTTTTCTTTTCAGGGTCAATACACTGCTAAAAGTGATAAGGAACAGAACACATTAAAGTGAATACAAGTATACACATGTTTTTATGTATCAGTATAATTATATTTTAATATTGCGCAACATATAAAATATATGACAGCCCAGTATCTGCCATTTTTAATACAGGCTCTCTCTGGGCATGTGAATACCCAGACAAAGTTCCAAGCAACATATGAGCCCAGCACACACGATTGGCTATTTGTAGAAATAACTTTGGGAAGTGCACATTATTGGGTGCTAGAAAGGGCTAAGGTACACTAATTAATCAGACTTTAAACGCAGTGATGGAAATAAGACTCCCATTGCATAGCAGTTTCACCCATTTCAGGTTTTACTACAAGCTTGATTAGCCACAGGGTATAGGTAACAAGCTCAGGTGTGTCTTATTAAAGTCATAGTAAAACCAGGAATGGATCAAACTGCTATGCAATTGGAGTCTTATTTCCATCTCTGCATTACAGTTTAATAAAAAGCCTGTCACTCTTTATAGGACTTTAGATATTAAGGAAGCTTTGCAATCCTACGTAGTTACCCATTAGGACCTAGTAGTTGTCCCAAAAACACTGAAAATGATCTGTACCTGGGGGTTGAGGTTCATCGTCAGATTCGGTGCTGAGATAGTCTAAGAGTGTTCCTTGAGGCCTAGGTGTTTATGTTTATATACAAGGACACTGGGTGTATCTATTCACTTCAATATAGGTAAATTAGCTATCACTACTTCTCTATTACCAGTATGCATGCAGAACTTAATTAGTAGTAGTCCACAACACTATACATTATTACATTATAAAAACACCGACAAGTCATGAGAGTGTCTCAACCCTGCAAGTTTTATGCTTTATGTACTGTACAGCGGTCCCTCATTTTAAGATGTGTTTGTCTATAACGTGTTCAATTATTCCTTGACTCCTATATTTACACAGATAATTGGCATAGCATTTGCTTCTCACTTTGTTATGCATATAGTTGCTGTCTCCATTGATCCTGCAGACCACAGTGTACGTGCCAAGAACAACTACAGGAATCCAATGCCAGCCTTAGACAGGGCGAAGCACCCTCATGCAATACAGAACCTGCATTGCTACCTGTGTGAAGTCGATGTGTAGGTGGTTTTATTCTCTTATCTTGGATGTATCTATTCATTTTATTATTATGAATAATGTTTTGTTTTTGTTTGTTTGTTTGAAATCCTATAAAGGGGTTGGACCAAAAATAGCTAAATCTTTTAATTAAATGGTCTGTCACTGATATGACTGATTGATTGGTTTTCTAGTTATGTAAGTTGCAGTCCCTGACATGTAGTCTTTAATATAGGAAATAGCTGCACCTCCCCAAGCTTTGACAGATGACTAATAAAGGCTGCTCAGTTGGCTGGTTCATCTTCATTTCAGACTGCCACCACATACTTCCTTGAAGGAAATAGTGGTGGTAACCATTGCATGATAGTTATATATCCTGCCAAAATAATTTAAATTAGTTCCATCTTTGCTGCCTATGATTGCTCATTGTTGCCTGACATCTTGTTGACTGATTTATGGCAGGTGAATATCATTTTCTCTTGAATCCCTGAATAAATCAGAATAATATGTGCTGTGCTATAACAGATATAAACATTCAGTCATTTATATGCACTTCTGATTCACAGTGGACTAAAAGCAAAACACTGCAGTAGTTGCAATAAGTGCATCTCTGATTTTGATCACCACTGCAGATGGCTGAATAACTGTGTCGGGGGAAGGAACTACTGGTAAGTTGCCACATCTATACTGTGTAAATTAACACCAGCTTCCTAAAAATGACTTCTATCTTTTGTCAAAATAAAGTCACCTTTTCTGTAGTGACTGAAGAGAGGAAGACTGACACTTTTCGCTGCCCAATAGATTCCTGATGTTCAAGCACACTGCGATATGACAGCAGCAGTGTGGAGTAGTGGTTAGGGCTCTGGACTCTTGACAGGAGGGTCGTGGGTTCAATCCCAGTTGGGGGACACTGCTGCTGTACCCTTGAGCAAGGTACTTTACCTAGATTGCTCCAGTAAAATCCCAACTGTATAAATGGGTAATTGTATGTAAAAATAAAGTGATATCTTGTAACAATTGTAAGTCGCCCTGGATAAGAAAGAAATAATAATAATAATATTAAAGCGAGAGTGAACCATATACATGTTTAATGATCATGAAAGCATACTAATTTATAATTCCTTGATTTTCTAAAGTCATTATATGTGAAATATACAGGCCAAAACTTTACCCTACATGACCTTAAAATTGACCTCAAACAACCTTAAAATTCACCTTAAACCATCACAACAAACATCTAAGGTCTTGCTATCAGTAGGAAGGAAATTATACCAGTCAGAACAACACAAACATCTATATGAATGGATTTGTATTCCTTTTCTGTGGTTCAGGTGTGATCTAATTCAATTTCTAATTGCTGATCCTGTAATTATAGTAGCATGCCAGAACAAGGGTGTGGAAAAAGATCATACGGGGGGAAAAAAAAGAAAAAATACAGCTTGCAGCATGTCCTTGGTCTTCCCATGATCGTCACAAGCCTCCTCCCTGTTTGAAAGTAACTTTACAGATATACAGTACTGTGAAAAAGTTTTAGGCAGGTGTGAAAAAATGCTGTAAAGTAAGAATGCTTTCAAAAATAGACATGTTAATAGATTATATTTATCAATTAACTAAATGCAAAGTGAGTGAACAGAAGAAAAATCTAAATCAAATCCATATTTGGTGTGACCACCCTTTGCCTTCAAAACAGCATCAAGCATCAATTCTTCTAGGTACACTTGCACACAGTTTTTGAAGGAACTTCGGCAGGTAGGTTGGCCCAAACATCTTGGAGAACTAACCACAGTTCTTCTGTAGATTTAGGCAGCCTCAGTTGCTTCTCTCTCTTCATGTAATCCCAGACAGACTTCGATGATGTTGAGATCAGGGCTCTGTGGGGCCATACCATCACTTCCAGGACTCCTTGTTCTTCTTTACGCTGAAGATAGTTCTTAATGACTTTCGCTGTATGTTTGGGGTCGTTGTCATGCTGCAGAATAAATTTGGGGCCAATCAGATGCCTCCCTGATGGTATTGCATGATGGATAAGTATCTGCCTGTACTTCTCAGCATTGAGGAGACCATTAATTCTGACCAAATCCCCAACTCCATTTGCAGAAATGCAGCCCCAAACTTGCAAGGAACCTCCACCATGCTTCACTGTTGCCTGCAGACACTCATTAGTGTACCGCTCTCCAACCCTTTGGCGAACAAACTGCCTTCTGCTACAGCCAAATATTTCAAATTTTGACTCATCAGTCCAGAGCACCTGCTGCCATTTTTCTGCACCCCAGTTCCTGTGTTTTCGTGCATAGTTGAGTCGCTTGGCCTTGTTTCCACGTCGGAGGTATGGCTTTTGGCCATAAGTCTTCCATGAAGGCCACTTCTGACCAGACTTCTCCGGACAGTAGATGGGTGTACCAGGGTCCCACTGTTTTCTGCCAGTTCTGAGCTGATGGCATTGCTGGACATCTTCCGATTGCGAAGGGAAGTAAGCATGATGTGTCTTTCATCTGCTGCAGTAAGTTTCCTTGGCGACCACTCGTCTACGGTCCTCAACGTTGCCTGTTTCTTTGTGCTTCTTCAAAGAGCTTGGACAGCACATCTGGAAACCCCTGTCTGCCTTGAAATTTCTGCCTGGGAGAGACCTTGCTGATGCAGTATAACTACCTTGTGTCTTGTTGCTGTGCTCAGTCTTGCCATGGTGTATGACTTTTGACAGTAAACTGTCTTCAGCAACCTCACCTTGTTAGCTGAGTTTGGCTGTTCCTCACCCAGTTTTATTCCTCCTACACAGCTGTTTCTGTTTCAGTTAATGATTGTGTTTCAACCTACATATTGAATTGATGATCATTAGCACCTGTTTGGTATAATTGTTTAATCATACACCTGACTATATGCCTACAAAATCCCTGACTTTGTGCAAGTGTACCTAGAAGAATTGATGCTGTTTTGAAGGCAAAGGGTTGTCACACCAAATATGGATTTGATTTAGATTTTTCTTCTGTTCACTCACTTTGCATTTAGTTAATTGATAAATATAATCTATTAACATGTCTATTTTTGAAAGCATTCTTACTTTACAGCATTTTTTCACACCTGCCTAAAACTTTTGCACAGTACTGTATAACCCCAAAATAAATGATTAAATAGTTGTTCTGTAGTTTTAAGTGGAGTTATCTTTCCTAAAACTGTGCACAGGTTTGCAGTGTGGAAAGAGTTTCAGTGAAAACAATAGTAGAAAGTGAATTATCCGATCTTTGGTGTACCGTACTGTCTAATCAACCGTACGCACCTGTAATCTCGTGGTGAACTACGTGTGGTGTATTACACACACAGCTTCAGCTGCTAAAACTGCTACGAGACTTAGCTGCAAAAAAAGGACCAGCAGACTGAGACAAATGAAAGTTCCAGAATTATTCAGACCACCAAAACCTAAGATGCAGCATTGTGTGCTTTAAAATGTTGCAGCTAAGCAAATTAAAACAATCACCTTGTTCTTGATTTTTCTTCTATTTCGTCAGTAAGGGCTGGAGGTCCTGTCTATGATATTGCTCAGCTAAGAACTTTTATTTGCTTAATTTCAATTGCAGGTTATTACAATGCCTTAACAGCAAGTATCAAAGTATAGAAACATTTTACTGAAGTTTAATGATTCCTAAAGTTCTGTAATGTGTCAAAGTTGTACTAAATTGTATTCTTTGATTTTCAAAGTTTGGTATATGGTATGTAGGTGTTAAAGTTATAGTGAATTGCATTAATTTAATGATTTGTAAAGCTTTGTCATTTTGTTTGCTTAATGTGATAGAATAGGTTACTTGCTATATCATCAGTAGGTACTTGTGTACTAAGTACTTGTGTGTGTTAACTTTATTCTATATATTTAAATGTACAGTAATTGTTATTAATACCTGTTCGATTAGCCATACAAATCGATTATGCAAACTAGTGTCGGTCCCAATTAGTTTAGATAATTGACTCTACTGTATTTCAAACCAATATTGAAATCCAAACCTTTAATTGTTTTGCATAGGAACAAGGGGATCTATTGATACTTGAACTCTATTTCCTGGCGCAGAGTGTGATGTTAAACTGTGTTAACTACATCGGGGAGTTTTTTTGTACCCGAGTTCCATAAAGTAGTTCTAGAAATAATGAATAGTATCTACAGTATAGGTGTAATGTTTGCTTTATTTGCATGCCTATTTCTACTGTATAATGTAGGGTTTAATGGATTACTACAATCCCATTTAAAAACAAGTGTTACATTGTTTTGTAGGTTTTTCTTCTGTACTGTGCTTTCTGCAGTCCTTGGTATTATTCTGATGGTGCTTGTGATCCTGTATGTTTTCATCGAACATTTTGTGAATCCTACTCAGCTGCGCACTGCTCCTCAGTTTCATGGTATGTGTCTAAATTCACTCTTAATCAAGTGTCTGTTCACATGTTTTACACTTATAATATTGCACTGATAGGGTGTGCAGTGGGACTACATAGAGTATTTTAGACACAGTGACTTTGTAATGCAGTACAACTGTAGAGCACTTAAGCACATCTCCGAAATCTGTTCTGGTTGCAACAAAGGCAAATGCAGTATAATGCAAAATTACTATATCCAAAATACTTTGTCACAACATGCCTAGTCCTAGTGGCATCTGTTTTCCTGTTGTTAAAATTTTTTTTTTTCTCTAAAGACATTCAGGAGAACAGCACGTGGCTGGCATTTCTGCCGGTGTCTCCCGTGGAAACAAGTTCAGCAGGGATTCTGGTTCCAGCATTCATTTCCATTCTCATGGGATTGACCTCTCTCTTGTTGCTTGGGCATTTACTTGGATTCCATATTTACCTGTGTGAGTTATAAGCAAGCCATGACTTCATAACTCCAGAAAACTACACTTGCTGTATAGCAAATAACAAATGTAAAGTTTATTTAGTCCTGAATATGGTTCAGTCAAATCTCCCAATAATTTATTCCTTTCACCTAGCAGTAAAAATGGCTCCCTTCTTGATTATTATAAAATAAAAATTTTCATTAGGTCACTATAAAGTGCTTGTTTTTATTTTATTTGAATTTTTTTAGCATTCTGTCTCTTTACAGTGACAAAGAAGCTGAGTACGTATGAATATATAGTGAAACAGCGGCATACTACAAGTATTAAAAACCAAGACAAGGATTTGGAGTCAACATCATCAACATTCAGATCTCAGGTGAAAATACATTTTTAAAAAGCAACTACTTTATAATTGTAGAGCTATTCAGTTTGAAGTAACTGAATTTGATCCAAAAGTATATTTGTTAAAAGAAGTTATTGAAAATACAATCCACATATCCCAATTAGCACTAATCTTAACTTTTCCTCTGTAGAGAGAAAAAAAAAAGAAAGAGAGTTATGTCATGGCCTAACTAAAAAAAAAAAAACCTCTGCAAAGAGGCCAAGGCTAACTCGTAACTGTTCTGTGTCATTATTGTTCAATCCTCTGTTTATAGAATGTGCCAGCAATGCAGACCTCTGTTGGTTGTGATTCACCCTTATCTGCAAGCTCCAGGTAACATTTTGATTATCCCCAGAGTTAAAATTGTTTTGTGTAAAATCTTGTAATTGCACACAAAAATTAAAAATGTATCTTTTTTTCACAGTGCTTTCAAGTACCAGGATAGAACCCACGTAACCATTAAGCAGTCCAATGGTGATTGTGCAGGGGTGAGCTTTTTGTTATTAAAAATATGAACTATCAAACTGAAGGGTGGGGGGGGGAGGGGGGGGTTGTATATATAGGAACAACTCATTTCTAAATCTGCAAACCCACAATATTATTATTTATTTATTCATTAGCAGACACCCTTATCCAGGGCGACTTACAGTTGTTGCAAAATAACAGTAAAAAGTATTGCATTATAAAATATCACATTACAGACTATCCTAATACAGATAAGAGCAGTTATAAAAGTGCAATAAGATCAAATTTAAGTAAGAGCAAAATAAAGAATACAGTAAGGTATAAGTACAAGTTTGACTAAGAGCAGTTATAACTTATAGTAAATATTTGCTTATATGAGTAAAGTCCAATAAGAGCAAGTACAAAAAACTTGAGTACGGTTATAAGAGTAAAATCATATACAAGATACAGTTATCATTTGGAGCAGTAGTTGAATGTGGCAAGGTATGGAGCAGTTCAGTGCAGGTACAAGCTGATGCAAGAATTGGTACAATTAGGTACCATATAGTCCAGTATAGGTGGTCAGGGACTGAGCAGTCCTGATATCCGTGGTCTGGTCATTCCACCACTGAGGGGCAAGGGTGGAGAAGGAGCGGGCTCTGGAGATGGGGAGCGGTGGGGGGTTACAGCTAGTCTGCCGGAGGTGGAGGAGCGGAGGGGGCGAGAGGGGGTGTAGGGAGAAATGATAGGAGTCTGGAGATTGCGACAGCGATAGGCGAATACAAGAGTTTTGAATTGGATGTGAGCAGTGATAGGGAGCCAGTGTAGAGAGTGGAGCAGCTGTGTAGCTTGGGAGAAACTAGGGATGGAAAAGACAAGACAAGCAGCAGAGTTTTGGATGTGTTGGAGCGGACGGGTAGCAGAGGCAGGAAGGCTGGCCTGGAGGGAGCTGCAGTAGTCGAGGCGGGACAGTACCAGGGCCTGAACTAGGAGCTGCGTGGAGTAATCTGTGAGGAAGGGGTGAATTCTGTGTATGTTGCTGAGGAAGACGCGTCAGGAGCGTGCCAAAGTCGAGATGTGCTGAGAGTAGGAGAGGGAAGGGTTGAGGGTGAAACTGAGGTTTTTAGTGGATGAGGAGGGAGGGAGGGTGCTGGATTCAAGTGGAATAGAGATAGAAAGATCAATATAACTTGGTTGATAATTTTGTTGGGTACTCATTCAGTTATCAAACATTTCTTGGATAGATTTTTTGGAATGACTTTTAGTTTTTTATATATATTATTTTTATTAGGGAGAAATCAAACAAGCAACCAGTGATACAAGGGAGAATTCATACTATACTCCAAAACAGACTACTCAAAGCTTAGCAGGTACGTTTGTTTTTTATTCCCTCAAATATTTTATTAGACTCATTTACTCATTTTATCTGTCTGTCATTGCATCCATATAAATGTTTAAAAAAATGCGTTTGACCTTTTTAATTAACCCACAGAAAATCTGCTTCTGTCCCCTTACAGTAAACTTGGAAGGTGAATGTTTGGTAGATTCAAAAGGAAGCTGTAAGTCTGCACCTAAACAGAAGCCAAATAATTCCTTCCAGGAAAGTGTGGAATCTATAGAGCAAATCCCAGTAGCCCAAAACCCTCTAGAGAGTTGTGCCAAGCAAAGTACCCCCTCAAAGCAGTCAAAACATGCAGCTACGCAGCTTGCCACGACTCTCTCTCCCTATGCATCTGAGAACTCAGGGAATTTGAGACAATCGTTTCTTAGCACACCTTTATCAATGGACACAACCCATTCTGAACAGGAATTGTCACATATAGGAACCTCACACTTCATGGATGGAAGTCAAAGGAGTTCACAAAAAGTGTTTTTTCATACTACAGATGTTAATTCGCTTTGCTTGGGCAACAGTGTTCTCGAAACAGACATAGAGAGTGAGCCAAGCTAAGAATAAGACAATATGCACTTTATTTTTTTTTTCTTTTTGAATGGCTGATGGAGTTCTGGTTCACTTAGTATTACCCCCCTCAGCACCACAAGGCCTAACCTTTGGAAGTCTTGAACTGGACATGAAAGCTGGGACGCACTGCACAGGTGTTCTTTTATTATTCTTTAACTTTATTCTTGTTGAAAAGAAATGGACCTGGATGTTTTACAGCGCACGGCTGTGCTGAAACTTCAATCTGCACTATTTAAATTTAAATGAAATGAAAAAAAAAAAAAGATTTAATAACACGCTGTACTTTTAGATTGTTTAAGTGTTTGTCTTCATCCCTCCCGCCCCAAAATGTAAAAGATTATGTTAAAATTATTTCAATATTAAGCTATATGTTTATACTTTTATTTATATCCAATGATGGAACATTGAGTTGATTTGAGTGGTTTAATTTTTAATTTGTTATGTTTGAACTTCAAGTCTTTAAAGGATTTTTATATAATAAAAAATAACAACTGTTCTCTCTGATGCTCTTTATTTATTTTTTATATTAAAAAAACAGTTTTTTTGGCAAATCTTTCTTTTTAGTTTTTGAGGAGCCTATCTGTTACTGTAGTGTCTAGAACTAAGACCGTAGGTTGAGCTGTTTATAGAGAGAGGCTAGTATATATATATATATATATATATATATATATATATATATATATATATATATATATATATATATATATTAAAAACTATTTACAATATTGTCCCTTCTCTGGTTTAATTTAAGTCATTAACCTGATGAGTTAATTATGATTACAATACCTACCCTCAGTCAAAATGGCAAATCTTCCATGCCTGTTCATTGGTAACGATAAACATTGACTGATTGAGCAGAACAATGCACAAGCCCTACAACATAAGTTTCTAAATATTTAATTCAATAAAATAATTTACAATGCTTTTTCATGGGTTACCACTGACAACAAGTCATTTATTATACTTGGAAACAGAAGCTGTAAATGATGTATTCTTTGTTCTGGCAAGCAGTTTAATACTGAGGTGATATTCATTGAACATCAGGGTAAAAGAGTTACAATTTTTATATACTACGTAGGTTACATTGTATTAATTTTTTGGCCATGAATTGTAAATTATAGTATATTATATTATATCATAGTACACTACTACATGGGTATAAAATCTAGGCTCTTCTGAAACTGCTTTTCAATAGGGTTTTGTACTTTGGTTCTATTTGACTTTTTTTTTATATTATAATGAGTACATTTTCACAAAGCAACCTGAAACTTGGTTGTAAGTCAGATACAACCCCAAGGTCCAAGACCCTATTTAACAACCAGCAGGATAACACGTTTCTGAGTGTGTAAATTTAATGTCTGTAAGTGGCAATAACTCTAGTTTTTATAAATTCTGCCATTTGAAATGTGCAGTTTGAAACTTTTCCTCTAAAGGTAATGATAACAAGTCTCAGTAAATGTAAATGTATCACTGTTTACCACAAGAGGGCGGAATCTGTTTACAAGAAATATAACACAGTTAAATTACTTCACTCCCAGGCAAAAGCTTTCGGTCATCTGTTTTCACATGTTTGCCTTTTTCGGTATTGTATTTAACATCATCAAAAAAAAAAAAAAAAAAAACATTTAAAACCACAATGGGCTTTTGCATGACATTTAAACAACTCTTATTGTACAGCATTTACCATCCTACTTTTCAAGCATGTATGGTATATATTGCTAAATTAACGTTTTGAAAAGTTGACAACATTGCCTTTACCTCAGTTTGTGCTCCTGTGTTGGTTAGCCAACAGCTTTGTACTTGCTTTATTTAAGGGTATGTGTTCCATATTGTGTGTGAATAGTAATTTGGTGCAATAATGTGGGCACTAATGCCTAACCATAACTTTGTGATGTGAGATGTTGCAACAATAAACAGGTTTATTAGAATGTTTAATGTATTTTTGGAGAATTTCCCCATTTTGCCTGTAGGAGACATTGGTCACATGCCATGGCTACAGAGCTACCAGGAACATGACAAAGTATATCACCATGGCCTACATCCACTTTATGCACATGCAAAAATGTATGTTTGACCTAGATAAAGAGACATGTGGAGATACTTCCATATACAGCAGCACCATATTCTAACTTTCTTGATAACTACAGCATGTTAAAGAATGTCCTCCTTCAAGTTTCATCGCAACTGAAAAAGTGCTACACAAGATAAATGTAAAACATATGGATCACACAAGATCCCCAAATAAATCTCAACATTTCAAACTGTTGTCAAGATCAAAAAATAAATGATCTCAAGATCTTGATATTTCATTCCTTTATGTCGACATGCACCAGGTTAATATCACATCGAAAGTGAATCTAAACAAGAAGAAGAATGTATTAGTGATGTTTCCTACCCACACCAAGTTGTGTTTTAAGGGATGTTCATTAAACCAACTGTCATCCTTTTTTAATGCCCATGTGAGCAGGTCACCACATCTTCTTCTAACTGAGCTGTTGGAGATGATGTACTGGGCTTCCAGCCAAACTGAATGTCTGCTTATCATCATGTAACAATCCCTAGTTAACTGAAGTATGCAAGACAATGCATGTAAGGTCATTATTAATTTAAAAGTGCAGGGCAACATTGTCGTCAAAGTGTTTAGTCCATACTATACTGTACAATAATCTATTTTTTTCGAAGAAAATTCCAAGTTAATGTTTCAAAATGAGAAGCAAACCTCTTGAGAATGTTTAACTTTTTCAACACCTTTGACATGAGGTCTTGTGATTTTACTGTCTTTTTGATGATGTCCCTGTTGGAAATGTTTCTGGCTACTTGCAGGAAAACTAGCCACAGCAAAATACTGCAAGCAGCATTCTGTTAAATTTCTGCGAGTGAACCTGATAAAATTGTGTATGCTTTTTCAAGAGCAGCCTGTAATATCCTTTAGGGTTTTACTTAGCTTTGGACCTGTACTAGCTTTGGCCCAGACAACCTCATTGAATGTTTAACCTGAAAGAACTTCAGGTTCAACCTGCAGAACAATCTTACACTCTAAAGTAAGACATTTCTGTGTGGAAGATAATTAAATCTCTCCTAAAAAACAAGGCAACAGTTTGTAACCTACTAAAAAGTGTGGTCTGTCTAGCAAACAGGGTGCTGATTTTGATACAGTTGGGAAGTTGTAATCTTATGTTACAGAAAATCCAATTTCTCAGAAGCAGAAAGCAGAAATGCAATGCTGTAAGTGAGACAGGGTGCTGTACAATTCAAGTCAATATCCACCCCACGACCTCAAAGACTAGCTGTGTGTTGCCCCTACAATGATAGCCCCACTACAAATTTCGAAGACCCTCCGCTGAGATATCGTTATAGAGTGGGGAAATTGAAGAGCACCTGGAACACTTGTGGCATCTAGCAGGTACTGTATATCAGTCACCCAGTCCTCTACGTCTGCTTTACATTTGGGTCCCCCCTTAAACACTAGGACGGTGGCGGACGACTGTTATCGGGGTGTACTGATATCGTTGAGCTGTAGCTTGTTGGGTTTAAAGATCTGGGGTTATGGGGTTTCCAGGGACTCCCTTCATACCTGCTAAACTGACCTCCATGCCACCTTCCTGGTGCTTGTCTGCAGAGGTCTCCCTGTGGTGTGTAGAGTTAGAATGGGGGTCTTGGAGGTTGGCTGCAGGTTAAGTGGGTTTACTAGGATGCTTTTGCAGGGATCGGTCAAGGATAGCTCACATATGTTCATTGGGGTTCATGTCTAGTGATGGGCCAGGCCATGGCAAAGCTGTGATGTCCTGACTCTAGTTTCATCTTTGTGTTGCACGGGCAGTGTGAGCTGGGGCCCCATCTTCCATATAAATATTGCCCTCTTTGGACATATGGCCATTGGCATAGACAATCAGAAGTCACTCTTGGAGAAGGCAGATGTATCGGGCAGAAGTTACAGTTCCTTCACAGACCACCAGCTGTGACTCGTCCATCACCCTGTGTAAAAAGCTCACACAACACATTTGCCTTTGTGCACAAGTTGCATGAATTTATTTTTTATTTAGGCTATTTAATATTAAGTTATTGTTTAGGCTATTGGAAATACTCATGATGTCATCATCCACCTTGGCTAATTTAAAGCTTGATAGAACACTAGACCCAGAGATTAACAAACTTGCCAAAAATATAGAAAAAATACAGAGGAACTAAATTTTAACACTGTAAAGGCCTCAGAATTAATCGTTTCAACTTGGATACTTTACAATTTATTTCTGGATACATAACAGTGTAGTTGTAATCTAAAAGTAATTTAAATAAACAACAATTAATAGAAAAAAAAGTTTTGTAATCTCTAATGAGTTTGTTTCTTAATTAAACAAAATTATACTGGTGTCTGATATGATGAGGCATTGCTTTCTGAGATTAAAATTTATGCCCAACACCATGTCTAATTATGGCAAAATTCCACTGTTTTACCACAGGACTCCTGCTTCTTTGAATTCCTTGCTCCCAGATACTAGTGACTTCAAGATCCAGAGTGAGAAAAATTTGAATATATAGTTTAAAATGTATCTCCTGTTAGACTTGTTTTATGTGCTGTCACATTTTTTAATCTCTAAAAAGAAATAGGAACGTGTCGCACTTTGAAATGTATTATCTATCCCTCTTTCTTATGTTAGCGATCGGGTAGATGGAGTGTGGCATTTAATTACAGTAACTGATGTAAAAATCTGTTTTGTGTGGGATTGTGTGTGTTTACAAACGCAAAAGCTGTACCTACGATTTCTGTCAGTGACAGCCAGTGCTTCGATATTAACACTTCTCAGACATATGCGTTGGTCTGGCTTCCAGCGCAGTACTTTCTTTAGACAATACAGTTGCTTCATCATGTTAGCCTTTTTTTACAGTCAGAGAATAGCTTGTGTTTTAAATTAGTTAAATTATGTTTTTTTCTGAACTGTTCAAAACTGAAAACATAAAATAACCATGCTTGAGAAAACAGAAAACGAAACTCCGTACTGTCGCAGTTACACTTACAGTGCTAGAGCAAGGTAGCCTAGGGAAATTCATTACCCTCATCATGTCACTTGGTACATACATTTGTGTGACAGCGTGCATTTTTCATGTTATATGCGTGAGAATTAAAAAAAAAAAAAAAAGTAACTCAACATCTAACCTTTTAAGGTTAAAAACGAAATATATCCATGTTGACATATGTTACATCACCTATTGAAGCATCTGCTGTAACTCACCCGAGTGACAACGATACAGCCAATCGGTGAGTAAAGAACATCGGAAAGTTCGCAAAGATTTACAACTAGCCAATCAAGGAGTAAGCAGGGGGGGGGTCCAAGTGGAATACAGTTGTGAAAGCAATATCATTCTACTTCACGTTTGTGTTGCACCAGCGCTTCACAGGGTTCTGACGCAGGAGCTAGTCGCCAATAATCAGGTGAATGCCTTTTTTAAATGTTACTATTATTAATTGTGTAGTGCACTTTATCTTGCGTAACTAGTTTTGTAATATTGTAACGCTACTTCTTGTTCGACCTTTCTGTTGCTTGGCGTGTTTTCTTTTTTTTTCTTTCTGATACCAGTACTTATACTATTTAAACTTTATTTTATGCAATACTATTTATCGCTGTATATTTGGGCTGCAGACGTTGTTTACAGTTACTTTGTAATTATAAAATACGACATTGAGAGTTCATGCATTTAATGGGATTTTTTTAGTTTCGGTTTTGCCAGTCTCATTTTGAGATGCACGTTGTGCAATACATCTATTTTAATCAAGTAAAATCAATAAATAAAGATTGGAACCAAACCTCAGTATTGTGTACGGAGTGGCAGCAGAAAATGTGTTTAAAAGACAATAAAGAAGGTCACGTGCAAATCATCATCCGCGTGCAAGAAAAGAAGCATCCGTGCTAATGGGTAGATTATGTAACCAAAGTCCTTCACGTGTATTCATGTTTTCCTTTATAAATTCCATTGTAGTGTTCACTGAAGCAGGTTCGTGCCTCCTTAGGCAGATTGCGCATCTTGAAAGGAAGCTTCACAAGCAAATGGGGAATTAAAGGAATTTGATCAAATAGGGAACCCTTTCCTATTTATATATTACAAGTATTAGCAAGAAAAGTAAAATATGAATTGCATGACGGAGACCTATACACGTTATGTTTTTTTATGCCTGTACTAGACAGTGCTGTCAGTAATATATTCTGGCACTGTTTTGCAGTTCTGAAACACTTTCAGGTTATTGCAGATCTATTAACTTGTCAAAGATTATGGGGAAAATAAACAGTGGTAAGAAAAGTTATAGAATTCATGTGCATGATAAAGCAGTTTGCTTTGTCATGTACATCTGAAAAATGTGTCATAAATTAACATTAAATATGCACATTTTGTCAGCAATTTAGGTTAATTTTATATTTAAAAAATATATACATATGACATCAATATTTAGTTGTATAATCTGTTTACCCATTATTGAACCAAAAAATTCACAGAACATTGGGCCTGTCCAGTTCATCTTACAAGGAGAACTTTTTAAAAAAAAAGTATTAACTGGTATTCACATGTGGCATTATCAAAGGTTAATCAATCTGAAGAAAATGATTCGTTTTTAGCTTACTAAATAGCAATTACAAATCAGTTTAAAGCATGTGAACAGTTGACTCTCAAAGGCAGAAACCCCTCTTACTGCTTTAAAATGGAAATGCCCCATTGACACTGCCTTTCTCTGCACCTGCAAGTGTGGCATCATTTATTCTGAACACACTATAAAAGCGATTGCTATGCACTCAAGCTAAGATTTTGGCACCCTTAACCTGGCAGAGCACTGCATGCTTTCCTTGAGAAGAAACAGCCTCCTCAATTCTGTAATCACTGTGGCACTGCAAGTGACTTTCACATTAAATTGCAGCTTAATGAAGGCTGGCTCAGTATACCAATAGCTAATGTGTTGACCCTCAAACCCAAACGATATGTGTTTAAACTTCAGGTTTAATTGGCATCTTTACAGATTTTGATCAGGCATGGCAAAATCAGTTTCCTTGTTTACATGATGAATAGTTTACCATCTTTGAGCTGGAATATGTATTTTTAAAATCTTGCTGATCTCTCCCGCTCACAGCATTGCTTGTGCTAATCAGGACTCGGCATAGAAGGAATTTCTCACCTAGACTAATACACAATTCCATCTGGAGCTGGTTCAGATAAACATTTGATTAATCTGTGATAGTACTCAGTATACAGTGCCAGACTTTGACCCCTGTCTTTTGTTAGTACAGCATTACATTTTTTTTTATTTTTACTTTTGTTAATTTAAGGTTTTACAATGCCAGAGATTGAATGCTTTATAAAGGATGATGTCATGTGTGCTTACAGTACTGAAGTACATTGTATTGGCTGTTTAGTCAGTCTTTAAAACAAAGATGAATACGCCTGTGTTGTGCACTTGTTGAAGCTGTGCCAGGGTGATGGAAACAGCCCAGTCCAGATGCAGGTTCTTGGTTAACATGGGTTTCAAATGCCTGTCTAGTGTCTCCCTTTGGGATGGTATAAAATGATGGATGAATTCCCCTAGAATAAAATAGCCATTTTTATAGATGCTGATGTGCTCGCCTTATAGTTACGAGGGCTGCTGTGTTATTCTTTGGAGTTGTCTTGTAACAAAAAAAGTAATTGCTTAGAACAAAAATTGACCTGGTCCTATCTGCAGCGACGTGTTTTTTTTAATAGAATTCCATGTGGGCCTATGGTCTCATGGTGAATGTCCATGTGGGCCTATGGTCTCATGGTGAATGTCGGCGGTTGAAAACTGTTTTTGTGCCAAAGTGAAGGAGCACATCGAAACATCCTTTTCAGGATTTCATACTTTTTTCTTCAGTTTTGTCTACCCAATTTTTACAATCTCCTTACCAGGCGGTGACCTCGTAATAATAATTTAAAAAAAAAAAAAAAAACCTAAATATTTGCATGCATTTTGGCTTGTCAATACAATCATGGGCGTGATGATCTTTGTTTCAACTTGCTTTAAATTTCCAATAATTGATGCAAGGTATGCACAGTGAGATTATTATCAGCAGCACCACAGGATACTACTTGATTACTATAGATATTTGAATATGGTTTTACAATTTATTTTCAGGTGAATTGTATGTATGTATATATATATATATATATATATATATATATATATATATATATATATATATATATATATATGTATGTATATATGTATGTATATATAAGAGTCTAGAGTATTTTACAGTTTACAGTTGTGTCATATTGAACCGTGCTCCTGGAAAAGTTTTGATATAAAACAGACTGTAAAAGACACCCAAGGTTTTTCTACAAGTATTGAGGGTGTGAACTTATCCTCCCTGAGAAAGTGTTCACACCCTCTTGATAACAGTACCACAACAGTCACTGACTTGCTGTATGCTCCTTAGTCTCACACCCAAAATAAACGAACCTTTAAATCAGCCAAAATGGCACTGTTGGTTGTCTTTGATGGTAAGGTAAAGCTGAAAACTTTATGATTCACATGAGGCTTATTAAAATGTCCAAAAACATGTGGGCATGTGAAAACTTAATTCCTACAGGTGCACCGTGATGGGAACCTGTCATTTTGCCACCATGGTTTAATTAAAAAGAACCACATTTTAGAATAAGAATAATTAGCACTCTACCATGGCCACAATAATGCAACAAACAAAAACAAAAAAAATACTGGCGATAGTTGCTTTAGTTTGAGAAAAAGCCAAGGGACAGTAGACTTCGAGTAGTATCACCCAATTGTAGAACCAAATTAGAGCAGGTCTAATGGATAAATAAGTTAGTGTTTAGTTGACCATTACATAGTATATGTCAGATCACTGTGAGGAAGCAGTGTGCAGGGGACGGTTGTCATCTCTTTTGGAACTTGGCTTGCAACTGGTGTTCCTAAGAGATGTCACCCAAAGTGATGTCAAATACATCATTCATAGGGGAAGAAATAGACAATATATTTGCTTGTACAAGTAATCACTGATTTAGAGTGTGGGTCAAAGCAAGTTTAGTAAAAGCTTACTGTTGTACTTGTACATAGAACAATTTTATATGCCTTATTCTTTCAGTATTAAGAAGCAAGAAGTGACTAGCTAATGTATAGGGCAAGCAAGTCCAATTGATCATTTTTAATCTACCGGTTCTTAAGTGGCCTTGTAAAGAAGACTGTAGTAAAGCAAAAAACAAGCATAAAACACAGAAGAATGGTAATGCATGATAAAATAAACTAATATAAATACATATTTTATTATAAATAACGCCTTGAAGCTCAAGAAGGAAAACATAAATTAATAATGAAATGAAGATAAAGACAGTGAAAACAGGAAATGGCTAAGGATATGCTATTTTAAACATGAGGACATTTTAAAGACAAATGGGGCCACCCTTAATTTAGGACCAAAATGCTGATCCTGACAAGATGTACTGTCTTTTAGATTTTTCAAAGAAAGTTCTATATAGTTATTAAAAGAAATTTCAGCTATATAACAGTATTGCACATTGTGGCTGGTGGAGTTGGACAAGGTAAATACATTTTAGAATTAACACAGATGTTTCAATTTCCATTGATTTAATAATAGTGCAAAACATTTCTTAAATGTTGTATAAATGACTGAAGTTTGGTCATAGTGCAAGTTTAATTTTCAGGTATTAAGACAAGCAATAAAGGAATACCAAGACACTGAAGGAATCACAGTACAGTAATGTCATATTTGCTTTAGTTCTCCATAAATCTCTGGGGTATTGTTGCGATGGAATGTGCATTCTATTTATTTTTCATTTTTCTTGCCGTTTAGGTTTTGTATTCTTCATCTAGGGAAAGTAGTTCCTGAAAGTTTTTCTTTTCTTTTTTATCCTTGTGAGGTGTAGGGATATTACTTCCATCTTCTGGTGAAAAGGTCTCAAACAGTTTATCAGAGATTTTCAGGCCTTTGACATATAATACTTTTTTTTTGTTTACTTCGTGTTTATTTTTTAAGTCTCGTTGAAGCTTTTATTTAATATGCATTTCTACTTCATGTTTTGTGGGTGGATAAAATTGATCATACTTTTTTTTTTTTACTTTTTGTAACTGGCAATGAAATAATCAAATATTTCATTTTATGTATGCAATACTTTCTATTGCAGCCATTTGCAGGCTTTTGTGTTATATTTTAGTGCTGGGACAAATATCTGAATATTCAAACAAACATTTCTTGACATGTATTCAGAGGTGTGCATTTTTTATTTATTTTTTTGCATATAATAAAATACATTTGGTCTGTTTTAATCACGGTATTATACTTTGCTAATAAAATCATTTATACCTTGGAGTAGAAGGTATATTTTTACATGGTTAAAAAAAAACACTTCTATTTACAAGTTCAGTTGTGCATAAAATCATCCATGAATCAATAGGTGTGTTTACACTAGCGTTCTGGAATCTTCTTTCTGGGACAGTCTGTACCGGAATGGTGCGTTTTCACTTGCTTGAAACAGCGGGGGTACTTCTCACAGGAGTAGACTCTGAACATGCATACTTTGAAGAAAAAAAAAGCAGCTGACGCCCCTACTGTAGTGACAGATTTTTCCACTGCCCATTTAGTGCTCGTTGGATCCTGTCTTCACTCCAGATAGATATTAAAACCCTGCTTTCTTCATCAGTGAAGTTGCACAAGCGTCCTTCAGACATTATTTCCGAAATCTGTAATACAAAACAATTAGGTTTAGTCAGTAGTCGCTACACATCAAAAAATGTAAACTACATAACCAAAAAACTGTTAATTGATATATCAAATATATTATCAATACTTAATTAAAAAAATTCAGAAATGCGTTACACTTACTTTTTTAGATGCTGCGAGTTGGAGTTGGAGTTTTGCAATCTTTCCAGAATACATCCTCAGCCCGTTTACACTGACAAAAGGGACCAGAATCCGTCCTTGTGTCCTCTCACTCCGGAATACGAACTCAACATTTGAGAGGACAGATTCTGGAATGTGCTCAGTAGCGTTTACACGAGCAAAAAGTGATTATCCTCTCGATCCGGAATATTTGTGCCAGTGTAAACGCATCTAATAACATGGCACAGTCTTTATTTGGACTGGCAAAATCTAACAGTACCATTCAGTTTGAGCAGTGACCTAAAAAGGCTGCCATATTTTGGTCATGTGCCTTTTTGGTTTCTGGCTGATAAAGACCTAACAGAGATATTCTTTTCACGCTCAATGGTCACAAGTCCATAGTGAGTGTTGTAGTGCTTGTGGCGAAGTACAATTTATTACATGCAACAACGGTGAACAAGGAGTGCAGTGTTGTCCGGGTTTAGTTCTGGCCGTGGGCGACAGCTCCGGATCATATTAGCCGCCTAGTCCAGTTGAACAATGAACAATAACAGACTTTTAGACAGACAGACAAAACAAACAAAACACTCACGATTCTCTATAACAATACACAGGTCCTTCCGGTTTCAGCGTAACCATAAATAAAGGAATAGATCACCTCGCTACGTCCCCTTATATACCGTCAACCATGACCCCTTGGTAAACGAGTGCAACCGCACCTCCAATCCGCAGGTGCCACATCGTTTCCCTTCTGGGTCAATGACTTTGTGTACTGTAGCTCCGCCCCCTTTCTAAATGGCCGACTTCTGCCGAACCCTGGGAATGAATTGTCGGGCCATCCAGTCCAGGGTACTCTGTTCCCTTTACACAGGGCCCTCACAGGTCGGGAAGGAGATCTAACACCAAGAATGATTTGATCTCTGTCACAGAGTATTACAAAAGCATTGTTATTTCTGATACCATTTATTATTATTATTTATTTCTTAGCAGACGCCCATATCCAGGGCGACTTACAATTGTTACAAGATATCACATTATTTTTTACATACAATTACCCATTTATACAGTTGGGTTTTTACTGGAGCAACCTAGGTAAGGTACCTTGCTCAAGGGTACAGCAGCAGTGTCCCCCACCTGGGATTGAACCCACAACCCTCCAGTCAAGAGTCCAGAGCCCTAACCACTACTCCACACTGCTGCCCTTTTAAGGTACTGACTTCACTTTTAATAAACACTGCATGTTAAATGGTAACACTGACTGACCTAGTAGGTAGTCACATAGGATCGATTGCAAATGGCCCGGGCTCTGATCGATTATAGAAACAATCCAGCTCAGGTCGAAGAGCGTTCAGACAGGATGGTGAAAAACCTGCCCAGGAAAAGAAGCCGAGTTGGTCTGATAGTTCATTTGCCTGTCTAACATGCTCCAGATCATTTACTATTCTCATTGACATTTTAAGCCTGTATGTTTTTTTAAAGTAAGTGATGTCAGCTGTACTGATACTAAGAATACAACATGGTAGAAACTCAGTGTGGTATGGTGATTTGAATGTGGTTTCTCTGTGATGGCTGAAACATCTTCAGAAGCCTATGGTTAAATTAATTTTGTTAAGTTCTTTAAATAGTGGTAGAAATCATCTGTGTGTTTGAGAAATGTGGGAGATACTGTATCAGGGTTAATTGTTTGGTTAAAATATGCAGAACATTGCTTGAAAGGAAATGTAGGAGTATATTATGATGCTTTTAAGAGGCAGTTAACATTTTTAAAGTAACTGAAACTACTTTCTGCAATATATCATAATAAAATATAAGTGTTCATTGACGGCATTCCCATAGAAATAGTATGTGTATATATTTGATGATAAAAGCTGTAATAATAAATACTGGAAATGACATGTTCATGTCTGTGTGGTTCATTTCTATGATTTTTTGTGTTTTTGACAGTCATTCTACTATGGCTCCGACCAACTAGTCTTGCCCCAAATGTTACACCATCTAAAAAAATCAAAATTGTTCTATTTTTTTCCCAGCTGTAATGCTTAATGCATAAGCCTACGGAAGAGCCCTTAAAAAGGACATTATTTAGCACAAGTTAAAAGCATCAGAATGAAAGGGTTACAGTATATGGAGGCACCCTGGTGAGCTCCTCTCTCTCTCTCTCTCTATATATATATATATATATATATATATATATATATATATATATATATATATATATATATTCAATTACTGAATTCTGGACAAGCTACAGTATAATAAAACAATCTGGAGGTATCTGGAGGCATCTGTCCGTCTGTCTGCATTTCAAACTTACATTTGGATATATGCAGAGGTGGCTTGTCAGCCGAGGCAAGTGAGGCATGGCCTCACCAATAATTCCTAAAGGCTAAAAAAACATTTTGCATATTATTTTAATTGAGAATCACATTTAAGCACAGTTAAATCAAATACATTAAAGTCCACAGAAACGCTAGTGTCATTATTTAAAAGTCACAACTCTCTTTCAGCAGTAGCAAAAGCACAACACCAGAAAGCTGGATCAATGTAGTGCTGCCGCGTGAGGCACAAACCAATCTATAGTCTTTGGACTTTTTTAAGAAGCATCTTTTGTAACAGGAATGGTATTTGAAGATATAGTGCCTCGTATGACTATATTGTGGCAGAGGATACGTGACAGGGCAGAGGTCCTGACTCTTAACTGTGGTACAGCTTGGAGTCAAGATGGCCACCTTTGCACAGCCTCATGGCCTTGATTACAACTTGGTAATTAGTTGTGGGTTAATGGTTTAATTGTTAACTGGGGAAATTGATTAGTTGGTGAAGACACCTGTGTGCATTACCCCTGCATAAAAGCAAGGCAGGGAAACCCTGTTGTCAAAGTGACCTTTACTTTATTTTTGTGTTAATCACTCAGAAAACATTCATTTGTGTTTGTTTGAATTAAAATTTCATCGACATAATAGGCTCTCTGTATTTCTTTTTTGTTGTTTTATGAATGAGTATGAAATCGCCTTGGTGCCTTTGGGTTGGATTTATGTTTTGTCTTTTTGCCCCCAAGAACTGGCTTGGTGCTCCTGAGTCATCACGTCCAACAAAGGCAACATTGCCTTGCTCTTCATGCCCGTAATGTCATGCCCTGTGTATGTTTTTTATATATATATATATATATATATATATATATATATATATATATATATATATATAAATATAAATATAAATATAAATATAAATTAGTGCTGCAACAAATATCCGAATATTCGAACAAATATTTTCTGACATGTATTCAGATACAAAAATCAGATGTTCACCAGAATGTGCGAAACAGTTTAAAAAAATGGCTAATGAAAAAGAGCTCAATGTGATATGTGAGATTAATATATATATATAAAAAAACACAGAATCAACACAGCAGCTCTTGAGCCTCTATTTAAAAGTTTTAGACAGCAAAAAGTAAATAAACTAGATTATGCGTGTGGACCCTTAGTGATCTCTATGGCAAGCCATCTGGGACAAAAACGTGTTTTGCTGCTTTAGAGCAAGTCAGAATCTCATGGGACAGAAAAAAGGCAAACACTTCATTCTGAAATAAACAATACCCAACTTCCTGAAAATGTTGTGTAGTGATTTTTATATAAACTGTATATATTATATATATATACAGTACTGTGCAAAAGTTTTAGGCAGGTGTGAAAAAATGCTGTAAAGTAAGAATGCTTTCAAAAATAGACATGTTAATAGTTTATATTTATCAATTAACTAAATGCAAAGTGAGTGAACAGATTTCCATTACATGAGAGTAGATGTTAAAACTTCATGCTGATTTGAACTTGGCTCTCGCCAAGATAAGCACCAACTAAGACGTAGCTTCACAGTAAACTAATGTGATCCATATGTGTCTCCATCCATTTGCGCTTCCTTCCATATGATGATGTAGATATCCTTCTGTCTGGTGTTGATGGCTGAAGTGTAATGCTGGCTCCAGGGATCAACTTATTTTGCCTCCCTAGCGCATCAGCACACACAACGGCTGCGATGCTGGCTCTGGGGATCAACCATAGTGCGGTCTCCCCAGCGCATCAGCATGACAACCGTCTGGATTGAGCTAAGTAGGGTACATCTCTGGGGTCTTCAAGTGGGCACCTTCCATCCTCGGTGTTTCGTCGACTAGCCCACGACACCTCAAGAGGGCTCGACGGTGATTCTGGCGTCCCAGCATCACCCCCTCCGTCCCCCACTCAACTCAGCCCAGCTTACTTACCTGTACATCAGCCTTTCTTTCTTTCTATTGTGCTTGAGATCCCCAGCCAGAATCTTTCCGTCTCAACCACAGCCAGTTGCTGCTCCTCTCTGCTGCTTCAGATAAGTTCTTCACTGTGCGGCGCAACTCTTGGCCATTGAATCCGACATCTCTGAGAAACCGGGTTGTAGAGTGTGCCACAAATCCTCGACATCCCACTTCCACTGGGTAAACCCAGACTCTCCATCCTCGCTGTTCCGCCTCAGTGGCTAGTTGAGCATACCGCAGTTTCTTCCTCTCATACGCCTCATCTACAGCATCCTCCCATGGCACTGTTAACTCTACCAGGTGAACAAGGCGTGCTGATCCAGACCACAAGACAATATCTGGTCAAGGTTTGTGGTGGCAATCTCAGGTGGAAAAATAAGCCGCTGACCAACATCTGCCAGCATTTTCCAGTCTCTAGCAGCTTCCAGCTGTCCTGGGCGAGGATTGGTTTTAACACCTTTTCTTGGTGGTTGCTCTCCTGGGGAGGAATGTTGTCTTTGTGTGTAATGTTTTGATGGAACAGGTGGCAACTTATTGGTCATGTTACGCTTGTCTTCCAATGCTAAGGCCAAACATCGCAGCACCTGGTCATGGCGCCAAGTAAACCGTCCTTGGCTAAGAGCCACCTTACATCCTGTCAAAATGTGCCTTAATGTTGCAGGTGATGAACACAAAGGACATGAGGGATCCTCTCCTACCCAGAGGTTTAGGTTCTGTGGTGATGGGAGAACATCATATGTTGACCTTATAAGGAAACTGATCCTGCTCTGTTCCATTGACCATAGGTCTTGCCAGCCAATCTTGCGTTGTTCCACACTCTCCCATCTCATCCATTCTCCCTGCTTGCCCTGGGAAATGGCCTTTATACACCTCATCCTCTCCTCCTGCTTTTGCACCTCATTGACTACAAGCTTCCTCCGTTGCGCTTGGGGCTGCCTTGTGCCATGTAGGAGGAGCTGAACTGAGACCAAGACCCCTCTTCCATGCTGAACTTGCCCCATGATATCACCAATTCAAGGGCAGCCTTGCCACCCACTTTCTTCCAGTTTTCAACACAGGTGCTGCCTCCCTTACGCATTTGTCGCGGACTCTACTAATGTCATTTCCAGTCGGACCTTGGCGCACTTAAACTCCTCGGTTAGAGCGAGACAGGTAGCTGCAGTATTCCTTTACCATAAAGTCCCACTCTGCTGAGGCAGCGTGGAACTCCCAACCATTTCCTGATGTGTGAACTGATTAAAGTTTCCAGCTTCTCTACTGTTGTCAAAGAAACCTCGTACACAGTCAGTGGCCACAGCAACCTTGGCAGTAGGCCAAACTGAAAGCACCAGAGTTTTAATTTGCCTGGTAAAGCGCTGCTGTCTATGCTCTTCAACCCTTCCACAGCTTGTTGTCTAACTTCTCCCACACGAACTGTGTCCTTTAGATCCCCGTCGTACCATCTCCCAAGGCTCTTCACTGGCTTCTCAGACACTGTTAATAGTTTATATTTATCAATTAACTAAATGCAAAGTGAGTGAACAGAAGAAAAATGTACATCAAATCCATATTTGGTGTGACCACCCTTTGCCTTCAAAACAGCATCAATTCTTCTAGGTACACTTGCACAAAGTCAGGGATTTTGTAGGCATATAGTCAGGTGTATGATTAAACAATTATACCAAACAGGTGCTAATGATCATCAATTCAATATGTAGGTTGAAACACAATCATTAACTGAAACAGAAACAGCTGTGTAGGAGGAATAAAACTGGGTGAGGAACAGCCAAACTCAGCTAACAAGGTGAGGTTGCTGAAGACAGTTTACTGTCAAAAGTCATACACCATGGCAAGACTGAGCACAGCAACAAGACACAAGGCAGTTATACTGCATCAGCAAGGTCTCTCCCAGGCAGAAATTTCAAGGCAGACAGGGGTTTCCAGATGTGCTGTCCAAGCTCTTTGAAGAAGCACAAAGAAACGGGCAACGTTGAGGACCGTAGACGCAGTGGTCGGCCAAGGAAACTTACTGCAGTAGATGAAAGACACATCATGCTTACTTCCCTTCGCAATCGGAAGATGTCCAGCAGTGCCATCAGCTCAGAATTGGCAGAAAACAGTGGGACCCTGGTACACCCATCTACTGTCCGGAGAAGTCTGGTCAGAAGTGGCCTTCATGGAAGACTTGCGGCCAAAAAGCCATACCTCCGACGTCAAAATTTGAAATATTTGGCTGTAGCAGAAGGCAGTTTGTTCGCCGAAGGGCTGGTGAGCGTACACGAATGAGTGTCTGCAGGCAACAGTGAAGCATGGTGGAGGTTCCTTGCAAGTTTGGGGCTGCATTTCTGCAAATGGAGTTGGGGATTTGGTCAGAATTAATGGTCTCCTCAATGCTGAGAAGTACAGGCAGATACTTATCCATCATGCAATACCATCAGGGAGGCATCTGATTGGCCCCAAATTTATTCTGCAGCATGACAACGACCCCAAACATACAGCGAAAGTCATTAAGAACTATCTTCAGCGTAAGAAGAACAAGGAGTCCTGGAAGTGATGGTATGGCCCCACAGAGCCCTGATCTCAACATCATCGAGTCTGTCTGGGATTACATGAAGAGAGAGAGAAGCAACTGAGGCTGCCTAAATCCACAGAAGAACTGTGGTTAGTTCTCCAAGATGTTTGGGCCAACCTACCTGCCGAAGTTCCTTCAAAAACTGTGTGCAAGTGTACCTAGAAGAATTGATGCTGTTTTGAAGGCAAGGGTGGTCACACCAAATACTGATTTGATGTAGATTTTTCTTCTGTTCACTCACTTTGCATTTAGTTAATTGATAAATATAAACTATTAACATGTCTATTTTTGAAAGCATTCTTACTTTACAGCATTTTTTCACACCTGCCTAAAACTTTTGCACAGTACTGTATATATATATATATATATATATATATATATATATATATATATATATATATATATATATATATATATATATTGTTGTGACTTTCTGTTATGTGGAATGTAATAAACGAGAACCAAAACGGTGAGTTTTTTTCCCCTTCACTTTATATCGCCATTTCCACATTTATTTTATTTGAAGTGTTTAAAGTTAAATTTCAGTTTTCGTTTGCTTGTTCAGCTACAAAAAGGCAAAGTAAACCTCATGTTATTACTTTATGAAAACGTGTCGATGACCACTGTTTACTGTGAAGAAACGGCAATGACAAGGAATGAAAATAAATAAATAAAATGTGTTGTCAACATTATGAACTATTTATTTCGGGAATAAACAAAACAATGTTTAACTTGAACTGCTATTTGGCATCCTTTGTTTTGTAGTTAATTCACTGGGGTAAAGTAAGTCCTACACAACTTATTCTTTACTCCAGGGATATTTTTCTATTTTAACGTGTTACATATTGTAAGGTCTTGCTGTAAAATAAAGGCACACACACACAGGGGCCACACCCCCCTGCCCCTGCTGCTATGCGGTTTCTGCATGCGTTCTGAGCAATATACTGGCTTTTATTACTTTTTGAAAAACAAATATCCGAACGAATATTTAAATTATGAGTGAATTTCAGAACATAAAAATCCTGTGTTCGTCCCAGCATATAAAAAATCATTTATATGGTATATAAACAAACAAAGTCTGGTTTTGTACGCAGATATGAAAGATATAAAACTGAACCCCATGATTATGGGACCATTGTAGCTTTAAAATGGCTCATGTATGTCACATTTGTTCATTGTTAATGTATAACCTGTTCAATATCCTATTATCAGTGTTGTGTAAGATTCTTTGTTTTTTGGTTCTGATTAGATCATTATTTGCCTTGCTTACTTAGTATTCCAGCAAATGAGCTTTACCATAATTATATGTGATTTAACATCCTTGCCAGTGCTTTACAACAAATTAACTTTTGCTGCTGTATTTCACAACAAAGTTGCCCATACCTGACTTGTACATGCGTGGCAGAGATTTAATACAATGCACAGAGACCCATCTAGCATAGTAATACACAGTTAGACATGGAAGAATTACTTGGCAGCAATGTCCTTCTATATTGGCTCTAACAAACAGTATTTTTTATTTTATTTGTTTGTGTTCTGCCATGTTAGAAAGGTGAGTGACAACTAAAGACAAAAAATACATTTCCCATTAATACATGTCTTAGCATATTTTGAGAAACTCTTCTGTACATTGACTGTAATTTGCTACATTAATTGTTCGTTGTGGCCTCATAGACATGGCATGAATATAATTGCACATTTTCTAGAACCCCCGTAAGCTGGTGTAAATACTACAACAAAGTGTCATCCTCCTGTTTTGAAGAATAGGCTATTTTAATTTAGTCAGCGTGGCTGCTTGTAACAGAAAAATGGCATCAAAAGTACAGTATATTTACAAGGTTTTTCCCAGCCGATTGTCATACTGTATAATGTGGCATACCACAACAAACTATATTATTCTACATTTCTACTCACAAAATATAGTATTCAAATAGATTGCATATATAATACTAAATATTTTTCATTTTTGCATAATTTTATCATTACAGCACAATGGCTGACAATAAATCTAAAACTGCAAAACTTACAAACAAGACAGCAGTGAGACATAATGAACAGGCGAAGGATAAAGCACACAGTCGCCTGTCCTCTGAATCCAATGGGACCAGTGAAGGAGCGGCACCCAATGAACTGAGCGCACTTGAAGAAGCTTTCAGGAAGTTTGCTGTTCATGGAGACACCCGAGCATCAGGAAAAGAATTGCATGGAAAGAACTGGTCGAAACTGTGCAAAGACTGTTGTGTCATCGATGGAAAGAATGTGACTTTAACAGATGTTGACATTGTCTTTTCTAAAGTAAAGTATGTATTGTCTTTAATTGTGTATACACATGATTGAATGTTGGCTTTTTCAAGTTAAACTTGTTACTCTTTGGCTTGAAGTTAACAGTGAACAAGTTTCAAGTTCAGCTGTGTTTTACTGTAGTGTACTGTTTTAACATATTTATCAATTGACAAAGTAAATGTTAAATTAAGTTTCTGGTTCTCAACAAAAAATGTAGCAGAGAAGATGTACATTATGATGGAATTTAAACCCAAACATAGAAGCTAGGCTTTACATTATGATGGAACATTACTAACCCGTCACTGTTAATTATTTTTATAAAGGATATAGCAATTGATGTATGAATTTTATTCCAACTGGCATTCTTGGGTAACAAACAGGATAAAAACTGTATACATTAAAGGTAGAATTATCACCCTAACACATTTGACTTAAATATTATCATTTTCAAAGATAAAAGAAAATAGTTATGTTTATGCTGGCATGTTGCTATGACAGCAAGCACCAGACTCTGAACCCATTACAGATGTTTGTTTTGGTGATTTGTCTCCATGGTAACAAATGTTTGTTTTTTTTTGTTGCTATGCACTTCTAACTTTAAATAATATTGTTGTACACATTTATCTTTGTTTCTTCCTCTCTTTTTATTTTTTATATATATATATATATATATATATATATATATATATATATATATATATATATATATATATATATAAAAATCTCTTTAACCCCACCTTAAATTGTTATTGTTCCAACAGTAAAACAAGAGAGTGGCAAACAATTATTTTGCATCAGGGAATGCATGCCAACAATGTGTTTTTGAATGGTGGGCCAGTAAGGATCAAGTAGTATAAACTGCAAACTGAATTCATGTGTTATAATAGTTAAACGTAAAAAAAGCTTATCTAAAATGATTAACTTGTTTTTCAGGAAAAAAACATGCAGAGCAGTCACATTTGATCAGTTTAAGGAAGCTCTTGGTGAACTTGCAAAAAAACGTTTTAAAGACAAGCCAGGGGAAGAAGCTGTTGAGGAGATTTATAAACTGATTGAAGGAAAATCTCCCATCATATCTGGTGTGACGGTAAGACCACCAGTGTAGTCCCCTTACTACTCAGATATTAGGGTCATTTGACACAAATTAAGCAGAATTTTTTCGAGACACAATAAATACACATGGTTAGTTTACCCTTTTGCTTGTGGTAAGGCCCATTTGAAATGTCTTTGTTAAAACATAGAGTAATAACATGTACAATTCTGTTTGGGTTGAAAAGGCTGGCTATGTTTACAGAAAAAATGGAGGACTGCACGTTTTATAGTCACAGAAATATTCTTGAAAAATTATTGACCAAGCTTTTTAGAACCACTGGTTTCCATTTTATAGAAATTCAAGATTTTCTCATTCATACTTTTGATGTCATGCATAATAAAAATGGTACTGTGATCTTGTCATGCATTTCTGTAAAAAGGGTGTTTACAACAACTGTAAGATTTTAGAATATTACAGACATGTACCAAGTTTATCTACTTATCTTGGGGTTAGAGCAGATGTAATTTAGGAGTTATTTTTTTATCAAGCTTTTTTCCTCTGCCATCAGAAGTGTATTTATTTCAGTAAATGTAGATTCTTAGATTTGTCACTGAATAGTGATGCATTTTGGTATAATACATTGTTTAATCTAACCAAGACCCTGGACTACTCCCTCCAGACTGTACTATTTCTAGATTTCCATTCTGGGTCCCCAAAGTCATTATAACCAGCCTATGCCTTCATATTAATGTATGTTTCTGTGTTCGGTGACTCCTTCTAATCAAGTGGAGTGTATTTCTTGCACACTTTTTGATATGTGTCATACAAAGAATGGAAGAGAATTTACGCTTAAATTGATTGTAGGTAGCCGAACACTTTCAGACATATTGTAAGTCATAACATCTAAATAATACCAGCTTTTTGTCTGTTTTTTTAACGCGTTTAATCTGTTTTATATAGAGCCTGTTCTGCTTAGAATTTTTAGAATACTTTGTCACTGACATACCGAGTGTGAGATCTACACTCTCAGCGAGATTGTAAGTGCAGTTGCTGCTAATAAGGTTCCAACAGAGACATGACTTACGGTTGTTACAAGATATCACATTATTTTTACATACAATTACATTATTTCTTACACATTATTTTTACATACAATTACCTATTTATACAGTTGGGTTTTTTACTGGAGCAATCTAAGTAAAGTACCTTGCTCAAGGGTACAGCAGCAGTGTCCCCCACCTGGGATTGAACCCACGACCCTCCGGTCAAGAGTCCAGAGATAAGTGTTACATAAAAACAGTGATTAAAATTACTACATTCCAGTAATAATTTTGAATTATGCTTTTTTTGTCTTTGCACAGAAAGCCGTGGCTTCTCCCACAGTATCACGGCTGACAGACACTTCAAAGTTCACTGGCTCCCATAAAGAAAGGTTCGACGAGTCTGGAAAAGGGAAAGGAAAAGCAGGCCGAGAAGAATTGGTAGACATGTCTGGTTATGTACCTGGGTACAAACATGCTGGTACATATGCTCAAAAAGTGAAAGGATCAAAACCAATCTAGAAATGTCTCTTCCTTAACACAGCTGTATACAAATTCCACATCTTCCCAGTAAGTGAGACATTCCAAACAGTGCCACTCTTCAGCAGAATTCCAGTTTACATATGCGCCAATATATTTCCGGTCCAACATTCCTAAAGACTGGCTGATTGTAAGCCTTATATATGGTTTTATTTAGATGAAATAACTACAAAAGACACAAATGTTCTCAATTAGCAATATTCGTCTGCCATTTTCTGCAAAAACAGAGTCACCACCTAAGGGAAAAGGACATTTGTAAGATTAGGATGCCAGGAATAGGAAGAAAAAAAAACGATCATCATGTCAACAGAAGATAACTACACCTACAAATTCCATATTTTTTTCTCTATTTCCACATACTGTATACATTTAGAAAGAGCTGCTTATTTGCAAGAAGAAATAAGTCAATTGAAGGTTAATGCAAGTGCATAAAGTTCAAACAATTGAGGTATTTTTATTGCTAACATTTGTCAGACTTTTAAAATGCCATTTGTTTCCAAATTGGACTGGACCAAAATTAAACATGTTCTTTTCTTAAAACAGTGTGTCAGAATTTGTGGCTGGCATTTCGGGTTAAATTCTTGTATTTTTCTGTTAAGTCTCCTGTAATTGGTTTCTTCAAAGTATGTGTCCTGGTCATAAATAATGTCGTTTTTAATCATTTAGTGTTTGTTTGGGTAATTTTGTTATTTGATTATAAAAAAAATAAATGAAAAAAAACAAAAGTAAAAATACAATGCCAGTGTTTTTAACACTCATTGAAGCTATTTTTATGTAAAATTTGCGGCATTTCACTCCAGTTACAAACTTTGATTATAGTAGGCGGACCAGCCAGACCTGCTTTGCTTAGTGGCAATTAACTACAGTTCCAGGTACACAACACAAATTCTTCCCAACACATTTAAAGCTTTCTGGTTTTAAAATGGGTTATGATCAAAATGTTGCGGCGTTACCTTAAGTCAAGTCAGATTTATTCCTACTAAAAGGTAGTAGAGATATACATATTTGAAAATCTATTCTTCCAACCTTTAAGTCCAATATATTCAACTCAGTAGATCAGGACCAAATCCCAGAACACAGAAATGTGAGTCTTTTTTACTTATGATTATGCAACGTCCATAATAGTAATCATAATTGTGACTGGCATTTTGGGTTCAATTGGTTTGCGGGTCCATCACGTAGCCTGGTAGACTAGTAAGTAGACCCTCCCATAACAGATGGTATCAAGGGGTAGCTACAATGGTGGATATGGGGGAGTGTGTTGAGTATTATCAGTAATACAAATTACTGATAATACCTTTTTTTGTTGCTGGTCCATTAACTCCATAGACAGCTAAGGTATAGAAACAATCAGTGCGTTTACACTTGATTGAAAGAGCAGGGGGTACTTCTCACAGGAGCAGACTCTGAACATGTGTACTTTGAGGGGAAAAAAAAGCAGCTGACGCCCCTAATGTAGTGACAGATTTTTCCACTGCCCATATAGTGCTCGTTGGATCCTGTCTTCACTCCAGATAAATATTAAAACCCTGCTTTCTTCATCAGTGAAGTTGCACAAGCGTCCTTCAGACATTATTTCCGAAATCTGTAATACAAAACAATTAGTTTGTCAGAAGTCGCTACACATCGAAAAATGTAAACTACATAACAAAAAAGGTGCAGCCACCATTGTTTATTGATATATCAAACATATTATCAATACTTAATATAAAAAATATAGAAATGCGTTACACTTACTTTTTTAGATGCAACAAGGTGGAGTTGGAGTTCTGCAATTTTTCCAGAATATGTCCTCAGTGCGTTTACACTGAAAAAAGTGACCAGAATCTGTCCTCTTGTCCTCTCAGTCCAGAATCCGTAAATTTAGATTTTTTTAAAAATATATTTGTAGTATATTAGTTAATTTTATTATTTTATGTCTTTGTGGTTGCCAGCAAAACCTAAGACTTTGAAATGCCACTTGCATTAGAATCATGAAAATAGTTGCAAGAACACAACACATATAAAGTTCAAACTAAAGGTATAAATGATCATCCTGCCTTGATTACAGCATCTTTCTGTGTTTTTAGAAATTATGTATACTTTTATATCACAGACAAAAAACCTACCACCTCCCGATCAACACCATCCTCTACCTGCTCCATTCGTCCAAGCAAGGACAATAAAATATAAAAAACAGCAGCTTTATTTCCAAAATGATTTACATTTTAATGCACACAATTGTATGTATCACAGTAAAATAGTTATTAAATGTTACAGTAAATCGATTTTGACAGGTAAAATCTGAAATATGCAAAACACACGAAACACACATTATTTACATGTTGTTGTTTTTTAACCAAGTTTAAAAAAGTGAAATACAGAAAAAAATAAATAGGATTTAAAAAAAAATATTCTGTTAAGGTTCCTGGATTAATTTCCCTTGTTAGTGGTGGAAATAATATCCATGTTTTTTTTCAATTCATTGTAACTCCAGTGAAGCTGTTGCACTTCAGTTCTATGACGTGAACGCATCTCCTCCAGCTCAGCCAGCAGATGCTCATTGGTTGAAACCAAAGTTCTGAAATGAAGGAGAAAAGGGTAAAAGAAACTACCATGTAATTAAAGTTTATCTACCAAAAAAAAAACTATCACTGTTCTATGTAGACAGAATATGTAAATTGAAAATGCATAAAATGAAATAATAATGAACACACTTTTTTTTGCATCACTGTCTAAGTTGCCTCTTCAGTTCAATAAGATTAGTGGTATTTGGCATCCAATCCATATAATTTACTTGTCCTTGTCACAAGTTGGGTCTCTCAGGGATAACAGCGTGAAGAGAAGGAGGTTATGAAACTGTACCTGTGACTTTCCTGTAACATCTGTGTCAGTTCCTGAATCCTGCCAAAGTGCTGGATCTGCTGCTTCAAGCTCTCAATTTCCATCTTAAGCTGTTGATTGTGGCTCTGCATCTCTGCATCAGAATAAACAACCAATAAATGAGCTAAAACCATTAGTATCCTTGTAACCATTTCATTATGCCCAGTGTAATATCTGGTATGATTTTGTGCAATGCAACTCATGTCTTCCTACTATTTTGTTTAATCCTTTTTGTTACATAAATACTGAGCCTGTAAAAGCTTAGTTTGGCAGTGAAAAAAAATATCCTTAATGTATTTTACTAAACTTTCAACCAAAACCTGTTTTATGAGGATCTTGTGTTTTTCAAAACGTTTAATCGGTTATAATGTCTTGAAAATTATAAACCACTTTGTGTGTGTGAAAATGAATGTGAAATTAAACATGCATTCTATTAAACATGAAGTATATTTACTGCCTTATAAATACCCAATATATTTCTAAATCTTCACACTGTTTAGCATGAACATGTTCCTGTGGATTTCTGCTTACCTGTAAATTGTGTTTACTTTACAATTCCTTACTGCAATTCTTAAGTAACAAGCTGTTACCTTTTGTTGCAATAGAGTATGTTAGTGCTTTATTCAGTACAGTTTTTTTTTGTTCAAATGTTTTGCATTTTAATAAAAAAAGAAAAAAGCTGGTGTTAATTGGGTCTACTGAGCTTCTTTTGATACAGTACTGCTAACAGTTACACAGTTAACCAGTTATAACCATGGCAGTAATCCTGTCGTCATGATTTTTTTATTCTTTCTTCTACCAAGACTAGCATAAGTATAGAAAGTATGGCACATCAACAAACTTAATGCAGACAGGGTTATACAATGTCCCAACTCCCAGTAAATAAAAAGGAACACTTTACCAAAAATCTGAAATTCAGATGGATTGGAACTTTTGGCATTCAATAACTTTTGTTCCATGTTTGTAAGTTGGTTTTCCATTGACTTATTCTTTTCCATAGTTAATTTCAAATGTCTCCCCAATGTTTCCTAGTAAACCAAGGAGAATATTAATGACTACAGATTAAACCATTTTAATGCATAGGCACATCACAGAAAAGTATTCAGTTGATCGTCATTAAAAGACAAAGTAGTGATTCCTGTCTTTTTTACCACCCAGAAAGGGAACTGGAAAGGCCTCTTAGAACACACTCAATAATGATTACTGTCCTGCCAATATTCAGCTTCTTTTATACTCTGAAGACAATCACAGTGGGTTCTAATGGTGTAAATCAGCAACCTCCCTTTTCAGAGGCCACGGGCAAGCTTACTTGACTTTCTGTGCACCCACAATAATAATAATAATAATAATAGATTTCCTACCAACTTTCACAACTTCAGAAATCTGACCCGGGTTATATTTTTTTTCTTTTTACAAGTTACATGTTTTTAAATAGTTTTTGCCACCAGTTTAATAATGCACATTATTTGCTCCTAGTACAGAATGCTATCACATACTCACTGTCTCTTTCTGTGTCTGGCTCAGCTGGGCATTAAGTGCCTGTATTTCCAATAGAGCACTTTGCTCCTGTTTGTCTTTCTGGATGTGCAACGCTTCTTTCTCTTCTTTGAGCCTGTTCATTTCATCTTCAAATCTTGAGTGGTCTGGTTCTTCCGCTACCCGTATTGCAGCCAGAGTTTCAATAGCTTTAGCTGTAAGATTTCAGGAATAAATAATACAGCTGTATTATTAAGGTAAGTGTTAGAGAGCTAGATAATGGGAAATACAGATTCTGTTGCAGTAATATACAACGTTGATAAATGCATATTAAATCTAGTACCTCACTAAGAGTAAAAATAAATAATGAAATGTAGGGAGACTTGTGCAATAGCATAGTTATTTAAAGCAGCTAACTTTGTGATTGTGAAATGCATCTGGTGTGAAATCAATTCATGCACAACATTTACGAGTAATGGATGAGTTGGGCTACTTACTTAGGAATTTTTCATTAGAGTGAAGAGACCTTTTGCCATTCCAGTACTTATCTACTTGATCCAAGAGCGATTCCAACAGAGTTGGAGCAACATGTTTTTTCATAACTGGAAGGGAAGCTATGATCTGAAATAAATACATAAATAGGTACATATTATGTCTACAATGTTTTTTTGTTTTTTTTTTTATTAAAAAAAGGGGCAGATTACAAGCATTGCTTACTGTATTAACAACTGTATTAATCCTTTAAAATCTGCAAATAAACTGTTTATTTAACATGTCCTAGGCGTACCCAAGTTGTTTCTTTCTTACTGTTTAACATTAAGGACCAAGGCAAATTGTCAAGTAGGAATAAAATCATTTTACCAATATCAAATTAACAAAAAACTACTCGTAACAACAATTTAATCACTCACTCATTTCAAGTTCTATACTATAAAAAGAGTTTTAATTTGCCTTTGCACTTCAGAACTTTTATTGAAAATTATATATATATATATATATATATATATATATATATATATATATATATATTTTTTTTTTTTACACAAAATAGAATACAGTATAATCTGATCTGATGGTGGCCAATAATCAGTTAAGTTAAATTCAACAAAAAACAAAACAAACATTGTTTTCTCGTTTACTCCATGGTTTCCTATGTGTGTATTAATACAACAATATTATATGTTGCATACCTCTTTATGCTTCTCACTATATACCATCCCACCTGCAGGATTGGAGCTATCGACATGATAATGAAATGCTTTTTGTGCCTTTTTGTGTATCCCTGTAGAATCAGGAACACATTGCTGAAGAAGTTCATCAGAAGCAGGAGAGAATCCTGTAACAGATGACGGATCACCAGCTTTTGGACCTGCTAAACCTAAAAAAAGAAAATGTATCCTAAATTAATAACAACCAAACAGATTGTTGTGTTAATGTACAATGAAGTGGAAACTAACACAGAAAACAGCACTGTTAGGCATCAAAAAGTGCACTGCCAGTGCCAAGAGGAAAATGTAATTGATAACTAGGAGACTGTGTGGTCCGGTGGTTAAAGAAAAAGGGCTTGTAACCAGGAGGTCCCCGGTTCAAATCCCACCTCAGCCACTGACTCATTGTGTGACCCTGAGCAAGTCACTTAACCTCCTTGTGCTCTGTCTTTCGGGTGAGACGTAATTGTAAGTGACTCTACAGCTGATGCATAGTTCACACACCCTAGTCTCTAAGTCACCTTGGATAAAGACATCTGCTAAATAAACAAATAATAATAACAATAATCTGATGTAGAACTGAAAGCTGTCCTTGCAGATACACTTTACCTACCGGCTGTTAATTACAACACCGTTTCACTAGCTATTGTAAAGTGCTTGAATAACTTTGACGTTGATTTTGATGATGTCAGTGCATTTCTCTCTATTTGCTGTTTTAAAAAATAAAAAAAAAATTTGCTCCGTCTTGTGCTCGGTCTTTCAGGTGAGACGTAGTTGTAAGTGGCTCTGCAGCTGATGCATAGTTCACACACCCTAGTCTCTAAGTCGCCTTGGATAAAGGTGTATGCTAAATAAACAAATAAATAAACAAATAACTGAAAAACAAAGCATATAATGTTGGTTTACCATAGCGTGCTGCAAATCAAAACCAAGTCTATGTGTATTGCAATTATCAACACCGATACAAGTTTTTTAACATTATTTTTGTTTACAATTTATATTTGAAAGCACAGTCACGCACAGCACTGCTATATCCACTATAATGTTATTGGCAAAAATCTCACTATAGTATATGGGAATTTATTGGTATGCCAATAAGCACCTTCTGGAGTTAAGAAGCCAAACATGTTTTTATATTGGGGGATATCCTAGGCAACATTATAACACCTAGCTTATAAAACCTGTCTAATCCAGCCCTCTACAAACCGACATTTTGTATAATTCTGCACAATTATTGGGTCCTGCTCAAATCCCTATTGAAATTAATGGTGCGATAACCTCTACAATCCAGAACCTGTCTATTCTGGAATCCAGCACGATTTGTAAAGCATTTCTGCCTAAAATCAATGTAAATCTGACTGTGCATCCAGCACCAAATCATGAGATTGCTAAAAAGTTTATAATCAACTATGTAGCGTGAATACATACATGTGCTTCTTCATGTAATAGAGAAAGTAAAATTTAAACGAACACAATACCAGAGTGGATATACCTGGGGGAGTACTTCAACTGTATGTACTGTATGTTTTTTAAAGTGTTCAAATAGTTTGTCATTTACACAGTTATTTTATTTTGGGGACAGATTTTACAGTCCATCTTGAAGTACTCAAATCATAAAGATCCATTCTGTGAGTTACCTGGATGGGGTGTGAAGTGTCCACGAGCTGTGATCTTGTGATAGGCCTCAGCCTCATCCTGAAATTCGGCGTGTAGATCTTTTGGCTTGTCTTCTGAGAATGTTACTCTTATCCCTTCACCTCCTCTCATACCGTCTCTGGCTGCTTTGTTGAAAATACAAGACCTTGGTGGGGAAACATTGGACAGGGGCTGATATTCTGATTAAAAAAAAAAGAATATCATTTAGTTAGACATTGAAACTGAAAAAAAGTTGTAGCCATTAAAAAAAAAAAACCCTGAAAAACAGAAATGGTAGCCTTGCCACTCCGCCAAGTCCTCCCAAATCAACCCCCACCCCAAAATGAATTATAAGTATCTTATTGATGACACAAATGTTTACATTTTCATAAACAAGATTTCATTAAGAATACTGTAGGTAGCCCAAACTCTACAGTACAGGTGCTCTACAGTAATCTATTTCTTTTTACAAGGGAGTAGACATTACAGAGCTCGTCCCTTCCGACAAATGAGCTGGGTATAAAGAATTGCATTCTTAATACCCAGTGTTTTGTAAAGTCTTTTTGAATTTCTTCTGTTAAAATATCCTCATTTAAGTCAAATTTAGATAAAAGTTTACTTATTTTTTTCATTTTGTGTATTGTATTATTTTATTATTATTTGTTTATTTAGCAGACGCCTTTATCCAAGGCGACTTACAGAGACTAGGGTGTGTGAGCTATGCATCAGCTGCAGAGTCACTTACAATTACGTCTCACCTGACAGACAGAGCACAAGGAGGTTAAGTGACTTGCTCAGGGTCACACAATGAGTCAGTGGCTGAGGTGGGATTTGAACCGGGAACCTCCTGGTTACAAGGCCCTTTCTTTAACCACTGGACCACACAGCCTCCATGATACACAGTACACAAAATAATGTACTATTTGTATTACAGTACAATAAAAATAAAAATAAAAACACTTCATTACATCATAATATAGACATGAGTAGCATAAAATGTTATGTAAAAGTTCCCAGTAGATTTTTTTATAACAAATGCAAATACTGTAATAACATAGTGCTAAAAGTACCATTACTTTATTCATAATGTTAGGCACTTTTTTTGAGAAAATGTAGCAAACTTGTGCAAGCTACTGTACTGTACCGACGTTTAAGAGGTGCACCTTGTATGTTTAAGCAAGCTTTTGCTACCCCCACCTGGTCATCTTAAGAAATTACAGGAGGCATGTTTTGGCTGTTTAACTTTTTTTCTTAAATAAAATATTTATTGTATTTTTTTAATGTAATTATGTAATTGTTAACCAATGCTTTTTTTTTATTACTTTAAATTTGGAAGGGTTTTTTGTTTTTTAATATATTAACTGCTCAGTGCCAAATCATTTCCTGTGTAGAAGGTAACAGCTGTACTCCACAAGGTAACACATATTGAATTTAAAGGCTTGAATAGAAAAAAAATACATTGTTAATAACATATTTTAAGAAATGTCTGTAGTTTTTTGTTATCATGGCTTTAGTACAAATACTCTAATGGATTATATTAAAACATCCTTTCCTTTAGTCTGGTGAAGAAAACCCTTACTTACTACATGTTCTTACTGGACTTTACTCATATAAGGAAATAGTTACTGTAAGGTTTAACTGCACTTAGTCGAATTTGCTCTTACTTATAAGTTACTGTATGCTTTATACTTACTTGAATTGATTTCATTGTACTTTCATAACTGCTCTTATCTGTAATGTGATATTTTATAATGTGATAACCTATAATGTGGTATTTTATAATGCAATACTTTGTACTGTGATAACTTGTGGATAAGGGTGTCTGCTAATAAATAAATACGTAAATAAAATTAATTAATTAATTAATTAATTAATTAATAAATAATGTGATAACTTATACTTACAGTATTCCTTTGAATTTATGTCACACTTTTTTATGTATGGTAACTGCTTCAGAAAGCCAATCATTCATATTTTTTTTAGCACTCCTGAGGGTTAATGTCTACTTTGTGGACTGGAGCTCAATTTTGAAAATGCCAGCAATACTTACTTTCATTAGGTTCCAGGAATTTCACACATTTTTGTGTTTCAGAGTCCTGAATTACCTAAAACACAATGGTAGATACAAGTTATTAATAATAATAATAATAATAATAATATTTGTTTATTTAGCAGACGCCTTTATCCAAGGCAACTTACAGAGACTAGGGTGTGTGAACTATGCATCAGCTGCAGAGTCACTTACAATTACGTCTCACCCGAAAGACAGAGCACAAGGAGGTTAAGTGACTTGTTCAGGGTCACACAATGAGTCAGTGGCTGAGGTGGAATTTGAACCGGGGACCTCCAGGTTACAAGCCCTTTTCTTTAACCACTGGACCACACAGCCTCCTATTTAGTTAGGAGAACTAAGTTAGGAGAAGAGAATCAATTTGAACATAACTTTAAAAGATGAAGTACCTTAGAAATGCTGATTACTTTCCATGTTATTGTATATTATGCCTGAAATCCCCAAAACCTAGCAACACTTAGCTACCATTATTTAATATTAATGCATGGAATACATTAGTGATAATACCTTGTGATATTTCTAGCTGCTAGACACACGACTTAGTTTACAGGAAAATTGTGAGCTGTGATGGGCTGAATAGCTTATTCCCATCATAAAATGTCTTGGGATCTTGTAGCTTTGTATTTATTTATTTATTTATTTATTTATTTATTATTATTTATTTATTTTGGTAACAGTAAAAAAAAAAAAAAAAAAAGCAAATGTCCCCCCCAAGCACACACACATATATAATATATAATGTATTATTACAGCATTTCAAGTTATGTAAACTACTTTGTAGTCCCAATAGCTTACTTATCAAAAAAAAAGGTATTTCAAAACTGCAATTCAAAATTGAAAAGTGGACTAATATACAAAATCTATATTTATGAGGAAGTTACTCTTTTATTCTAATACAAAAATAACCTTACAATTCTGACTATTCAGTGTATACACATTACATTTTACTCCTTTCACGGCAAACAAATACTTACAAATGCAATCACTTGCCCCATATTAATGTATTGGTTTAATATTTTATTAATATTTGTATTTTACTTAAAATATTAAATGGATGTTAGTGGCTGTGAAGGGAATCATGTAGCTTAACCTAAGCATGTACTTCATATTGTGCAAAAACGTTTGGCTGTACAATTTGATTGGGTAAAACCTGTATTATACAGAAGGCACAATACGGATCCTGGTTTGCAAAAACGGACGCAAACTGAAAATTGCGTCTTAATCATACATTCACAAAGCCTATTCACAAATTTGTGATTTAATGGGCTGCAGCTAAGAACAAATATCAGTTATTGTTTTGAACTGGCCATTGGTTGACAAAATCTAAACTATGTTCTTCACTTTAGGATTAAATAAGAGTCTACAGTTGCATACTGTATCATGGCTTTATAGTACCAGGGGTCTCGATAAACACTTGAATGAACAAATTACAGTTTATTTCTAGTTGAAGTGCTCTGTAGTTCATGTACTATAGATCTCTACGCTAGAGCACTGTGACCCTGGCTAGTTTTGTACAGTGGTAATGTGCTATGTACAGACTGTGTGTATGTGCATGTATTGGAGGAAGGTTTAGTCCTGGTTGTGTCGTTATTAGCAACTGCAGTCACCATCTATTCACTTCAAGTTGAAACTTTTGTTCAAGAAGTTTCTTTTTTGTTTTATTTCATTATTGTTATATACATTTTCAGGTTTTCTTCACTACAAAACACTACATAGTGTGCCCCTGTTTGCAGTTTCCCGTCAAAGCTTTTCAGAAAGATTGTTAGATAACAACATAAAAATAAAAAAAAGTTGAATACTATACAAAAACTCATGGAAAACAACCCGAGTTGAGCTTCGAACTAAACATATCTGCCAAATAAATAAATATCAGCTTTGTAATTTGTGTTGCCATTAAGGTTTGTCTCTTGGTTTCACTTTCAGGTAGGCATCTGGTTTCAGTATTTCCAGCTCTTATTTTGGAAACCTAATGCACTAGTTTACACTCGATGCAATGTTTACTGAACTTTCCGCAGACAGCATGAAAAAAACACTGGTTGTGCTTTTTGAAGCTTTACAATTGCCTTGGATTTCAAGAAAAGCTCAAAATAAGTGTCATCATCTATTACTGTTTCCCCATAATGTGGTACAAATGTGTACAGTAGCTTTTTAAAAAAGTGTATTACACACATCACCAGGTTGCGATTAAAATGTGGACTTTAGACAACATACAGGAGCATTTACACTTGTCTGAATGTCTTCAGTGATTAAAGGACACATTTCAAATTTAAGCAGTAGTCGCTTCATTATACCTTTCCTTTTCTCTCTCTTGATATCCTGATAGCTAAGGTATGTATTTATCTTGTGCATTCTCTTCTGTAGTGTAACATCAATGCACCACTTCATATCTATTCTGGGTATAATATAGGAATAATGCATGACAGGGAGTGTGTTGTGCTGGGATAACATCACACCTTGGGTGCAACATCCCTGAAGTGATGTTATCCCAGCACAACACACAACCTAGCTTTAGTCCTATTATACAATGGCTCACACTTAAAAATAGCAAATAAGACTAATTGCATATGCTTAAAAGTGATTTGAAAATTAGACAAATGTGGAAATAACATTCCGCCTCACAAAGTAGTTCCTGTTTTCCATTTACAACTGTAGTAAAGTATTAACTATGACATTCTAATAGATATACTGAAGTGCTATTTCTGTTTAAAGTGAGTTAGTAGCTGCGTTTTATCATAGCCATGTCTGCTCAAGTTTTTTTTTTTTTGTATGCCGTGAACACATTGTTGGCAGAGCTGAACTGTGCATTTGACAGTATATTAATGTTACGCCTCAGGGGTGGTTAATTTAATTGTCTGTCTCGCGTAACTGCTTATGCCATACAGCTCTCCTGAGCTATTTCTGACAGAGGCGTAAAATTGTCGTAGAACTGTACTAAGGTGTTCTATTGTGACAGTTTTCAAGTCTATATGTGTGTTACTCACCCAGTCATAAAAAAACTGACTGCCCAGTTGGTTTGTCGTTTCATGGATGCTTCACTTCTGTCAGATTTTATCTTGTCTAGTCCCTCAGAGTTGATCTCCAGGTGTCTTTTTTTTTTTTTAAATGTTTTTTTTTTTTCTCTCATTGAGAGGTGCTGTCTGGTCTCCTGGCTGAACTGTGGTTGAAAGCTCTTTGCCAAACAAGGTTTCCACGGTTGTCATGTTGTTTAAAGTAAAATTCACTTCAGGAATTGTGTAATTTATTCTGTGTTATTAACAGTTGTGGCGGATTGATATGTCTGTCTAGGTTTTCAGTGAGGAGGTTGCCGGTGTCGCAGGGAATTAATAGACTGGGGAAAAAATGGATTGCGTAAGCGCAGTAAGGCAAAAGGAAGGCGCGGCAGCAGTTTGATTAAAGGGAGGTTAACTACATAAATCAACATTTTCTATCTTGTCATTTTATTTGCCAGATCATATAGCCTATGAACCTAGGTTGGAAAATAAAAATGAGTACTGTCTGTAAAAATGACACGCTGAGTTCAGAAATTATCCAAAATTTCCCCTTCAACCTGTGACCTTGCAAAGGTCAACCTAAAGCAAGAAAGGAGCCTTGACCAGAAAAATCACCCTGGGTGCAATTTTGATGCTACCATCATTTGTAGCACCTCGTTCTACTCGTATTGAATAGGGCTTTTCAGAAAAAAAAAATACTAGGAGCACCCTACTCACCTCTGACAAATTGCCAAACTGACGAGTTTTATTCAAACTTCAGCCTAATCCTTTACCCTGTAGGGGATGTGGGTCCTAAAATGTAAGTATTGCTGTAAGAACCTTAGGAACCAGTCTTCCAAATTCTGTGAAAAACTTTTGGTTTCAAGTCCCACCACTGGTCATTAAACCCCCTTGAAATTAGAATTTTTGCTATTTGTACCAAGTTTAGGCTGTAATAACTTGCTTGGGGGGACTCCAAAACTAAGTAAGGTTTTGGTAGTTTCAAATGTGTCATTGTAACAAAAAAGGCCCAAGTCCCATGCAAGTTCATAACCCCTCAGCTCCAAGCTAGTGCCAGTGGAAGCACACACTGTTACTTTTTCCTCTAGATCAATCCTCAGAGAACTATGTGGCACTTTAGCCTCACCAAACTGGCCATAAGCAATGCTTGAATGCATGACAAATGCAACTTAAAAAATCTGCCAAAAATCCCAAATCCCTGGATACCATAATATTTTGCTTGATGCTTATAGATCTCATCAACATCTATCCAAACATATCATTGGGTGTTTTTTTGGAGTCCCCCCATGCAAGTTATTACAGCCTAAACTTGGTACAAATAACAAAAATTCAAAAGTTCAAAAGGATTTAATGACCAGTGGTGGGAATTGAAACCAAATGTTTTTCACAGAATTTGGTAGACTGGTACCCAAGGGTCTTACAGCAATACTTACATTTTAGGACCCACATCCCCTACAGGGTAAAGGGTTAGGCTGAAGTTCGAATAAAACTTGTCAGTTACCCCTCGTCTGGCAATTTGCCAGAAGTGAGTAGGGTGCTCCTAGCATCTAAATTGGGCCCAGGGTGATTTTTCTGGTCAAGGTCCCTTTCTCACTTTAGGTTGACCTTTGCAAGGTCACAGGTCGAAGGGGAAATTAAAAAAATTCCCTACGACACCGGTACTAGAGCCATCATTTTATGCTGGGATAACATCACGGGTCTAGTGCAAGGCTGACCAATCAGAGCTCAGGGATTTTTCTTGCCATTGTATGTCTAATACTTAGGGAAACAGTACTATTTACTGGTCAATAACCCTCAATTTGAGATCCGTGAAGGGGTGTATTGGGGTTGCACTGATACACAAAAGAGAAAATAGTGGTTTGGTCAGGTGTCAGAGGGCTGCCAAGAGCCAGCAGTGGTTAGCTTTTTGGAAGTATCTGTTTTGTATTTTGAGTTTGTTGAGAGTTATGAGTAAACAATTAGAAAAGCCTACTGTGTATATACCAGAACCAACCAAATTGCTTTTTGTAAACATAGTTCAGCAGAATTGTAAAGGTATATAATAAACCTAGAAAAAATCTCCTGTTCTTTAAATAACAAACTTGAGAATGTAAAAAAAAAAACCATATGGTATAAGGCATCAACATATCTCCCTAATACTGATATGTATGAATAACCTACGTTACTATCTTCTATATATTTATATGAATGCTATATTGCTATGAGTTATAATGTGTTCACATAAAGGGTTGACTAATATGAATTTAACCGAGGAGGCTGTGTAGTCCAGTGGTTAAAGAAAAGGGCTTGTAACCAGGAGGTCCCTGGTTCAAATCCCACCTCGGTCACTGACTCACTGTGTGACCCTGAGCAAGTCACTTAACCTCCTTGTGCTCCGTCTTTCGGGTGAGACGTTGTTGTAAGTGACTCTGCAGCTGATGCATAGTTCACACACCCTAGTCTCTGTAAGTCGCCTTGGATAAAGGCGTCTGCTAAATAAACTAATAATAATAATAATAATAATATCTAAATGTTTTATGTTCTTTATTTTTTTTTTTTTATTATTTATTTATTTATTTATGTATTTATTTATTCATTATTTTAATGTATTTTATTTAATATGTGAAAAGTTTGTTGACTAATCCCATTAGTGCAAGAGACTTTGCAACATAAATAGAATTTATAATAAATCCAAAAGCCAAAACCAAAATTGCAAGTAGTAAAAGAGTTGAAACGGTATTTCAGCAAAGCGGTGCATAATTGTGAATGGATCTGTGGTATCTGGTATATTGAATCATTATTAGTAGCCTGCATTATAAGAACATTTTTTTATCTGTCATCAAATAGTTGTTGCGTGCCTTGCTAAAAAAGTCATACACAACATTTTCATTAAAATGCTGTTTTATTTTGACTCCCACATTGTAATAAAGCAGCCCTACACTGACCTAGGATACAGCAGGTATGTTTAGACGTCAGAGGATAAAATAACGTTCAAACCTCGCAGGTTGCTTCACAAACACATTATCACCTGATTCTGTTGGCCAATGGTCAATCAAAGTCCAATTATTGTGGCAAGTGCTGGGCATAGTAACGAGCTTGATCAAAAACTACATTGAAATACACTTTTTATGATTTCAAGGTGAATAAAAAAAGCCTTGTTTTGTGCTGACGTCACGTTCATACCTTCTGCAGATGCTAGCTCTGTCAGCACAGCGGTTGCCCAAACGTTCGCAAAGTACCAGCTATCTTGGCAAAATGTGGCCTCGACTTGCACATTCTGCTTCATCATACGTGGCAAAATTTGCCAGGGACATTAAACTTAATCAGAAATCAGAACTGCTACGCATCATATTCCACATGTAAAGTGTGTATACTGAAAATTTTATTTCCCGATTTTTACCATTGTTTCAATTAAAAACTAATTTTTACCGATGTTACCCTATTTTAATATTTGTAAAATAAACTCCGAAAAATTCCCGGGAAAAATGTGTTAAGATAAAAACAGAAAATGCAGAATGCTAGGAATGGGTTACCTAGTCATTACCTAGTCTAGTCATCCTATAAGACCCAACTTGACAACGTTTTGAGACCAATTAACTACTAGGAACCAGTCGAGCTCAGTAGGTTATTATTTCAGTGTTTTTCATATAAAGTACAACAGAGTAGATGAAAGAGTTAGTCCCAATACAGTTTTATAAACCTTGGGAGAGTTCATTTTGGGTGTTTACCTGCTTTGAAGTAGCAGTTTCGTCTCCATCGTGATAACCATTTAAACCTTGGACAGCTTTCTTAGGGTTACCTGAAAACAACAAACATTTGTTAAACCATTGTTTAAATGAGAAATTAGAGCTTGTAGGACACTGCAGAAATACATAATGCCCCTTTGGCTAAAAAATAATTCATAAGGGAAGTTATTTATTTTCTGTATATCTTCAAATTGACACTGCAGCGTTGGTTTTACAGCTGTCGAATCATTAATGAGCAGAGGCGGGACATAAATATGCTACGGTCGGGTGTAAGAATAGCTGAATTTTGCACGATATTGCTTATTATAAAGATTGTTATTGAGAATTATAATGAGAACTTCGAAGTAATATTTCTAATTGCTTTTTACAAATTAAAAAAAAAAAAAAGTGATAAGGCAACGGAGACATTGTAGTCGATTTGGTTACAAATTAAATTAAATACACCACAAATACCCGAACTGACACAGGACCCGAAGGGATATACTCGCCATTGCCAAAATTGAAATCATGAAAGGTATCCATGGCTTACTGGTAGCTGTCAATTTAAAAAAAAAAGTATACTGCTGGAAGTGTATTTTGTTCAGTACAGAAAAGTCCATATGGAACAGCACTGGCTACAGCAATCTAGGATGTCTAATGAAGTCAGCACAAAAACATGAGCGTTCCCAAAGTCACTTGCAAGCCACTGTTACACTAATTACACTAATTCCTAAAATAGAAGTAATTATGTGGAATTACTTTCTCTGATACTTTCTATGGCAGCATGTTAAGCAATCACTTGTCAATACCCACAGTATTCTCAGGGTACCGCTAATAAGATTCAGAACGACTTAATTTCTTCGGTGTATCATTTTTGCTAGATGCAATAAAAAGGAGAAGTACAGGAAGCCAGGTCTGTAGCTGTAATGGTAAACGCAGCTCAGCTGTCTTGTGTTTTCAGGTATGTGCTGACAGTGGGCCGAATGAACTCCCCCCCCCCAATGGAAAGATTCCCTGCACTCTGGTTTTATTTGTAAATAAATAACATGTGTAGCAGAGCGATTGCCCTGCACATGGGAAAATTAGTGTTGGTATAAATTATATGTGGAAACAGGTTTGTTTTGTGTGCTTGTTGGAGTTGTTAAGTTTGATTAAATGATTGTTTACAGACGGGCGCTCAGTTGAGACTTGCTGCCTGCTAGGCTTGGTTGAGAGGAAGGGCAGCAAGTGATTGGCTGTGCTGGTTCTCAATCAGCAGGTGGGCGGGTCTCGACTGCGTGTCTGTCAGCATAAAAACATCTGGTGGGGATCGTTCTAGGCGACTGCAACACCTTGCTACAGAGAGGGGCGCTGGGTACACAGAAGGAGAGCGTCCGCTCTGCAGGAACTACACCTACGCAACCCTTAAACTACAACCTAGCCAAGGCTGTATGTAGAAGCAGGAGTCGCCACATGAATACCGGCTCATAAGTAGGTTAGTTTAGGGGATCCCAAGTAATGTATAGCGAGGGTTACGTAGTGTAGCCGGTTCCTGGAGCGGGACGCCTCGTTTATAAGCGCTCGCCCTGTGTAGCACCTTTTATTTGTAGTTTTTGTACTGTGTTTTATTTTGCCTTTTGGACAGCCTGCTGTATGTGTCCTCTGTGCGCTACCATCGTTGGTAGCATCACATGACCCATTTGTTTACTTTTGTTTTGTGTGTACCCTGTCACACATGTTAATTGAAGAATGGGTAAGTTAAAACTTCCCGGAAAATAATACGAGCACCTCTACCGACGCTGTAGTACAGACAGGAGTATTGTCAGACAAACTGAAAAACCAACTACTACTAGTAGCAAAGTGCTCAAACATATGTTTAGATTTAAATAGAAAAACATTCTAAATAGATTTTAACCTAAATGGTTTTAACCTAACAGATATCTGAAACAAAAAAATAATAAAAACATTTTTTAAAAACTAAAAAGGCTTTTAATACTCAAAAATCTGCTCATTTAACTGGAAGTCCATCAGGGATTTACAGTGCACGCTGAACTAACTTTGAGTTTCAATAGTTAAAAAATGATATTATATTATATATTATATCGAACGTGTGCTGCATTGTTTTGTTAAAATAGAAAATTGTGGACTTGGTTGTACAAGAAGTGCCTCTAAAAACACCACCTCGCTCTGTAAACACCGACCGAGTAGCTGGCCCAGCGCACTACTATACTGCATTAAAACATGTAGTCTTAATTTTTATTTAAAAGAGAAATGTTTTATTTACCATATCAAAATATGATCATAAAATGTGTAAGTACCCCGATAAACCAACTACCCCATCAAGTTACTGTAGAAATATATAATAAAATGTCAGAAGAATCTGCCAGCTTTCTATCTTTATCCATGAAGCGGACTAGATTCAATTAATGTGAATGATAAAAATATCTGGTATATTTGCAGGCCATTTTAGCAATATCATAATGGCAAAAATGTGTTTTAGAAACGCTGTTTTGTACACTAATTTTATAGAGCTCATAGGCAACATTGTCATAATGGAGGACTACATTTTGTAGAGTGTTCATTTTATAATGCTTATGTGGAAGGATACATATAAAAACAAAAATATTGGAAAGCGTTATTCAGCCCATTGCACTATATGGTAGTGAAATGTGGGGCCCACTCACAGACCAGGACTATACAAAGTGGGACAAACATCCCACAGAAATCCTGCATGCAGAATTCTATAAAATACTAAAAGTGCAGAGAAATACAGCAAATCATGCATGCAGGGCTGAATTAGGCTGCTACCCACTAATTCTTAATATTCAAAAAAGAGCAATAAATACTAGGTTCATTTAAACCACAGTGACCCAAAATCCTACCATCTCAAAGCCCTGACAAGCCAAGGGCTCAGCCCAGAGAAGAGTCCCCTCAGCCAGCTGGTCCTGAAGCTCACTGCACTAAGCGGCACTGACATCAGTCAGCTTCAGGACAGCACTGCTAAAACATTCCAATCAGAGTCAACTAAATTATAACTCGCCTCAAACACTCATACCTCACTCACTGGGACAAATAAACTAAAACACAAAACAAACTGGAATGCTATTGGGCCCTAAAAACAGACTTTACCCTGCCAGAATACCTGGTCAGGGTGAAAGACACAAAACAGAGGCAGATCCTGACCAAGTACAGACTCAGTGACCATCAAAACAGGACGACACAGACAGTCCTGGCTGCCCAGAGACAGGAGGCTATGTGGTCACTGTGAACTGAGAGAAGTCGAGACAGACTTTCTCCTACATTGCAGTAAATGCAGCCAACAAGAGATACATTCTTTAAAAAAAACAGTAATTTCTCTCCTGCAATTCCCACACATGAGCAGTCCAGAGAGAGTGCAGTCCTACTAGGTGAGGGACACACAGTCCCACTGGCTGCCCAGTATGTGTGTGCTTGTCTCACCCTGAGGGACACACAGTGAGCGCTCTGCACAGGTGTTTGTTTATTTACCAGTGTTCCATTTTACATTCCTACCTCTATTTAAGTATTCCTTTTCATTATTTACTTTTAATAGTGAAAATACTGTACTTTATAACTGCTTTGGCAATACCGCTAATGTTGTCATGCCAATAAAGCACCTTTGAATCTGAATTTGAGAGAGAGAGAGAGAGAGAGAGAGAGAGAGAGAGAGAGAGAGAGAGAGAGAGAGCTAGAGTAAGTGTATTGCACCGTGAAAACTAAATATTGGGTGTGTTTATGTTGGGTTTGTAGGGTTTTGTTTAAACTGTTCCTACGTTTTGTTTTGTTATTATTAAAGTGCAGAAAGCTAAACTGCAGTGTCCGTGTCTGGTTCAAAGGGTGCAGACCAGCCTTGCCCGGACGCTACGCCACAAGCACCTTACCTTGTAAAGGATAAAGTTCAGCCTCTTGGGCCTTCTTCACGGATCCGGTTATTACTGGAGGTTTACTCAAATCCCAGTTGCACTTTGCAATGAGGTTTAGCACAGCCTCATCATCCTCATCAAGCACAGAGCATTTTTTAGACAGACAGCTCACATACGACACCCTCGGTTGATTAGTCCTGTAAAAATACAATTATTATTGTACCAACTTAATATTCATATACTAGTATCAACATCATAGCACAATTTGCACCAGGAGGTCTATACTTTAACTTTACATTAATCAAACATTTTCTGAGGGCAAACTGAATTAGTAATGCACAGGAACATATATTATGCACAATATATTACATAACATACGCTTTTAACTTTACGTGGCAGAATGTGTTGTTGAACAAAGTTGTTATATATATATATATATATATATATATATATATATATATAAATATATTTTTTTTATTTATTTATTTATTTATTTTTTTAATTACAATAGACTGGCAGTGATTTTTTGGGGCTACACATGTAAAGACATCTGAATGTCAAAAAATGTATGTTGAATTTAGATTAATTCAATTATGTACGGGAAGCTAAAAAGAAAAAAATGTAACATTAGAAAAATTGCGTCAAACTGTAAACATGGTGAAGATGAAAGAGTTTTAGTTTACTTGTACCTCTCATTGCCTGTTTCTGATTCAGGAGAAGAGGCTTCTTGGTTTTCAAATGGTAGTTCTGTACCAAAATGCAGAATGGCTGCTTTACGTTCACTGTCTCTGACTGGACGATCATCTATAAAAATAAGAATAGACAAAAAAAAAAATACTGACATACCATACAGTGAAATATCATCATAGAAAAGTACTGCATGTACTTGGAGCACATACCTAATTTTCTTAGGTTGGGAAGCATATGTACAATGAAGAGCCGGTAATCTGGTTCATTTTTCACTACAGGATTTAGTCTGAGGTCCAACTCTGTCAAGGCGGTCAGATTTCGAAGATGAAAGATTTCATTTAATGAAGGAATACTATTATAATACAGATTGAGTTTTTCAAGCAGCTTTAAATGTTGAATCCCCTGTAAGAAAAGAGAAAACGTTTATTTGAATTACACATATTTAGTGAAAGGTCCAACTAATATCTTGACACATTAAACTAGAAAAGCAGTTACCTGTGTGCAGTGAGTGCCAAGAAGGCATCTTGAATATTTAGAAAGATCTAATTTCTCAAACATGACCCCCAAAAAAAAAAACAGTTCCAGGTACTTCCAGTAATATCAAAAGATTGTGAAGTGGGGAAGATTAAAAAATGTAGTCCATTTATGTCCGGAATGACCCTTTTCTGATACTGACCCCTTTATCATACACACTTACAAAAGCAATGCATTTATGTGTATTATGCTGTTGGCTAGTGGATAAGCTAATTAATTTTGAGCATTAAGAGGTGTTTCTACTGATGTCATTATTAAACCCCTTTCACACTGGCACTCCTACCCTGGGTTCTGGCTACCCGGGTCAAAATCCCCCGTAGTGTGAAACCACATACCTGGGACTTACCCAGGTTAACCCAGGTGGAAACGCTTTGACCCGAGTTGAGCGAGACAAAATGCATGACCGCCGTTCGTAAGCCGACAAAATAACAATTTCACTTCCGCAAGAAACGTTTCTGTTTAGCCATATTTTTGTTGCTTGAGACACACCACGAGCCAGATGCAGAAGGGGTGAAACATTTGCTCTAAACAACATTTGGGCCAACGGTTCAATCCAGAGAAGCTTGGATGGAAGCGTCAGTAACAAGTTACTTCCGGGGCATTAATACACGCATTGTGCACTTGCGTCTGTCACCCAGGTCAACCCTGCTTTATTAAAAGCAGTGTGAAATTGTGTAGCTAACGTGCATGACACCGAGACCTGACACGGGTAGGTTCCGACCCGAGTAGAGCATGCCAGTGTGAAAGGGGCTTTAGACATTTTGAAAGAGTGTTGTCCTGCTGTATGTTTTTTAAAGATTCCTCTCTGCTGAGAATCTGCATACTATAGCACCGTGGAGGCCATCACATTCACACAAATAACCTCCTTCACCCCCAGTAACACTTCATGTTGCTAATTAAAAAGGTTACAAAAACTCACTTCTATTGACACCAGTGCATTTCGAGAAAGATCCAGAGTTTTTAAACGGCAAAAGTTCTTCAGGGAGTTTCCCAAATGGTAGATTTTTCCTTCATAGGTTCCTGGAAGCAACAACGATCTGACATCCGCTGGAAAAAAAAAAAAGTAGTAGTTTAGTATTTGTCACACTGAAAAAAAAATGGTGTTCATTCAATAAATGTATTACCTGTTACCAGTTATACATTGTTGGTCTGTTAAAATAAAATTTAAAAAAAACCAGTAATAATACATATTTTAGCTGTGGAGAAAATGCAACAGCAAAAAAATAACACAGGATCAGATTCCGCCATTTAAATGTATGTCATTGGCTGGAGAATGTTTGGCATAAAGTTTTGTGACCGATCAGACTTCATTTAAAGTGCAGTAAACATAATCCATATTAATAAGAATTTTGTTTTTAGTCTGTAGGATATGTGCAGCAGGTCAGCTAATTAACTTTTTAATATGAGTTTCCTGTGTACCTTTGTTAGAATACGCATTAAAAAGCTTGAAGCACCTGCTAGAAATAAAAATTAATGAAAAATAAGGAAATCAAATACAGTTATTTTACGGTTTTGTATGCACACCAAAACATGTTTATACAGTAAACCGCAATTTTACAATTATTATTATTATTATTATTATTATTATTATTATTATATTATATGCAAGTTAGAATACATGGTTTAACTGTATGTTCTGCGTAATTTGTCGAAATGTTTATTATAATGAAGGAAACACAAGTAGTGAAATTACATAGCAAAATATGACTGCATTTGATATTGCAGAATGACATATAACAATTTGTACGAAGTAGGTGTGGGTATTATAACCATTATTATATTATGGGATAAACGTTCAAATAACGTGGGTCATACAGTCACAGTTGTCCTGCCACATAAACAAATCCAAATACCATAGTATTTTACTTTCTACAGTAATTAACTGTAACGCTAGGACTTGTGAAAATCTATTAATATTCTTTGTAGAATATTGGGAATGTAAACGTATTTGTATTTAAATGTATTTACCTAGATTCTGATGTTGTAGTTGTACTCTTTCCCTAATCCATTCTTCTGTTATTGTCACTTTCTCGGCCGCCATACTTTCAAACAGCAAAGTTCACAGGGTTGAGCGTGCGCACTGACACCACTGGGGACCAATCACTATGCAGAAACACTCAAACACTCACTGTTGTACAGAATACAAAACAACACAGATCTGCCAGTGGATGCAAGTTTTTTTTTTTGTTTTTTTTTTAAGGTAAATTGTAATTATACTGCAGATTATTCACATCGATGTATAATTTAGCTAAATCAATTAAGCGGTGCACAAAATGTATTCTTTAATTCCCAAAGAAAGAAAGAAAGAAAGAAAGAAAGAAAGAAAGAAAGAAACGTCAGGGATAGTTCAAATTTAAAACAGAATGAATACTTCTATTTAGTGTTTTAATTATGTCCTTTGTGAAATGTAATCTTGAGCTAATTTATTTGCAACTGCCAACGTCTGTGTACACTTATTAGATCCTAGATCCTCTCTCCAAACGTTTTTTTTCTTCTTTTTTTGCGATGTACACAAAAAACAAGTTGCTTGTTTAACCACACATTTGTACAATGGCTTTAAATGTTCAACGAGATTATTTAATTTGTAGGTAACAGTATGAATGCGCTTACCTGAAGAAGAAGAAGAAGAAGAAAAAAAACCCGACGAAATCTGCACTGCAGCCTTTCGTATACTACTAGTCCCAGTTACAGACAGTGATGTTTGCTGTAAGCTACCTAGGCTAAGCGCGATAATTAATGTGGTGGCGGTAAAATTTGTTTAGTCCTGCTTACAAATAATACCAGAGGGCGTCTCTTAAACGTTCCCTATTGTATACTGTGAAGCATGGCAACGTGCTGTGAAAGTGTATTGGCCTAGCAACCTGTTATTATCGAAAATAGTTGTAAATAATAGATTTAACTAAGTGTGCTGATGAATGGTACAAACTACAGAGACTAGGGTGTGTGAACTATCCATCAGCTGCAGAGTCACTTACAATTACGTCTCACCCGAAAGACGGAACACAAGGAGGTTAAGTGACTTGGACAGGGTCATACAATGAGTCAGTGGCTGTGGTGGGATTTGAACTGGGGACCTCCTGGTTACAAGGCCCTTTTCTTTAACCACCGGACCACACAGTCTCCTAGTTATCAATTACATTTTCCTCTTGGCACTGGCAGTGCACTTTTTGATGCCTAACTGCTGTTTTCTGTGTTAGTTTCCACTTCATTCTACATTAACACAACAATCTGTTTGGTTGTTATTAATTTAGGATACATTTTCTTTTTTTAGGTTTAGCAGGTCCAAAAGCTGGTGATCCGTCATCTGTTACAGGATTCTCTCCTGCTTCTAATGAACTTCTTCAGCAATGTGTTCCTGATTCTACAGGAATACACAAAAAGGCACAAAAAGCATTTCATTATCATGTCGATAGCTCCAATCCTGCAGGTGGGATGGTATATAGTGAGAAGCATAAAGAGGTATGCAACATATAATATTGTTGTATTAATACACACATGGGAAACCACATAGACCACACGGCCTCCTATATATATATATATATATATACACAGTACTGTGCAAAAGTTTTAGACAGGTGTGAAAAAATGCTGTAAAGTAAGAATGCTTTCAAAAATAGTCATGTTAATAGATTATATTTATCAATTAACTAAATGCAAAGTGAGTGAACAGAAGAAAAATCTACATCAAATCAATATCTGGTGTGACCACCGTTTGCCTTCAAAACAGCATCAAGCATCAATTCTTCTAGGTATACTTGCACACAGTTTTTGAAGGAACTCGGCAGGTAGGTTGGCCCAAACATCTTGGAGAACTAACCATAGTTCTTCTGTGGATTTAGGCAGCCTCAGTTGCTTCATGTAATCCCAGACAGACTCGATGATGTTGAGATCAGGGCTCTGTGGGGGCCATACCATCACTTCCAGGACTCCTTGTTCTTCTTTACGCTGAAGATAGTTCTTAATGACTTTCGCTGTATGTTTGGGGTCGTTGTCATGCTGCAGAATAAATTTGGGGCCAATCAGATGCCTCCCTGATGGTATTGCATGATGGATAAGTATCTGCCTGTACTTCTCAGCATTGAGGAGACCATTAATTCTGACCAAATCCCCAACTCCATTTGCAGAAATGCAGCCCCAAACTTACAAGGAACCTCCACCATGCTTCACTGTTGCCTGCAGACACTCATTAGTGTACGCTCTCCAGCCCTTGTGAACAAACTGCCTTCTGCTACAGCCAAATATTTCAAATTTTGACTCATCAGTCCAGAGCACCTGCTGCCATTTTTCTGCACCCCAGTTCCTGTGTTTTCATGCATAGTTGAGTCACTTGGCCTTGTTTCCACGTCGGAGGTATGGCTTTTGGCCGCAAGTCTTCCATGAAGGCCACTTCTGACCAGACTTCTCGGACAGTAGATGGGTGTACCAGGGTCCCACTGTTTTCTGCCAGTTCTGAGCTGCTGACACTGCTGGACATCTTCCGATTGCGAAGGGAAGTAAGCATGATGTGTCTTTCATCTGCTGCAGTAAGTTTCCTTGGCCGACCACTGCGTCTACGGTCCTCAACGTTGCCCGTTTCTTTGTGCTTCTTCAAAGAGCTTGGACAGCACATCTGGAACCCCCTGTCTGCCTTGAAATTTCTGCCTGGGAGAGACCTTGCTGATGCAGTATAACTACCTTGTGTCTTGTTGCTGTGCTCAGTCTTGCCATGGTGTATGACTTTTGACAGTAAACTGTCTTCAGCAACCTCACCTTGTTAGCTGAGTTTGGTTGTTCCTCACCCAGTTTTATTCCTCCTACACAGCTGTTTCTGTTTCAGTTAATGATTGTGTTTCAACCTACATATTGAATTGATGATCATTAGCACCTGTTTGGTATAATTGTTTAATCATACACCCGACTATATGCCTACAAAATCCTGACTTTGTGCAAGTGTACCTAGAAGAATTGATGCTGTTTTGAAGGCAAAGGGTGGTCACACCAAATATGGATTTGATTTATATTTTTCTTCTGTTCACTCACTTTGCATTTAGTTAATTGATAAATATAATCTATTAACATGTCTATTTTTGAAAGCATTCTTACTTTACAGCATTTTTTCACACCTGCCTAAAACTTTTGCACAGTACTATATATATATATATATATATATATATATATATATATATATATATATATATATATATATATATATATATAATGTTACTGTTTGTCATAGTGACTTCAAAGCTGGTGGAATCCATGAGGCAGCAGTGTTTTCACAGCAATTAATCGAACATCAACCATTATCTCCATATCTGCAAAAAGTTGTTTATGTTATGTTATGTTTATTTTATACTGACGTTTACATTAATCACAAATAGAGCTGGTATATATTTTTTTAAATTTGGACTTATAAGGTTACCTTCTTAAATTTGAAAATGTTTTGTTTTTTGCATCAAAATTAACTTGTCTAAAACATGAAAATGTTATACAGAAAAACACAGCACAAGGATAAGATATGTGATTTAAAAAAAAAAAAAGATCTGCAGTAAAAAGGCAATAGGAAAGTCAATCCTGTAAACATGGTATGCAGAAATTGCCAAGATAAACAAGACATCCCCCACATAGACACTCACACAATTTAGTTTCAGTATAATGAAAGTAGTGGTGGGCGATAGCGTCAGTTCTGAGCAGCTTTATCGGATAATTATAGGAAAGATATTTTCAATGTGCCTTGTACATGATGTATTAAAAGTAAATGTGTGCATGTGTTTCCTTTTCTATTCTGTTTATCAGACTAGTTTTGCTGGAGTGCAGGCGAGCCATGCAGCGTTCTTCCAATCCGTAGTTGTGCAGAGTTAAGGAGTCCATTCTCATCACTTCTGGTGTTCCAAAAACACTTGGATTTTAAACATGATAAAGTGAGCTTTACATTTCTGAGTTTTAAGAAGTCACCAGGATGTCAAAACCAGAAATTATACAAAAGTGAATCGGTACTAACAAGAACAATGCTTTAGTTAAAATAACTAATAGTTCACGCCCATACCAAGTTGCTCTTTAAGGAGTATGCTAATGACTATCATGGAGCAAGACTTTGAGGAACTTTTAAAAGAAGAAGTTTGTAAACATACACATTATAACCCCTAACTTAAAGAATATACAGATGCCCAAATAATAGAAACAGCGTTTGTGTGTATTATTCAGAAAAAAATAGAAAACGACTGGAAAAAAATGTAAAGCCTGATGGAAAAAAACTGTATGATAGATTTGTGGACACACTTTCCTGGAATTGCCAGTTGCTATACATGGGCAGTGTGACTACAAGTCTTTCTGCAGGTGTCACTGGCATCGCTGTGTATTTATGTGTTAAAGCAATGTGTTAAAACAGATGGTTAAACCTTTCACCTGTCATTCTAAAAATGTCTCTCACTGTCACATACCCGCATCTCTCTAATTAATGTATAGCATTCTCTCTTTCGGATTCTCTGTTGGTTGAGAGAACGGATGTCGCTTTTGATTTTTTAAAACCTCTTGTACAGTATAAGGGTTACAAACTCAGCACATATTGGGATTTTGGTGGGGAAAGCCTTTTTTTGGTATTGGTATGACAAGTTGTGGGCTTTGTGCCATTGATTGAGTTGAATATTAGCTATCAGCTATTGTCTAAATACTTCAAGGTGAAGGCTGCATTTTCACATTGTTAAACTTACCTGTGGGCATCGGGCGACACACTGTTTTAGGGCATACACTGTACACACTTGCCACTTTTAAGCCAGCTTAGGATGTTTTATTATTATTATTATTATTATTATTATTATTATTATTATTATTATTATTATTATTATTTTTTAAGCACAAACACATCCATCCTTGTTTCCACCATCACAAAAATGATCTACTCTAGAGCAGGCTTTGCCAGCAATGCCCCCAGTGCCAGTGTAACTCAACTGTCCCCTGGGAGCAGGGCACATAAACATACTCATGTGACGCTGCGGACGTGACAGAGCGGAGGTGTCAGAGCCGGAGATGATTATGAATCATTTCATCATCTATTGTGGGCAGTTTCACTAATGTACAGCATCCTGGATATTTATTTTGGTACTAGCATGAAAAGTACACTTGTCTGATAATACGACAGGAAAAACAACAAAATAATACAGTTTATTTCATATATCCTATAATATGTATATTAGTTTCATACTGTATTATCCCCTATGTTTACTTGAAACTTGTCCTGCATACGTCAATAACAATACATGACAAACAAAAGATAAAAATAAATCTAGTGAATCCAGTATTCTGTCATTTCCTGAACAGTGTTTAACCTTCAATACTGTATCAGTATCATATCCAAACAAACACATTTTCACTGTAGGATGACTTGCACCGATACCCACATACTTTCTTGCAAAAATAACTGTCTAACAGATAAATACAGTTATCTTTTAGGTTTGGATGGTGATTCTGTGTTCTGTAAGTTAAAGACATAGGCAATGAATGACAACACCCCCCCCTTTCCCCCAAAACTTGAGATCATTAATAACCAAATAATATATATAGCTATTGTAAAATACTGTTTATTTATTGGTCACTCTAAATTGCCTTGTGTGTGAGTGAGTGTGTGTGTGGTGCCCTGCAATGGACTGGCGTCCCGTCCAGGGTGTAGTCTCGCCTTGCGCCCTGTGTATGCCGGGTTAGGCTCCGGCTCACCGCGACCCTGTAAAGGAGTAAGCGGTTAATGATAATGGATGAATGGATGGATGTTTATTTATTAGACATGTGGGGGATCACATGTGATTACAGTATTAATAAGCAAAATATGAGCAACATTTTTTGCAGGAAGTGAACATAATATTGTAAAGGTAAGAACTTTGTAGTCTGTATTTCTGTCACTTTGCAAAAAATTAATTTTGTTTTATAATTAGGTTATTATTTGCAATAGTATTAAAACTGAATATAACTAGCTACAAGATATAAATAACCATATGATGGGTATGTAGTTTATTTTCTGTTTAAAGTGAATTTTACAAATGTTAGTAAATAGAAAATGTTTTGTTTTAAAAATATGCATGTAATATATATGGGAGTATACAAGTAGAGAAATAAACTTTTATTTTTGGATCAACATTTGCACTTCAGTAACACATGCTGGAAACTTTATACAGATAAAAATGAGTACTCCTACATGGTCTGTTTTTTTCTAGGCCCTTAGGTTGTGGCTAATCAGAAAGAAAACATTTGTAAACTCAGGAAACCACAATGTAATGCCTATTAACTTTTTGTCCAGTGCACAGTGAGGTCACCATGGAGATTCAGTTCAGGGGCACGCATAGAGGTTAAGTCCTTAGAGCATTGCACACATTTAAATGGGGGGTCCAAATGATAAGAATCTTTTAATCCATTCCACTCTAAACCAGCTCAGATTGGAGTTTTAAATGTAAGTGCACTAACAGATACAGTAGATTAAAAGCTTATGGCTATTGAACCCTATCGGCTGCTTCAGTGTCTAAGTCAATCACTGTCAGCACAACAGGGCAACAATATTATGGGGTTTTTTTGTTTTGTTTTGTTTTGTTTTTTTAAGAGGAGGCCATTCAGCCCATCTTGCTTGTTTGGTTGTTATCAAGCAGCTTCTTGAAGGATCCCAGGGTGTCAGCTTCAACAACATTACTGGGGAGTTGGTTCCAGACCCTCACAATTCTCTGTGTAAAAAAGCGTCTCCTATTTTCTATTCTGAATGCCCCTTTATCTAATCTCCATTTGTGACCCCTGGTCCTTGTTTGTTTTTTCAGGTCGAAAAAGTCCCCTGGGTCGACATTGTCAATACCTTTTAGAATTTTGAATGCTTGAATCAGATCATCGCGTAGTCTTCTTTGTTCAAGACTGAATAGATTCAATTCTTTTAGCCTGTGTGCATTCAACATGCCTTTTAAACCTGGGATAATTCTGGTCGCTCTTCTTTGCACTCTTTCTAGAGCAGCAATATCCTTTTTGTAACAAGGTGACCAGAACTGAACACAATATTCTAGATGAGGTCTTACTACACACCCCAGGACACTTAGTGCAGTCATACCTCTATGGTTAGGTGTTCCTACCAGCCAGCAAAAACAGATTTTTTTCTTCTAACAGAAACAATTGTGTAGTCAAACAACCAGTTTAATTTGGATTTTTACAAAATAAGCCACATTTTTAACAATGCACACAGTAATATACCACTGGATAAGCCCACTACATTTTACCACCTTTTGGTGATTGTTAAAGCTGTTTCTCACTTGCTGTCGTGTAAGAAGACGACAAAAGACACTCTAAAGGATTACCTGCATTAGAATGGAACCAGTTGTTCGAGACAGTGTTGATGGAGGCAGTGTCAGTGGACAACCTGACTGATTAAGTGATTTATGATCTACCTACTTATGTAAAGTACCAGCACAAGGAATATTTACAGTGATAATGTTTTGAGGTATTTCCTACATGGTGCGTTTAAAATCATATGTGGACTTGTGTTTACGTTTCTGTTCTGTTTATGGGCATTATTTTGCTGGCACGTTAGGGGGGAGGAAGTGAATGTGAAATTTGTGTAAAGTCACCTTTGAAATATCGTCACATGAGCCATAGGTTTACAATAGATAGAAAAGATAACCAAGGAGGATTGGTAAATACGTGGATTTATAAATTAGACAAAATTATTATTACTATTTTCTTTAAGATGTACAAATGTGGTACCTCGCAGTAACTCCTGTTGTTGAAACAGAGACAGCAGCAATGTTAGGAGCAACTTTTATCTTTATAGAAGTGCACAACAACAGGACTCTCAGGCAGCCAGTTAAATGCAGCTTGTACACTACCTGCATCCAGCATTTGGTTATGGTACGATTTATGTGCAACCTTGTGTCCCCCCTGTTGGTCATAGTTGCTTCCAACCAAAAATAGACCGATCAGTAGTTGTCTTCATGATATTTGCCATGCATTAAAGGTGGGAGTAAGTCAGGTCAGGCATGTAAGGCCTGCTGCTGGTGCCATGTAACCCAGTACAACCTGCCACCAGCCAGGTCCTCTGTGACTAAACCAGGAACTCACTTAGTAAGCCAAATACCAAATGGAATGAAAAGCAATATCCACAAAGGGGAAACTCCACCATCTGCTGCTGCTGCATTGCATCCAGTTATAGTGTTGAACAAAGACTAAGGGAGAAAACCCTGAAATGTAATCCAGTGCAACTCAGCTCTGCCCTCAGGCATCTCCTGCAGCTGTGGGGCTTTGGTCCTAAGGCAATCCTCTCCCCCCTTATTTCTCTAGCCTACTGCCTAGGCTTACGCACTGAAGGCTCGAGTACAGCCCTGTTTAGGGGTAGCCTGTTTGCCCTTCTTAGAATTAAGTCACTTAGATTTGTCCCTTCTCAATATTTGCCTGCAAATCTGTTTAATATGTATTATACACATGGAAATCATATTATTAAATCCAATTTGATCACACAAGTATCAGAACTGTGTGTCCATTGTGAATAACAGTGCAGGGATTTCTGAGAACCAAAACATCATCCATACAATGGATATCTACAATATTACCAGTAACAAGAAAACTATCAACTGAGTATTTACATGGACTTTTTTTCCCAATCTGCCTGTTTTATTTAATAAAATGATCCCAAATAGAGCACAACATTGTATGCGCTACTACATTTTCCTGCAACACAATGTTACTGCATGATTAGACAGGGTAGCCTAGAATAATTAATTAGATGTTTACCCAAATTGTCATTGGGGGATGGGACTGACAGAGGGATTTGAGACTGTAAATTAGAATTCTAGGAGTTGAAGGACAGAAATCAGATCCAATATGTCACCAAAAACAGCAATATCTTTGCAACACACTTGTGGAAGCCCTTGCTTTCTATATACTCATTTACCCATGTGTTTCCATTTTTTGTCCACTACCTGTATGTATATATATATATATATATATATATATATATATATATATATATATATATATATATATATAAAGGCTTTTTCATGGTCGATGAATCCCAAGCAAAGTGGTAGTTTGTACTCGTTGCTCGTTTGAATCACTTGCCGTACAACTTGAAGATGATCCATTGTGCTAAATCCACTCCTGAATCCTGCTTGCTCATTTGATTGTGCTGAGTCAAATTTATCTTGAAGTCTGTTGGTGAGTATCTTGGTAAACATTTTGTAGATTGTAGGATGTAAGCTAATAGGTCTGTAGTTCTTGAGGTCTTCTTTATCTCCTTTTTATGTAAAAGTATCAATGATGGTCATTTGGCACTTTTTTTTGCTTAATACTATGTGCAAAATTATGTGACAGTATTTTTGTCACTTCTTCACCGCCTTCTTTTATGATGTCAATCGTTATGCCGCCTTCTTGATAGCATGTTTCACTTCTTCCGGTAGAATGTCTGGAACTTCTTCCTCAGGTTGCATTTTTTCAGTCTCGTCTTTGTGTATTCAATCTTTGACTTCAGAGCTGCTGTTTGTTTCATTTCCCTTCTTTTCTTCATGAGTTCTTTTGTCTCTTGCATGATCTTCTTGTCGCATTTTGTACTCTGTGTTCCAGCGATGATTTTTTTACTGTTTCTGCAATTACTAACATCACCTCCTCATAGATTTTGTTTACCGCAATTGCTTCATCGTTTTGCAGATCTTGAAGAGCGCTGAATCTATTCTTCAGTTCCAGTCTTGACAGCCACAGCTCATTTGTGAAACAACTGGCAAAGTTAGTGTCGCTGAGAAAAAGCTGCACCTTTGAATGCAGTTCAAACAGACGGGTCAAAACCTTTCCATTAGAAAGCCATCTCACTTCTGTATGGAGAAGGAGCTTCTCATGCTCACTCCCCATTTCATTGCATAAAAGTGAAAACAAACGCAAATTCAGTGGTCGTGCTTTAATGAAATTCACCACCTTTACTGCCTGATCTAAAACCGCTTTAAGATTAGGAGGCATCTTCTTGGCTGCCAGAGCCTCGTGATGTATACTGCAGTGTGTGAATTTGGCAGCAGGCGTTACTAATTTAACTTTTGCAAGAACACCTTTCACCTTACCAGCCATGGCTCGAGCACCGTCAGTGCACACCCTGATGCAGTTTTCCCACTGTGTAATCCATTCACGGTTATTGCAGTTTGCACTGAGAGCCTTTATTGTTTTCTTACTGCCTTGAAACTGAATTAGTTTTCTTTTAAAAAAAAAAAAAGCGGTCTGTCTTTTAGAGCGCTGTGCTTTGTTTGCAGGTGGCGCTGTAGAAGGGAATGTTTCATGCAATGGTTTGATAGGAGCTGGTTCATTTTTCTCCACACTCCATGTAAATCCAAATGCTAAATAAGCTGGATCGTATCTTCTTGTAACCTTGCGTTTACAAGTACTTGAAGTCGCAGGTTGAATATCATAACTATCATAACTGTGTATAATGTGATATCTTGTAACAATTGTAAGGCGCCCTGGATAAGGGCATCTGCTAAGAAATATATAATAATAATAATAATAATAATAATAAAAATAACTACCAAAGGCATCTTGGCTTTTTTCACTTAAGTCAGTGGTATTAGCATTAGCAGGCAAATCAGCGGCTTCTTCGTTGAGGTCTGGTTCAACTGATGTTTCAGTAGGACGCTCCTCAGTTTCTGTATGTTTTCTTTTAAGTATACCAAAGTTCAACCACCTTTCCATTCTAGAGAATTCAAAATTCTTCTTTGCATAAAGATATTTCATACCTGAAATAAATAGAGACAACAAGTCTGCTATGATGCTTGACTTATGTAGTATTTTTGGACAGTACTGTAGGGTTTTTTTTTTATGGAATAGCCTTGTTTTTTTTTTTTGTCCACAAATCACTTTCGCTGGGATGATATTGCTTCCGTAGTCCAACCTGTGGGAAATACAGCCCATAAGACATTTTAATTATACCTACAGTACTGTTGTCTAAAATTGACACTTTTCCCTGGTACATATTTTCACCATGTATGTATTATTCAAAACTGCAGTAGTAATAAACAACGTACATACTTGTAAGCCCTTAAATCACCCTTCTGAGTTCTTGTTACAAAGTTTGTTACATTAATAGCTTTATTTTCTCACAAAATGGTGCTAGACTGTAGTGACGTTTAGATGCTTGTTTGCTTTCCTCCGAAACAGTATTTACATTCAATTACTAGGTCAATTCAGCTTCACTTATTTCTCACAAATTGTCTTTATTGGTTCAAGGACATCCCGGTGTAGGACATCATGTTTAGATTCTGGAACCTGAATAGAACACATCATTATTGTATCATGCCAGAGGGTACATTTCCCAAGGTGTCACAGGGCAGTATGGCTGTAGCTAGTTCTCAACTGGATTACGCCAGCTAGCAAGTGTACCAACACATTTTAAGTTATTGGGTGCAGGTAATTTTCAAAATAAAGTCTTTTGTTTTAGTTAAATGCTTAACATTTCGGCACTGTCTAGTGATAGTTAAAGTTAAAACCAGTACAGAAATTGTTATCTTCTGGTTTAAAACATGGAAGACCCATATATTTATAATATATGAACACATATATTGAAGTAGCGGTTCATATATTTTAGTACAAAATATGTGGACACAAATGCATTTGATCAATTTAAAATTATATATGCATTATTTTGATATTGTATATTTATATGTATATACAGTACTAAATAAATATCATGTATCCTATATTGTGAAATATCTGTTAAATCTATATGTTTAATTAAATGTGTGAAAGTACTTCAATTTTTAAATGTATTTATTAATAGATTATTTTATTTTACCTGCTACATATGCATAGCAACAAGATTACAATTTGAATTAAATGTAAGTATGGATCAGTATATTATTTGTATTATAAGAAGTCCCATTTTTTATATGTTTAGCCTGCAGTGCAGTTGGGGAGTGTGCGGGGGTGTTTGTTATTTTTGTGTTTAGTCATCAGCACAAATCTGCTGGTTTGTCAGCCTGAGGGTGCCTCCAAATAACCTTTGTTAAACTCCTTGTTGTTAGCAGCCTTTAAAAAAAGTACTGCGGGTATCTAAACCTGGACTGACACCGTGTCACAGCACGCTAAAATATATTTGTCATGTGCATATATTATTCATGTATTGTGGTTACATCAACAATCATTACATATATAGTTTTTTATGGTATTTTGTATATGTCTATATATTTTATTATTTATTTCTTTATTATTATTTATTTCTTAGCAGACGCCCTTATCCAGGGCGACTTACAATTGTTACAAAATATCACATTATACATTATTTCACAATATACAGATCACATTATTTTTACACACAATTACCCATTTATACAGTTGGGTTTTTACTGGAGCAATCTAGGTAAAGTACCTTGCTCAAGGGTACAACAGCAGTGTCCCCCACCTGGGATTGAACCCACGACCCTCCGGTCAAGAGTCCAGAGCCCTAACCACTACTCCACACTGCTGCCCACTTTTAAATATATGTTTCATATAACAAAAAAAAAAAAGTGGCAAACCAGGGTAAACCGTGATAAATGCATTGTATAATCATGGGAAAAGTATGGTAAAACTGCAAAAAATACAGTGGTAAACCATTATAAGGGTATATTTATAATGTATGTCTCTTCATATTTTTATTTTTTTTCTTAGCAGATGCCCTTATCCAGGGCGACTTACAATTGTTACAAGTTATCACATTTTTATATACAATTACCCATTTATTGGGTTTTTTTATTGGAGCAATCTAGGTAAAGTGCCTTGCTCAAAAGGGTACAGCAGCAGCGTCCCCCGCCTGGGATTGAACCCACAACCCTCCGGTCAAAAGTCCAGAGGCCTAACCACTACTCCACACTGCTGCCCATGTATACAGGTATTTAAAACATGGTTCCTCAATAAGGTTTAGTACATTTTGTTTTTATTTTACAACAAAGTACTGTTCCATGGACAACAGGAACTTGCAATTATAAGCACTAAAAAAATTGCAGAATTCAAATTATGATGCATCTGTATTAAATTTGGCCTCTGTGACCACCTAGGTCCTTGTGACCACCTTTTTACAAGATACTAATAGCTAACCTGGTCTGATTTTAATGAAACTGCATGGGTGTTTTAACCACAAAACGTATTCAGCCCTAAGCCATTAAGGCAACTGTATAAACTAAAATTGAATGTTTTTTTTTTTTTTTAAATTTACTGTAAAACATGTCCTCTCTTTGGTTAGTGGCAAAAAAAACAAACAAACATGCAATACAGTAAACAGTAACTGAGATGAACAGTAAGATATTAAATATATCTTATTGCTTGGAATGTTATATATAGATTTGAAATAGTTTTTTTAAAACTATTTTGTGTTTTCTGATAGGATTCAAATTAAATTGACATTTGTAACTATATCAGATATATAGCTAATTAAGGTCCACCAGGTGATTTTAAGTGAAAGGGATTTTGTTTGAATGCCTTTCTTTTACTAGTGCCAATAAGTTGTCGGTACTAGTAAATAAGGGTAGATATATAAGCAGTTTCTCCTTCAAGAAAGAAGTGGTGCAAACTATTCATTGGATTAAAAGCTTGTCCATAACGCTTTGGTTCAATAACCCATTCATTACCTTGATCAAGGCTTCACGCAGAACACTTATCTGGTATCTAACTTGAGTTTCAATGAGATAAAACCCTTGTTTCAATGATGGATTAGTTCGACCTCCTGCCTTGTTACTTGAATTCTGGGGTGTCAGCCAAGGATTTCAGTTAACAAGACCGGAGGCCTTTCCATCCTCCGAAATTAAAGGATTTTACAAATGTATGCCCCAAAAAGAATTTTTAAATCAAGATCAAATGTATTTATGTATTTAGTAAAAAGAAAAGGACTGTTTCATAGCAATGTAGGCTACGTTTAAGTTAATATTTGTTCGCCATTTTTTGTTTTATGTTATCCAGAATGTTATTATTATTAAATTGATTAATTTACAATTGTATGACCTTGATTGGTAGGGGCAGAATTAATGGCATAGCAGAGGTCAAATGAAAATCCGGTGTCTTAATGCTTAAATATTCCTTTGTTTAAAAATCATCTCCAGTGTATAATTATAGTTTTTCCATGAAGACTTTATGACTGAGTGTTTAAAGTTGTGGACAATTTTAATTTGGTAGACACATTAAGAACATACAGTAACAAAGCATTTGAAAACCTTTTTTTTATTGGTGTCTGTAATACAAGTACCTCTTTGATAAGGGACTGTCCTGTAACAGTAGCAAGTCACTGAAGAAGGCCCCACCTACTTTTTAAATGTAGTATAAGTACCAGCCATGCAATGCGAGATTGGTCGGTAGCAGCATCCTTTCACTAAGACACTTTGGCCAGTGGGAGAAAGACAGGACAAAACAGAAGAGGGCATTGCATTGATTGGTTGCAGCTTTACATAGATGTCATTTTGAGAGAGGGGACAGGCAGATCCGTGGAGAACTGCAGTGAAAGAGCAAGCAATACAAGCTAAACATAAAGAAAGAAAACTTCCCATAGCAGAAGTAGTTCTAGGTCAGAGAACTGAAGTTGCAGAGAAATGCAATGCAACAAGTTTAAAGAGTGTGCCTCCTTGTTAGTTGTAGTTTTATTAATATGTTCCTCAACCAAAGCTGAACAGAGCACAAACGCAACAACAGACAATGAACATGGCGCTCATCCATCTGGCTACCAGATTGTCACCTTCAAATGGCATCATGTCATGGACACTTATATCATCGCCCTCTGGGTATTGGTGGCTAGTATCGCCAAAATGCGTATGTAATGTCTTATTGTATTTTCATATTGTGATAGTTTATATGCTTGGTGAATCGTATCCTTTCTCAGTATCAATATAACAAATTTACGTTTATGTCTTTGTCATAATTAGCTAACCAGTCACATTTTTTAATAAATAGGTATTTTATTATTTATTAATTGTAGTGTTTAATATGAAGTTTACTTATTCTGAGATCAATGTAAACGAGGTTGGAAAACTTGTGTATATTAGTTGTTAGTTTATGTAATTGCATTTCAGTCACATTACATATAATTTACTTTAGTCAACTCTGCGTGTGTGTGTGTGTGTGTGTGTGTGTGTGTGTGTGTGTGTGTGTGTGTGTGTGTGTGTGTGTGTGTGTGTGTGTGTGTGTGTGTGTGTGTGTGTGTGTGTGTGTGTGTGTGTGTCTTAGCATCCCCTATATAGGGAGTATCACTGGAATATAAATTCAGGCTTTTTATTTTTCTTAAATGTTTGCATTAAGAATAATTTAGCAATATTGTATATCTATCTATCTATCTATCTATCTCTACATATATATAATTTTTAGGTCAACAGAAAGAGTTTCTGCATTTGATACCTTGATAAAAACAAAGAAATCAAAAAACGACTTTAAAACAACAGGAACTTTGCAGTTTTTAATCTCATGTTTATTTAGCATATAAAATGACTTGGTCTCTGCCTTATGCAGTAACCAGGGACTGGTTTTTCAAAACTTTGGTAATCGGATTTCCGTGTTTGAGCTGGATTATATTGTGCAATTGGGTTTTTCAAAACATCGAAATGCGATCGGGATTACTGTGATCCAGATTTCGTTTGGTAATCCGTTCGCACTTTTAATCACGATTAAATGTTGCAATTGGGTTTTTCAGAATATAAAGAGGTGATCAGGATTACTTTGATGCAAATATTATATATCAACGTAAAATGTAATAGGCTACTTGATGCAAGAGACCGAGCTTGTACTTGCATAAATTCAGTTAATGTCTGCTTTTTCAACAGAAAAAATTAGCCATAGCCCTGTTGTCAAACCTTTTTTTCCCCTGTAATACAATAGATAACATTACCACTTTAATTTAAAGTATGCAGTAATTCTTCTGATAAATTAATGCAAAATAACAACTAGGTCAAATATTGAACAGGTTATATACTTATTGTCTACTGGCAGTGGTGTAATCTGAAAGTATTGATTTTTCTCAAGCAAATTATACAAAGTCACATTTTGTTTGTACATTGAACTTAAGGAATCATTTAATAGGCTCGCATTCGACTTTTAGGCTACGCCCCCTTGATCAGCGCTGCCAGATAGGCGTTTTTTCAACCAAATTTGGCTAGTTTTTAAAGCAATGTTGTCTTTGGTGGATTGGTTATTGTTTGGCTATTTTTTATCATGCATGTTTTTTTCTATTTCTTTCGATTATGAGGTCATTACCAGGGCATTTTTTGGTGGTGGTGAAATTAAGATTTTCCCTGCCTCATCCACAATATAATCGCCTTCTTTAATTATCCATGTCCTCTGTATATAAAAGTAATCTATTTCTCGAGCTGAAAAAAAACTTCTCACAGCAAAAGTAAAGGCTCTGTACACAGAGGCGGGCTTGTCTGCCCGTGAACTGGGTGACGTATCCCTCTCCCAAAAATGAAATAGTGCTGATCACAGTTGCTGTTTTAAATTGCTGTTCAGGACTCTGCTCTGAACAACACCGTGCTGGCTCAAATAATCAAGAAAAGTAAACCGAAACTTAAATATCAATAAAGAAATAATGTGGATGTTCTAACATTTACAAATCGAAGAAAACATCAACTGTAATTACATTACTGCTTGGACAACACACATTGAAATGGAAACTGTTTTTCTAGACCTGATTTGAATAAGAACTTTTATAACAATAAACAACATAACAACATAAAATATTCTACAAGTATGCAGGTATGCATTTAAATATTTAGGAACATCTGTTGTATAATATTTTTTTCTGCTTTAATAAACATTATGTTTAATCGTAAAATATCTTAAAATACCTATATTTAGACCGCCAAAATACAGCCCTAATTATAACACACACACAAGTATATTTCAGAAATACAAGCAATGGATAGTCTTGGTTGTTTATTAACAGGCTCTCTGCTCTGCTAGTGAACCACACAACAACTGATGCTGAATAAGAAATGTTTACCTACGTTTATATGTTTGTGTGGGGCGGGCCTAGAGGGATAATTCCTTAAAGCGACAGTAGCCTAATGTACATATATAACTTTGACAGTGGTGCGGTGCGAGCAAGCAGCCAAATTCAATACCAAGGGAAGCAATATGCGCAGGCCCTTTTGTCAAAAAGTGAGGGGGCATGGGCCCTCGACTTTAATCAGTCCCCAGCTGCATAGATAACAAGATCCCACAACCCCTCTTTAAATGACCTTGTAGCAGGATTTAATAGAATAAGTTTTATCACAAACACCTTCTGTATACTTGAGAACCAGCTGTGTAGTGCAGATGCCTGTGTACTGGCCTGTAGGGCAGATTATTGTGGGTTTATCTCTGCTGTCCTATTTTATTAAGATTGGAATAGCATTTATTTTCATTTGAGAATTGTAATTTTGTTTTTATAATCATTTATATCAATACATCTTGCAGTTATTCAAGTGCAATGTATGTAAGCCATACATACATGTTGCTTGTGTTTCACTGATTAAAATCAGGTCTAAAGAAAGAGGATATGAAAGGGAAAGGGTAGTGTTCATATTTTAATATGTTCTGTAAACCTATATAAAATTCATCAGGTTCATTGGAACTGGAGTGCATAAACTGATCACATGCCTAGCATTTCCAATGGGATTGCAACCTGCTACTAAGTAAAACATATCCCATGCTGGTATCTATTCACCGCCTCATTTGTAATCATTCATGCAAGGCTTAATATTGTAGCGTCGGGTCAAACAAGATCGAAAGTTGGGACCTTGTATGTTCTGTGCTGAACTGGCGGGGGGGATTATCACTGTTATGTTATTGCTGTGTGTGTACAAGCTGCTGCCTGTTACTTTCTTTATGTGTGTCTCTGCCTGCCTCCTGTTGTGTGTGTGCACCGCCCCCTGTGGGCTCGCTGTGCTGTGTGAGTGGTGGAAGGTTATGCAATCGCCTTCATTACCGCCGCTGAGAACCCACCAGACGCCACCACTACAACGGTGACAGCAGAAGTGGCATCCTGGCAAGTGGAGCTCGACCCTGACGCTCGCCCCAAGACTGCCTTCTCCACCAGACACGGCCTCTGGCAGTTTAAGGAGCTCCCTTTTGGACTCTGCAACGCACCCGCTACGTTCGAGCATCTGATGGAGCGGGTGCTCGCCGGCATTCCCCCCCCAACACTGCCTGGTGTACCTAGAAGATCTGCTGGTCCACGGCACTACCTTTGAGGAAGCTCTGACCAACCAGCGCACTGTCTTACAATACCTGCGGGACACTGGTCTCAAGCTTCATCTGGACAAGTGCCGCCTGATGCAATGTGAGGTCACTTTCCTGGGCCACTGCATGGGGAAGGACGGGATCAGGATGGACCCGAAGAAGGTGGAGGCTGAACAGCGCTGGCCAGCCCCGGCAAACGTAAGACAACTGCAAGGGTTCCTGGGCATGGCTTCTTATTACCACCGCTTCGTCCCCCGCTTCGCCACCATCACCGACCCACTCCATCAGCTACTCCACAAGCAACAAGCCTTCGTCTGGACCCCCGGGCATGACATCTGCTTCCTCGCACATAAAGAGGCTCTTGTCGGAGCCCCTATCCTGGTGACTCCTGTTCTCGCTGCCCCTTTCATCCTCGATACTAACACCAGTGACCAAGGATTGGGTGCTGTCCTATCGCAGTTGCTACCGGGAGGAGAATGAGTCATCGCATATTACAGCCATGCCTTCAGCAAACCAGAGTGCCGGTACTGCGTCGCCATCCTGAGACAGTTCTGTGCGTACCTCATTGGCAGGCACTTCACCTTATGCACAGACCACAATTCTCTCTAGTGGCTTTAAGGAGCCTGAGGGACAGCTGGCACGCTGGCTGGAACAGCTGCAAGAATATGACTTCACGATCCAGCACAGAGTGGGGAAACAGCACACCAAGACTGCCACTACTGCCTGAGAAGAGAACAACAGGACCATCAGGAAGACGGCTGCGGTGAGTGCCTCATTCCCCTGCCCGCCTGCAAACAGCTCTCCACTGTCCCCTCTTCTGAATGGCACACACAACAGGAGCAAGACCCTGACCTGCAACCCCTCTTTCCGCGGCTGACGCAAGGCACCCGACCCCGAAAATAATACATTGTGTAGGTACCAGAATAAATTGTACTGTGTCATGGTGTGACAGAGATCGAATGATTCTTGGTGTTAGATCTCCCTCCCGACCAGTGAGGGCACTGTGTAAAGGGAACCGAGTACCCTGGACTGGTTGGCCCGACAGTTCATTCCCAGGGTTCGGCGGAAGTCGGCCAGCTAGAAAGGGGGCGGAGCTACGGTACACTAAACCGTTGACCCGGACGGGAAGCGGCGTGGCATCCACAGATTGGAGGAGCGGGTGCCCTCGTTGACCAAGGGGTCATGGTTGACGGTATATAACAGGGACATAGTAATGTAATCTGTTCCTTATAATGGTTACACTATAACTGAAAGGACCGGAGCTTTGTTGCTAGAGAACCATGAGTGTTTTGTTTGTTTTGTCTAATCGCTGTTCATTGTTATTTGTTCACATAGACGGCTAACATGATCTGGAGCTGTCGCCCACGGCCAGCACTAAACCTGGACAACATTTCACCATTTCACAGTTCACCATTTGTAGCATGTATTATATTGTACTTCACCACAAGCACTAAGAGCACTCACTTTGGACTTTTGATCGTGTGTGTGTCTAATTTTGTCCTTAGTACTGTGCTTATTATTTTCGGGACTGCAACCCTTTTTCATTACGGTGCAATACACATGGTTGTGTATTGCAAACTCCTTATTGTTTACTGCCTGGTCATCAGACCACTGGATTATAATAATAAAACAACCCATTTCACTCGTACTTTGTTGTCTGTTTGTTCTTTGGATTACTGCACCAGCACCGCACCTGCTATACACCTGCTCCACTAATGACAACTTTGCCACACGTGGTGTCAGAAAAGGGGATGGACCGCGCAACACTATCCATGCTGCTGGCAGAGCTAGACAGCAGACAGGAGACTGCAGAGAGAAGGAGAGAGGAACGGTATACGCCGCTGATTGAGAGGGTTGGTCTGGCGATCCAGCCCACAGTACCAACGGCCCCCATGATGACGGCCCCAAAGGTGAGGCACTGAAAATGTGGCGGAGGATGACCCCGAGGCTTACCTGGTTGCTTTTGAGCGGCTGGCTACCACCGCGTCATGGCCCAAGCAATTCTGGGCAAGCCAGCTGTGACCCTGCCTGATCGGGGAGGCTCAGGCAGCCTACCAGGCCATGACGGACAACGAAGCTGCCGACTACAACCTGGTAAAGCGAGACATCCTACGCCAGCTCAACATCACGGGGAAACACACAGGGTACGATTACAGGAGTACCAAAGATCTCTAGATACACGCCCCAGGGTGGTTGCGCAGCAATTGTGTGACCACATGGTGCACTGGCTAAGCCCCGCCCGGAAAACGGGTCTCCAAATGGGCGAAGCCATAGCAGTTGAGCAATTCTTCCATGTGGTCGGTGCCGAAACACAAGTGTGGATACGGCGCCACAACCCCGCCACCCTGGAAGCAGCAGTAACACTAGCTGAGGACTTCAAGGACTCCCTGGTCTTAGCCAACACCAGCCTGCTCACCGCTCCCGTCCACCGGAACAGCCGTACAACACCACCTCTCTCTGCTCCACCCACAACACCGGGACAGAGACCTTCTAGATCTCCGGCCCCAATGGGCAACCTCGCCTCCTCTCCATGGAGGTCAAGGTTGGCCCCCAGCTGGGGTAGAGTTGCTGCCCCTGCCCCGTTGCCACACCAGCAACGGGACAAATATGTAACCAATGTTCCCTCCTTCCCCCCTACCTGTTTTAGATGCAACCAACAGAGACACCTGGCCAGGTCATGCCCATCGGCAATGGAGCGTGACGTGGCAACGTGTAATTGGGCATCAGAAGTGGGTAAGCGAGTGGAAAATGGTCGGGAGGGGCCTTGTATTGTTAATGCGGTTTTGGGAAAGGTGAATACCCACGCATTAGTGGACACCAGGTGTGGGCAGACCTTAATTAAGGCAGCTCTCTTGGGCGGTGTGTCTTGGCAGCCACGAGGCCAGGTGACAATCTCCTGTGTCCATGGAGATACGGCGACATACCCCAGGACCGGTAGGACCGATAAAACATCACCTACTAGTTGGGGTGGCGGAAAGGCTACAACACCCAATAATTCTGGGTCGAGACTCGCCAAATTATAAGGAATTGGTCAAATTAATGGCAGACACGACTGTGGCAGAAAAGCAAGAAAAGGAAATAATTGGTGTTATCTTTCCTTTTCAAACTGCAATGTTTTCCCCCCTCTTTCGCCCTAGAAAAACTAATAAAGAGAGACGGATTAGAAAGTGGGAAGGAGCATTAATGAGACGAGGCTGGGGTCTGGTGGGAGAATGCAAGGATGGTAACAAACGCCATTCAAAAGGAGTCGGTACACAGTGTGACCGAGGCATGAGGTTACTGGGCCAGCCCCTCTCAATATACCGGACATATAGCATTTAAGTGCAGAAATAGTGTGGGGCCAACACAACCACCCCTCACTAGTGCACACTTGGGGACAGGTCCGGTCTATTGAAGGTAAGGATGTGGCGCTAGTATTTCCACATTTCATTACCAAGCGGCAGTTATTGTATAGGGTAAACCTTGCCATGGGCACAGGACAGCCTGTAACACAATTATTAGTTCCCCCATCTTGTCAGCTTGAGGTCATGAGGCTGGCACATGATATCCCTTTTGCGGGGCACCTCGGAGCTGACAAGGGAGCGAATATTGGCTCGATTTTATTGGTTAGGACTTCATAAAGATGTGTTGAAATATGTAGCTACATGCCCAGACTGCCAGCGACTAGCACCCAGGATGAGTGCACCCTGCCCCTTTGGTCCCACTGCCAATGATTCCACTCCTTTTGAATGCATTGCAATGGACATAGTGGGCCCTTTGCTACCTTCTGATTCCAGGTATACACATATATTAGTGGTGGTAGATTAGCAATGTGATACCTGGAAGCAGCTGCAATAGCCAAAGAATTATTGCATATTATGGCAAGAGTAGGGATCCCCAAGGAAATCCTGACTGATCATGGAACTAACTTTCTGTCTAATAAGTTACAGCATGTGTACAAAATTCTAAAAATACGTCCCATCAGGACATCTGTTTATCGTCCACAGACGGATGGTTTTGTGGTACTTTGTTGTCTGTTTGTTCTTTGGATTACTGCACAGCACCAGCACCGCACCTGCTCCACTAATGACCACTTTGCCACACATGGTCATAGTGAATGTGATGGCATGAATAGGTCTGGAAGTAAACTTATCTCCTTGTTGATTTACTTTAAGGTTTAAGAGGTCACAGAGTGAACTGGCTGCACTCACACTGATTACTTTACAAACACATGGAACAATGACTGTGAGTAACACCAAATAAAAAGGGCTTATCATTTATATTGGAATTGCATTTAAACATTGATAATTGACTAAATTGATTTTAATCATTGACTACATTTACTATCCCCTAGGTTAAGACCACCAAAATCATTTTACTTTTGAAGCTTGTGAAAAACAAAAACATGCTTTAGTTTCATGTCAATATATAATCACCTGCAATACATCATGAAAACATTTAATTATTCTGCTAGTAAGAACAAAATTGCTACAATCCTTCATGACCCTTGGTATGAAAAACCACCAACATTCTGCTGACTAATTGGTTGCAAACAGATTGACATTCTGCCAGTGCATTAAAAAAAAAAGTGCTACCCTTATAATGTTACTAAGGTATAGAAAACTGATTGTCATTTTCTTTTCTGTTCGTTTACCACTGGAAACAGCTTTCTCTGCTTCAATTATACCTTCCTATTCTGTTTTCAAATAAGCACCATAAAGTGTTTTCTTATTATGTAAATATAAGAGGCCCTGAATTGCATTTGTCAATTTTTTCTCAGAAAAATACAGAACTTCATTAAAGATGCTGTTGTTGTTGTTGTTGTTGTTGTTGTTGTTGTTATCATACACGGTGATCGATGATATTCCTATAAACTTCAGTGTTTTACACTCTTGTTATACACTGTGGTGTATACACACAACAAAACATCATCAATGCCAAAACAAACAACAACGGCCTGCAGATGTAAAGTTTCATCCACAGGAGACAGGGAGACATTTGTGGAAGAGCAGAATAGCGCAATAGTACTGTTAGAAAAACAACATCCGTGGGATGTTAAGCAGTGTTGGGCCCTCAGAAACCACAGGATCTTGAATGATGAGGAAATCCACCAACTCCACCCTCCAAAAAAGCCAAGTGAATTTTCTACAAAAAAAAAAAAAATGTTAAGAAAAAAAAAATGAAATACTGAAGTTTAACATTTACTGTTAAATTTTTTTTTTTTTAATTGTGTTACATTCTGTTTTCCAATGTTATTCTCAACACACCTTCAATTGTTACAATTAAACTCTGCTAGTTCTACAATTTCTGTCTGTTATGTCACTATGTATTATAACAAATAATATACAGCAAAAATTGTAATTTGGGTTTCTGGTGACATTGATAAATCATTCGTGGTGGAGCTTTCATAATTTATATGTCACCAGAAACCCTCCATAGAATTACAGCCTTATTATTATTATTATTATTATTATTATTATTATTATTATTATTATTATTATTATTATTATTATTATTATTATTATTACTTGTAATAACAATTTTATGTCTTTTTTGTTTGCTTTTCTTGCAGTGTTTCACATGTCCAGCAAATTAACAACTGTTATTCCAGAAAGTGCCTTGCTGATTTTTATTGGTCTTCTACTGGGTGGTATAATATGGGGAGCAGACCACACCGCTTCCTACAGCATGACGCCTAGGCTTTTTTTCTTCTACCTCTTGCCACTGATTGTACTTGACGCAGGGTACTTTATGCCAAATAGACAATTTTTTGGGAACTTTGGAGCTATATTAGTGTATGCCGTGATTGCCACTGTCTGGAATGCTGCATCAGTTGGTTTATCACTATATGGGGTTTACTTGACTGGAGTAATGGGTGAGTAAGAGGGCTGTTGTTTACTTCAAACAATGTATTAGTAGTTATCCTCATAATACAAGCTGTCAAGGTGCGGCCTCCATTCCGTCTCTCAGTAAACAATACCCTATGGTCCTGATTTTACACTGATTTTACACAAATTTCCCATGCAATACATTTACTGGGGGCATTTGCCTATGATTTGCCCATGGAGGAAAATGGCCTAGTTTCCAAAATGCTGTTGTAGCCAACCAACTTATATATTTGTACATCAAGGAGCTTTTTGAGTTACTACTGAGGTCTATGGATGACTTGTATATTAATGTACTTTATGTTAGCAGAGCAATACAAAGTACTTTACTGCAAAACTCTCCCTACTCATCAGTTTTGAAACCATACAGCACAAATCACAGCAGTGTCCAAGCTACTGTTCAGTTATTCAGTGGGTGTGGAAAGACAGTTATGACCCATATAAAACTGTGGCTCCATTGCTTTTATTTATGAACTTTCCATTTTAAATGGTGGTTAAGCTCTTTTTAAATAGAACCCTACATATGACCAGGTCCCTAGTAATTAACTGAAACCCATGGTGAATGGTTCTCAAAGATCAGATTTGCTTATGCCTTCTTGAGAACTAAAGTAATTATATAGAATTAGTTGCTAGGATTTCAAACAGTTTTATTCTTCATGGGGAGAGGTTTGAACTAGGGAACACTCTACAGTATATGGTAATGGTAAATGGTAATTAAAATGATAATATATTGATTTGATTGCTTTCCATCACTGGTGGTTAACATGTCTGCATTCCGGTTGAAGGTTCAAACATCGTTTGTAGTCATGTTTTCATTGTAATTAATACATCTGTATACTAACTTTTATTATATTTGTTTTGCAAATGTGTAATGTTCCTTTATTCATTCCTACTGCACTTATATCAATTCGGTGCATCAAGAGTTCTGAATTAATTATCCTTTACCCTCAGGGGAACTCAAGGTCGACGGTATGCTTGACTTTCTTCTGTTTGGCAGTCTGCTCAGTGCAGTGGACCCTGTGGCTGTCATAGCTGTGTTTGAAGAGGTCCATGTTGATGAGGTGCTTTATATCATTGTCTTTGGAGAGTCTCTACTTAATGATGGGGTTACAGTGGTAAGTCTGTCTGTTTACATAAAGGGTGTTCATTACTTGAAGGGACATGTAGTATATATCGTAAAGCAAGATGAAAAAAAGGTGAATGGTTGGGTCACTATTTAATGTCTTAGGGTACTATTCATGACACTACAGACTATATAACACTACATTGTAATTGTATGTATGAAGTACTAAAACATAGCCCAATTGTCTGATAAATGTGGGACTAGACTTGACCAGAGGTCCCCAACCATTTTGGCACCAGCAGACAATCAATGAGTCACAAATATTAATTTTAAAATGTAATGTAATGCAGCATCTTTATTAACTATGGCAATACAACGCAATTGGTTGCATTGAAAGTACTGTGTATATATATATATATATACAGTATATATATAACTTTCACCTTGTATGTAATGTGAATGACAATGACAGAGCATCACAGGGTTACATCTCGTGTTTTGCTTCAACCTCTTGTTCAGTAACGTAGCAAAAAAAACCCCAAAAAACATATAGTAACTTGAGTATATTGGACACAGCCTTTTCAGAATTCAGAAATGCTCTTAAAATGTGTACACAGTATATTTATGTTTTGTGAGATGCAACATGTGACAGACTTCAAGCATAACATTGTGTTAAAATACAATTTTAAAATAAATAAAAATCTTTTTTTATATTTTAGGTCCTTTACAATGTATTTGACTCTTTTATTGCCATTGGAGGTGTCAATGTTACAGGAGTGGACTGTGTCAAAGGCGTAGGTATGGATACAATTATTACTATTTTAACTGTTTAGACTTGCCTTTTGTTTTTGTGAGGCCCCTTGGGTAGGCCTATTCCAACAACCTCAGCTGAATTAATTATGTTAAACCAACTGAAAATACATTCCTGTAAAATAAATAGTGACCGATTTGCTTCATAGAGAGGCCAAAATAGTTTATAATATCTCTTCTCTTTTCTCTTTTGCTGTTTTAGTGTCATTCTTTGTTGTTGCTCTTGGTGGAACAATAATTGGAATTGTATTTGCATTTTTGCTGTCTTACATCTCACGATTCACCAAACGTGTTCAGATCATTGAACCAGGATTCGTCTTCGTCATTTCTTATTTGTCCTACCTAACGGCAGAGATGCTCTCTCTTTCATCCATTTTGGCGTAAGTTATAAGTACAAATGTATTTATTTATTTTCAGCTATATACATCTATATATATCTATCTATGTTGTAAATTAATTCACCCTGTATTGTAGGTAATTCTACATGTAGAAGTGGTGTCTGGGGAGACAAGCCATTTTAATGTTGTTTTTTTTTTGTTTTTGTTTTTTTTTCTTGGAGAGATATCCAGTGCAATTTGCTGTTAATAACACACATTTTTGTTTACCCTCTTTCTTCAGGATTACATTTACTGGTGTTTGCTGTCAAAAGTATGTTCAAGCTAACCTATGTAAGGAGTCTGCTACAACAGTTAGATACATGATGAAAATGTTGGCCAATGGATCAGAGACTATTATCTTCATGATGTTGGGTATTTCAGCAGTGGACGGAGGCATTTGGGTTTGGAATACAGCCTTTATTCTGTTAACGCTGCTCTTTATAGCAGTATACAGAGTCGTTGGTAAGAATGTAAACAGATATTTTATTAATCATTTAATATCATATAATGCATTTTTTGATTTTCTTGAGCTGTGTCAAAATATTATTCAGCCAAGAACAGGCCTTAGACACCTTGAGTCATTTCTTTCCTCATCACCAATTGTACAAGGTTTCTGATCTTCATCTTCCATTTAATAGTTTTTCCAGATTCACATGTATGCCATATTATAATTCTATTCTTCATGTAGAACTGGTCATCAGATTTGTATTTCTTTTGTGCTCTGTCACAAGTTAACTTATTTGGTCATGGTAATTGGTATGAAACGGTTGTCTAATAGTTCAGTGCTTCCAACAAAAGTAGAAAGTTATGTTTAGCAATCTTATCCACACACTCTTTTCTGTTTTTGTAGGTGTTGTAGTCCTTACGTGGTTTTTAAACCGCTACAGAGTGGTCCCACTGGGATTTATAGACCAAGTGGTTATGAGCTATGGTGGACTGAGGGGTGCAGTTGCCTATGGTTTAGTAGCCTCACTGGACGAAGCTCGAGTACAAGAAAGAAAACTGTTTTTCACCACAACTATTATTGTGATATACTTCACAGTTGTTTTGCAGGTAAGCATGTTGCCTTAAAAATAAATATAGTTAGGGGTCCCCGAGTGGCTCACCTGGTAAAAGCACCAGCCGTGTGGTGTGTAGGGTGAGTCAGACAGCCAGGGGAGCGCAGGTTTGGCACGGTCGTGGGATCGGAGGAAGCCCACTGAGCCTTCAGTTCCCATGAGCTGTGTGGGGAGTTGCTGCGGTGAGGGGAAAATAATAATAATTGGACTTTCTAAATTGGGGAGAAACTCAGGGTAAAAATAATTGGGCAATCTAAATTGTTTTTTTTTATTTTTTAAAGAAAGAAAAAAAAGTAAATCTAGTTGAAAGTAAATATGTTTTTGTTTGCACTTAACAAGCATCCCCATCATAGTAAAATGTGATTATATGTGCATATTCAGTGATTTATTTAATTGTCAATAATGAAATGGTTAAATAAGCAACTGTTTTGTAGGGCTGCACTACCAAATCTTTAGTGACTTGGCTGAAGGTGAAGAGGAGTGAACACAGGGACCCTTCAATTAGCGAAAAACTTAACGGAAGGGTGAGTCTACCTATAAGTATAATTGTGAAGGAAGTCCTTCATGACTTTAATTGTACATATCAGCTTACCTCTTTCTGTTTATTTCCAAAGGCATTTGATCATATTCTTTCTGCTATTGAGGACATTTCAGGGCAAATTGGACACCACTATATATGGGACAAGTAAGTTCAGACTTGTTACATTGAGGTTAAACAATGTATTCCCTGATGCCTTTCAAATTGCTGAATTGTGCAATTTTAAAGGAAAATTATTTAATATATGAAGACTGTTTGCATATAGCTATATGCTTGTTCAATTGTGATGACACTTGTTAAGGACATTCATTAGCACATGTTACTGGGTATACCAAAATCTGTACATAGAGGATGTCTGTATATTTGAAGCTTGAAAAGGACATTATTTAGCCAAAATTATTAAAAAGTATGTTTTGGTAGTACAGTATATGGAGTAACTCTATTACTGTCTGTATGTCAAACTGTTATTTTATATTTTATATACACTACATAAAGTGGTAGTGATAGGTCATAGTGATCACCTGTCACTATGACCTGACCTGAAAAAAAGGATTCTTGTTAATCTGCAGTATATTGTTATAATTTCAGGTGGGAAAGCTTTGACAGGAAATACCTTAGTAAGTTACTGATGAGAAAAGCTGCTCTGAAATCCAGCGATCAAATCCTCGATGTCTTCCATGATCTGAACATTAAGGATGCAATCACCTATATAGCAGAGGTAATTACACATCATTGGCACAATATTGAAAAATACAAAAACAGTGCGTGCATCATTATCATAACTTCATTATATTCAGATCTGTAACCCACATTTGATTTAACTACCAATATACAACTTTTAATTTTTGTTTAAAACCATAAACACCACACACACCACCCCAAAAACCCTTGTGAGAAGTTTGTGAATAATGTCACCGCTGACTGATATACAAGGTGACTCAACACACCATAGGAAAATAAACATTTACAGAAACTGTTTATATTGAGCACCGCCATTGGCCTTATCATATTAGGAAAACTTGATATGTACTCTATATAGTCTTGATAACAGAATTCAGGTAATGTATTATTATTATTTATACAATCAGCCCCTATAAAGGTTAACCACAGTAAATTTGCAGTTTTTCCATATCCTTTTCCCATGGTTAGGCTTTTAGTATGGGAAACTTTTAGAAGGGTTAGTTTACCATGGTTTGTTTTTTTAATATGCATTATCATGCCTATCTGTGCTTCACAATGCTTACCTATGCTTTGCCATGCATTCACTATGCTTTATTACACTTAGCTATGCTTTTACTATCAGAAGTTTTTATAAGGGAGGCCTTTTCCCAAATTGTGTTCTATCTTTCCCATTGACATGACTTCTTTTTGTTTATTTTTAAGGGTGAACGAATGGGATCTCTTGCATTTATAAAGACCCCAGATACTGACCAGTTGGTAAATGTGAACTTCCACAGCAGTAAGAAATCTGAGGTTGATGCATCCATGTCTGTACTGTAAGTGTGTCAATATGAACAACAGCATGCCTAGCTTTCTTCTGCTACTCCTGTTTAAAGGAATATGACCAAGGCTTGAACATTATCACCTGTCCATTTTCTTTGGAGATGTACATATCATATTGTATCTTGTATGCTGGTTAAGATTCACTCTCTAGTTTTTGGAAGTTTAGACTGTGTTTTTGTAATACCCTTTTACTTCCTGTTTCGGACCGTTTGCCAGCATATGTAATTTGACCTTTTCCACATGAAACTTTGTTTATCACTTTTACTTATGTTAAATACTAAATAAAATATTCCAAATAGCCTGACAAAGCAGAAGACAAATTAAAACAAAAAAGGCAGCCAAATCGGATAGATTCTCATTCCAATTGTATAGACTATCCTATAGGTACTGTTATTTTTATTACAATGACTGCTAGCTTTATTTGGATCGCAATTGTAATACCTTTTTTTTATTTTATAATGGCATTGATGCTAAGGTACTAACTGGTGAACCCTAATTATGTTCTTTTTTGTGTGTTTTTTTCAACAGGAAGGAAGGCGCAAGTGCTGTTTGTCTCGATATGCAAGCAGTGGAGCTCAGATGGAAGGGTTTACGAGAGAGTGAGGATGTTTATACACATCATCTGCTTCAGCAGTATCTCTATAAACCAAAGAAGCAGGTAAGGATCTCCCAAAGGGAAAATGCTGTTCATTGGTCGAAAAAAGCACATCAGTTGTATAAATATATAGAATATAATTATACAAATGTTTAATACAAAAGTTAAAATGCTATCAACAAACCTTTTTTCAATACACTGGGAAGTTAAAAAATGCCCAGTGTTTTTTTAAACATAGAAGCTGAATCGCATAACAGGGAAGTGTTTTGAAAATATTAAACTGGCAGCAATGCAGATTACAGGATTACTATAAAATATGTAAATTACAATTGGAAAATGGAACAAAGATTTCTGTTAAGTAGAGAAAGAAATTAATATCTCTTAAATTATCCTCTCTTAAATTATTAAAAATAAAAAAAATCTAATTTAATTTAAAAGATTGTAAAAACTTTACATTACATTGAAATGTTGCCATTTGTGTATTTATTTATTTATTTGTTTATTTCTTTAACATACAGCTGAAACACAAATACAGCAGACATGACATCACTTCAAACGAGGATGATGCTCAAGAAAAGGAGATTTTTGAAAAAACAATGAAAAGACGACTGGCATCCTTTAAATCTACCAAGTACGGAGTGTCCCAATCAAAAAAAGTAGCAAAACATTTTAAGAATGATCCTTCACAAAAGAAGGTAAGTGGGTTTTTTTTTGTTTGTTGATATTGATTTTCACAAATTTACAATTGGTACAGTTTTGTGAGCAATAACATATGTGAATTATTTCTTACACATGGGAACCTAAATGTAGTAATGTGCTGTGCTTTTATTTTTTTATATATATATATAAATTGTTAAACTACGATCTTTAAAATGATTTGCTTTAGTAGGATTGAATGTGTAGATTGTAAGTCTGTGGCACATGGACAGCTCACTTTATATATCTGTAAATGCATACAATTTAGTTCCAGTGCATTTCTAAGAGCATGTTAAATTAATCTGAACTCTGTCTTTGTTCCTCAGAGAAGTGATGAGATGCTGTCAAATGGAGGTCAGCTTGTTTTTCACGGTATGTTCCATATTCTCATGCAATAGTGTACGTTTTTAATAATCACTGGCCCATGCATGAGCATGTGCCAATATTTCAGATGCATGTCCTTAAAGATAAGGGTGAAGATGAAGAAATGTGTCCCGTTGGCACTGCATGCTGTAGATGTTACCTTTACAGCATGGTTTTTGCTTATGCAACCTGTCTACTGGGCACAGACAGTTTGTTGTGCTCCAAACAGCTATTAGCTAACGTAATGTTATCACCACTTAAGCCAGTGAAAAGGGGAATTTAATCCTAATGAAAACCATTTGTAATCAATCTGATCAGTGGCTGGTAAACGCATGTACAAAGGACGTTAATGCCTCTAGAAAATGGTGCTTGACTTGAGTTGTTCATTTTTTTAATTATTTGTTTTACCTATTTACTTCTAGATCCTGCGTTCTCTGATCCTGAACACCCTCATGAATATGAAGTAATTAGCAACGGTGGTAGTAATTTCATCTCGAATGTCACCAGACAGGCACTAGCTGGCACATACAATGGTAAATACTGTGTAATCTTCATGTAATCCTACTCTGCAGCCTGTAATATAATATCTGTACAGACTGCTTTTAAAATTACCGTTTCGATGACTGCTGTCAAACATGTTACATATGTAAGGATGTTATTTGGATCATGTACAAACACATAAATAGGCAAATCTTGGTAATCTTGTGGCCGCCTCTGTAATTTTTATGATAGGAGTATTTTTTCCTCCACAAGATGCATTTCTTTCAAAGCTTGTTTTGAGATGTGAGAAGCAAGTACTTTTCCTTGGAGGTGCTTTTGTGATTGGCATATAAAGCAGTGGCTTGGCTAGGCTTTCTCACACTTCACAAATCTAATGCAATGCCAACCCATCAGAAACCCATCAACTATCATTTTTGTCAATGTTTTTTAGTACTTTGTTAACCTAATGATAAACTTGAATTATTTCAATGAAAATCACTGATTTAAAAGTAAGTATAACAGTAGATAACCTGGGATGTACCATTTTGCCATGTCCAGTAAATTGCTAATAGACTTACAGTACTACTGAAGATACGAGGCAATGCTGTGTTTTTAATAACCTTATTTACTGTATTTTTTATTTTTATTTTTTCGTAGGAATTGATAACCCAGCATTTATGCTCAATGAAGAGCCAGTTGCTCGCCAGGCACTTCCACCGTGGGCAACAAATAATGACACCGTTGTGCTGTCGCAGAGGGCTCGGGTTCAGATGCCATGGTCCCCAAATAACTTCCGTCGTCTTATGCCTCTGCGACTCAGCGGCAGATCAACAGATTCCTTTCTGTTAGCTGACGTTCCTGTCCCTGAGGAACACCCACTGTCCTTCCTCCCTGAGAGAACTGCCTTGTAATACTTTATCAAAGTATCTTTGTATTTCTTTTAATGAACTGTTACATACACTACAAATCACTTTGGTATCTGTTGTAGTCCCCTATATTTTTACCCCAAATAATTTTAGTAATAACCTTGTATCCATTGTATCCTCGAGTGGGGGGTCTTCAGTGGAGCAGTTGTGGTATTTTGTTTTTTTTTATTAATGCTGTATATTATTTAATTTACATTTTATGTTCAAAGATTTATATTTCCAAATTCTAATTATTTTGTATAATCTAATCCTTTCTACTACTAACAGCACGCACACACACACACACACACACACACACACACACACACACACACACACACACACACACACACACACACACACACACACACACACACACACACACACACACACACACACACACACACAGCGCTCCAGATAAGGTTTTAGGTCATTGAGTAATTTACTCTCCAACACTATGTAAGTAAAATGTATTTTGTATTTTGAGTGAGTAAAATGAAACATTACCTTGAAGGCATGAGTACTTTCAATAAATACTGTACATATAGCTTTCCTATTTTTCAACTGAAAAAAATCCAACAATATCTTTTTTTTCGCAGCTATTTAGCCCTGCCTTAATAATATTAATAATATTATAGTCTGGGAAGTTGCTACTCTTGATGTACTAGGACTACACTGTTACAGCTTCTATTGTTGTGTGCTGTAACCTCCCTTTCCAAGTCGACAGACACACTTAAAAATGTAAAAACAAAAAAATAAGTCAAAAAATATTTTTCAAAAACAAAGAAACATTGATATTGTATTTCTTATTGATCACCTTGCTATAGCAATATAAAGCATCCCCACTCTCTAAACATAGAATGTAATAAATAGTATTTATTATAGAGATTTACCTTTCTCAAATTCAGTTGACAGATAGGTAAATTGGTAGGTTAGGTTGAGGGTGACTAAGACAGCGCTGAGAAATCCAGGAATCCAGACGCTTATTCACCAGTCATAAACACGCATTGCAAGTCAGTGGATTCAACCGTACGTTTGGACTTGCTTGTCACGTGTTTCTGGCAATTCCCAGACAGGCTACAGTTAACTCTCCTGACATTTCTATGATTCAATCTATTGTTATCGCATGCATGATGTTCACAATTAACCACTGAGATGTTTCTTGATAACATGCAAACTCAAGTTGTGCAGCAAAATTGCTCTGCATATTTTTATGTGTTAAATTTAAATAATAATACGTAATTCATATTTTTTCAATGCGTAAAACACCCAGTACGCAGCTTATCTGGAGCGCTGTATATGACGTATTATGTTAAATTCAGACAGATTTTGGAGCTTAAATGTTCATGCATAAAAACAAACATTAACATATCTTCTGAAAAGGTGTTGCTATTTCCTATATAATAAAGCATAATTATCCATTTTATGGCATCTGAACATTCTTGTCATTTTTCAGTAGAGCTGGATTTTTTAACCTATACATTAATAATAAAGCAGTATATAATAGATTTATTAAAGTATATCCTTGAACCAACATGCCAAACATATTTTGCATTAAAAAAACAAACTCAGGTGGCCACTTTTCACAGTTCAAACTTAAAACAATCAGCATACACATTTAAGGTAATTTGAGGATAAAGGGATCACACCCTTTATTCTTTATTAGATATTAATGGGTAAAGGTGGATCAAAGATTTACTTGTTGCTGGTTTGTTGCTATTCTAACTCGCCACCATGCATGAAGAGTTGGAAACTGTTTGGATAGTTTGGTTCAATAAAGTAGCTTTTGTCATAAAAATGACACAAGGCCTTCAGCAAGCTCAGCGAGAAAAAAAATATACATACACCTGATTATTTTTTTTTTTAGCTTTAAAGCATTTTTGTGTAATGCACTTTATTCCTCCAACATGATTATTCTCATTATTTAGTATTGTTTTACTGGGACCTTAAATACGCTCAAGTACCATTCACATATAATGAAAATAAATGTTGAGTAAGATAGTGTTTGACAGAAATGTGGGTTTTTTGGATATAATTCTATTCACATGTGGATATATTTTCAGTATAATAATACAAATGATTAATAATATGATGAATACAGATTTGAAATTAAAATTAGTTAATGGTCAATAAACGTCTTAGAAGTCAACTAACAAAATCCTTAAAATATTATAAACATACAGTATATATAACCCATAATGCACTGGGCCAGGGTCTTGCTGGCACTGCTGCTTAATTTACTAGCCTCTTGAGCCTTTCAGGGCCTGGCTTTGAATCCGACTGGGCTTATAACAGCATGGCAGTCTCAATCTGGCCCACAATGAATGAACTACACAACTGACAAAATTTGCTTGAGAGACCCAGAACTGAATGGCAGTTAATTTACAAGGACAGAATGGCAATTAATTTACGAATGGCAAGGGGCATTGGTACGCTACCGTAGCTAAGAAGGGAAACTCTCATGGTGTCATTGTCCATCCCCTTTTGTGAGCCCCAAAGGACAAGGGTCTATAAAATCAGAGGTTTGCCACCTTGTGTAGTTTTGCTCTTTTTAAGGTCAGTTTTCCTTCACGCCATCTTTGAACAACTTCAGTCTTCAGGATGTTGTACAGCTTTATGAGATGTGATCAATATTAAAATATTATGTTCTTTAAAGACGACACTCACATTAAAAAATGAATGTAAAGTAGCAGACCTTAAAATTAGCAACATTGTCAAGGATTCAAATACACATGGAAAAAGTTAGAATAAAGCAAGTTAATATCTGCAACTATACAGTACCCTGCCGTAGTTCCATTAAATGATAAACTTCCAAAGTAAATATTACATTTTTTCCCCCATCATTTGTCGGCAAAATCCCATCTTATAGACACTTGTCCTTCACAAAAGCAAAAGCATCAGGGCCTATTCAATTGATCTAAACAGTGACGAATCTAAAGCATTTTAAGAGCGAGGGTATTTTGATTCTCCATCATTTACATAAAGCCAATAGACCTTGTAATGTGATGATAAAACATTTTATTAAGGATTTCCTAAGATGACCAATCTCCTTCAAGTTCATGCTATATTGTATTACAGTTGCAGAGCGCTGTGTCCTGTCTTCTGCTTATACTGCATGGACCCCACCTTGTCCCAGTTTCCTTTTTCATACATCCTCATTTTTGTACCTTCTACTACTTTTAGAAACTTAAAATCTACCTGTGCTATTCAAGTAATTGAGCTGTTTTTCCTTTTCATTTGTCATAGCCTACTGGCTACTAGTATCAACAATACATTCTGCAGGGCAGGTTAACAAGGACAGTGACACAAAGACACATTCATAGTATGCTGCATATTGGGGCAGGTGAATAAACGCAGATTACCTGAGTTGGGTCGTTTGTTTCCCGCTTACCTCACTTAAAACACTTGTTTACTGAATACCTTGTTTTCCTGGAAAATAATCATTCCATATTCAAATGCATACAGTACATGAAAATTATTTATCATATATGTTATCTCACAACTGCAGTGGTAACACACCTTTTATTCATTCACACTGGGTGGAAAATGGGTTCTTCATTGCACGAGCAAAAATCTGTTTCGTTAATGGTGACTGCCAAGTTAAATTCACGTATGATGTAATAATGCAATAAAACTGTTAGCCACTAGATGGCAGTGCAACAACAGTTTTGTTGGTTTGTCATCGAATGAACTGATGTCTGTAACTACCAAGTAGTTCATAGGACTAAGGGGGAAATAAACATTCTTTTTATGCAGTCATATTGAATAGTATACAATGTATGCCAATGTATACCTTTTAAAAAATATTTAAAAGGATACATTTGGTTAGTCATTAAATATTTGTTCAAAGTTTAAAATAACCGCCCCAGACCTGTAAAAAAAAATTAAAAAAATAAAAAAGATTACATATACAGTATATAAACACCATGTTTGACTGGAGTTAGAACAAATTCAAGAACCCCAGAACAAGTTCTCATGACTGCGTATGGTTGACAGCGTTAAAGGGATGCTGGTTTATACTTTACCCCTGTGTCTATATTTAGAAATATTTAATATCTTACCTGTAAAATATCATGCTTTTTGTGTGTTTTGTCCTTGCTTATCACCGGGCTTGCTAACTAATGTCCCTATTCAACCAAAGGGAATGCTTATGTGAAGACTCACAAACAAACTGAAGTGAGGTTGTTTTAGAAATGACCACTAGGGGGGTGTGCTTTCATTTCTAGTCCCTCTGCCAACTGTGGCAACAGTGAGTTAGTATAAGTAAATTAAAAATCTCAATACAAAATTACAATTTCAGTGGGGACAGACAGAAGTGGTTGAAAAAGGTCATGTGTTACTGTAATAGTAAGTTAGCATGTTAAATAATGATATAAGCAAGAATAACGATAGGAAATTATAGAGGTCACACACAATGGGGTATTAAAACAGGTTTTTTTTTTCTTATATATAAAGTATCTTTCACTTATTCAGGTTTCTAGAATTTGTTATATTGCGCAGTTGAAGTGGTACAGGTAAAGCTATAATAAACTAAGTCACGCCAACCACGTTGCCTCCAGTAGGAAGCACTTGAGTCTCCATACCCAACAATATCCTTGGTCACTCTTTTTGAGAAATATAATATAGTAATATAGTATACGCAGTACATAAGTCAAGCAACTGAATATAACAAAAACATTGCGGACTTACTTGATTGATGAATCCTGAGTGATGTCAATTGTAGAAAAAAATATATGGAAGATGAAGAGCTGGTTTGAATGATATCATGTAAATAATACTCAATATCTTAAGATACAGAGTCAGATGTTTCAATAGTAGAGCATTGCATCTGAAGAGTCGAAACCCGGAATTTATTTATTTATTTCTTGTTTTGTGTATGGTAAGCTATGAAGGAGTTTCCATCATAATTGCATGCAACTTACAGTTTTTAAGCAAAGCGATTACAAAAGAATCTTTTGCAGTGAAATCTATAGAAGTTGCTTTGACCAATTACTCGAATGTTATTATTGTTAGTTCATTGATAAATTATTGTTTAAATGCCTTGTTTGTCATAATGTTGTTTAAAATGTAATATTGACTGTGCAATTGTTTTAACGTATTGCTAGCTTAATTGTTTCCACTGACATTCTGCATGGCTTTTTTTTAAACGTACTATTAGATTGAATGCATGTTTAATAAATTCCATCATTTTTAAATAGATTCCTGGTAAATCATTTACCGTGTAACCTTGATTTATGAATATTAAATTAAATAGATTGTGGTCTATTTTTAGTTTGTTGTAATGTGTAGCTCTGCTATCGTTTTCAGAGAGCGATATTGAGAACAGGTTTATACAGTAACAATAAATGCGGTTATTGTTTTAAGAATAATAATTCCCACGATATCACCCACAAGGGCCAATCTATAAATCACATTACCATAGTCTAAAATTGGTAGTAAGGTCATTTGAACTAATGAATACTTAACAGAGTGAGTGAAATGTATCTTATTACGATACAAGAAACACAATTTAGCCTTTTTTGTTAAACAGAAATAATATGTTGTGGCACGATAGAAGCCCTGTGTGTAAATAATGTATATTATGTAAATAAAGATGTATTACTTTACATTTATATTTGGCAGGGATGGAGTTTTACACCCTGACAAAGGCACTTTTGTGTCGAAACATTGGTGACAAGTTTTTATGAATTAAAGTAAACATTTTTGGAGGGCTATTGAGTGTTCAGTTCTCTCTTTTTCTATATTGTATTCTATATTATGGCTTCACTTCAGTGCGCGAACCCTTTTTTCCCTTTAATTCCATCCATGCCAGATACACGTGTGGAATGTGGCTGGGTCTTGATTGGCTAATTGATGGTAAATCAAGACACAGCTACATGGTATATAAAGGGAGCCAGATCCTTTGTTTGTTGGGTGAGTTTTAGAAATGGTTCAGTTAAGGCAAATGCCCAGCCTGAACAATGAAAATTACAGTTCAGTGAATGCTACTGCCCAGCCCGATAGTAAGGAGTGTTTTGTTCAGATGATTTATTTGGGTTAAACTGTTTATTTGTTCCTGTGTTTGTTTTGTTTTTGTAAATAAACGTTCATGGCAGCGCTTTAAGCTGCAACTTTCCAGCCTCTGGGTCTCCTTCCTGCTGGCTTGGCCATGATGCTATCCTGCTACATTTGTGTTTTTGAAATTTAAAGCAATATCCAGCCTAATGCCCAGATATCTGTACTCTGTTACATGTTCCACTGCCACTTGCTTTAAAGTTGTTATATTAAATAAGCTTTCATAGAAGTGACTTTTCTAATAAAGATCCAGCATTTTGTATTGTTAGGACTGAGCAACAATCGTAGGCCTAAAAATGTCAACAAAGCTCTGTTGCAGTTCCTTAATGATTGAAGACAAACAAGTGTCTACAGAGTACAACAAGGTGTCATCTGCATCAGGGGTGCAATTCTCAACACAAAAGTGCAGGTAGTCATATGCGAAGCCGGGTGTAAACATTAAAAAAATGGAGACAATTTGAGTGCCAATTAATAAGTACTTCTAAAATGTTTAGATATCGGTACACAATACATTTTTTAATACAAAATCATCTTTAAATAACTGATCAAATATAACCAATTCACCATAAACAAAGACGCTGAAAATACTGAAAGCTTTGTACCCTCTGCATGTATCACTCAGTCTTGTGTCATATAACACTTAAGTTAAACCTTAAATGATAAGTATTAAGAAGTATTACAATATGCAGTAACTGCTGTAGAGAGGGAGTTTTGTTTCAAGATATACTAAAAAAGGGGCAAGGTTATAAAATAATCTGTATAAAAAACAAAACAAAACTATGCTATAAAATAATTACACAAAAAGGTCTGAAATACCCCTCTTAACCACCCGGTTACATATATACAAATGAAAATATGTTTTGTTGTTTAATAGCTGCTTGTAATTAAAAAAAAAGTTTCAGCTAGACTTTTATCGTAAAATGAATTACTATAACTGTCATTTTTCTCTCATGGAATGGTCAATCAACTTCTGAATCATTAACCAACTGGATTTATGAAGAGTTTAATTTAACACAACAAAACTTTACATAGCTAGCATGGACACAAGCATGACTTGCATTTTTATCTTCATGGGAGTAACATTGGAAAACTCAGTAACTTAGGGCACTTTTACACCTAGTTAATTTGACTGTTTGATGTGGTTTGAACCGCGGTTTGATTGCTTGGTGTTATATGTGAAACCTCTGAGAACCACGTAATTGCACCAGTATGCGCATCAAACCAAGTGAACCAAGGTCACTTGAAATGGTCGTCTCGGTTCGCTTGGAAGAGGACTCGGGACATTTGCCACTTTGCTCCGTTTCAACTTTTTGCAATATGAAACCAAACGCACTTCAGTTTACTTGGAAACTAACCACTTCAAACAGTGAAGAAAATTGTGGCTTTCAGCAAGCACCAAGGAAAGTGGCTTGCCACTGTGGCACATGCAGTATGCAACGCAGGGCTTGTCAAAAACACACACACACAATACAATGACACATACACATCAGGCAAGAACACCATAAGGTCACATGTACACAACAGCACATCACAAAAAACAAAATACTATGGAGCTGATTTACAAACTGGCACAATCTGGGACTATTTAATAAAATTACGCCAATACCAGTGTTTGAGATTTACTATTGCCTGTCCCCCGTCCCTGTCAAACTATGTCAGTCTTCCTATTTAACCCCAAGTTCACAACGATATTCTCTGTCTCGCTTTTTGTTTTAATCTTATTTTTATTATGCTCTGGGTACAGATCCCAGCTTCAGCTTTAAATCAGCTGGGGCAATAAATCAAACAAACTGACTGGTCTGTGAGTATTTTGCCACTTAGGTTTACAGGCTAAAAATCTTGCTATCTATGAAATGAGGGTGACATCTGTGAACAACTCTCCCTTATGCCGTAACCGTTCTAACCCCTCAGATCCTCTGTTCATCAATGCAATCAGCACCGTCGCAACAGAAAATTGCTTTCTTCCCTCCTTTCTCCCCCTCCCCCCCACACACACAATTATATTCTGTATTGGGGCAGCAACTTCAGTCAATGTTAACCAGCAACAAAACAAATGGGGAGCTGATTTTCTACCGCAGTGAAGTCTTTCATTCGTTCCCTCTCCTGATATTTTTTGCCCAACAGAGTATTGCTCGCGTGCCTGGAGTGGGGGCCGTCTCTCCACTGGGACCATCAGAGGATTCCTCCCACGTGGGGATTTTTCTTCTCCACTGAGTGGGGAGATTAGTCTTTAATAACCTTATTTTCCTTTGCACTGGTGTCGCAGTTCCGAGGAGCCTAGGGTCCTCTTGTGGGGCAAGTGAAGCTCACTTCCCAAACTCAGAGACCTGGCCGCTCAGAGGCCCGGCCGCACGGGCCTTTTCCTTTCTGATGGCTCTGGGGAAGCAAGCCTGTTTCCCAGCCTTGCAGGCCAGCCACGCCGGCCTCACCTCCATGAGGGCAGCTCTTTAAGAGCCAAGGGGATTCCTTAACCTCTTTTCTAGGTCACAAGCACTCTCCTCTTCTTCTAAACCTCAGAGTTCCTTCCTCCGTGCAACCCTTGCTCCTGTCCTGTAAAATGACTTCAAGATACAACTGCCGCTTTCTGTATAAAAGGGAGTACAGTTTTAACTTTGAAGCCAAATTTGAAGTCAGGCCTCCACAGGTGAAAAACTAGATCATTAACACATTCCTGCACATTGACCTACCGCCTTTGTTTTATTTTTTTTAAGCATCAGTGTTTGTGCTGAGATGTGTCTTACAATCTACTAGTCACAATACAGAGAAAAATGCTACGACTATGTACAGCGGAATGATGGGAGTAAAGGTTTTTTATGTAAATGCTAGGCATGGTTAGAAACTCCCGCTCGCCCCCTCGCCCGAGGCGAATTAAATCTGATGATGACTAGTTGATGTTTGGTGTCTCAGTAGTCCTCTGGGCGAGTACTTAAAACAAATGTACAGATATACTCTCACGTTCAGTGTAGTGATGAATAAGCATCCACAATGCTTACAAAACTGTCACTCAGAATGGGACTGAAACCTCCCTTCATCTCCCCTGCAATGCCAACCCCATGACGTTTATGTTTGTCTTCCTCCTCTGCGCAGTATGTGAAGTTTATTGGGCGTTTGATTTTACTGAAACATGTTGCATCTTTGAAGTAAGTGTGAAGTCATTTTACAAAAATGTGGAGATTTATACCGGGTTGCGATCCCCCACCACAAAAGACTGAAGATCTGATTAGCAAAGGAATCAGTTGTACTAATGAGATAAAGTACCATTATCTATAGTGTAGTACCATTTTAATAGCAAATATTCACTGGTGGCTCTGACAAACTGGATATTCAAATCCATAGATACAAAGTCTCCCAGCTTTCTTGAAAGAATCTGCGTTTCCCCCATTTTTCTTCTGTATTTTTTATGCTCTCATTAGTATCCAACCTATTAGATACAGTGTCCGTCAGTTCTGGCAGATTCTACTGTACTGACTGAAGTGGTTTTCTCCCACTGCTAATTAAAACAAAAATTAGCCACCTAGCTAGCAATTTCATCCTGAGGGCTGCAGTGAAACATGCTGTTTTTAAACTGGGACTTTAGTGAAGACTGTGTGAGTACATTAATTATTGTAGGTTGTAATTCATAGTTATTTAATCATTAACAGGCTGTAACCCCCAACTCCACAAACCAGCCAGCATTTTTGTAAATAGCAACACATGTAATGAACAATAAAATAAACATCGTGTCATTTTCAGGCAGAGCTTCATGGTCGGCAAGGTGACACAGCTGAGAGAATATTTCCTCTGTCATCCCGTCTGGTGCTGTCAGTGTCAGTTTCTCAGCACACAGTACAGTAGTCGCCTCTAATCGCTCAGTAACAAGGTGCAAACAGGTGATTGATCGATCTGTAGGAGCATTTACTAAGTGTTTTTTTTAGTAAAATAAAATGTAAGCCTAATACCAGAATTTTAGTTTCTAACCTAGGTATTGGTGTTTAGCGGTAGTTACTTTCTTCTAAGTACCTTTAGATTAAGCTTTTAACGCCTTTGATTAAACAATATGAAAGCTAATCGAAACAGTCTTTTGGAGCTTTTAGCTTGCCGAATAATGAGCTGTGAAATACTATTTACCTATGGCCTAGGAAAAGTAAATACTATTATTTTAACTGAAACGAAGGTGAGAGGTGGTAAGACATAAAGAAGAAAACTACAGCTTGAAAGAGGAACTTGTAATAAAACAGTTTTTTGTAAGGTATGTATTTAAATGTTAGCGGCACTGTAAAAAAAAAAAAAAATTAAAAAAGTGATCCACAATATTCATCACTGAGGCCAAGGTGTAATTTACAAGTGACAAATCTTAATTACAGAAACAGCTTTTTAAAAATACTTTAAAAAACGTTTATGAATGCAATCAAATAATAAATGGCTTCAGTGCAACACTTTATAAAATTTCACAATTGCATTGTAATATCTTCAAGTCAACCATATGAATTAAGCCTCTTTAATGGTCTGATCATTACAAGCATGCAACTCCCCTGCTTGTGTCTTATCTGTCTTTCAAGGCAGGAAGCCATTCACAAATACCTGAATCCCAGGCATCAGTATAAACCCTTTGAGTAAGACCGTTGTTCTACTTAATCCTCTTCTCTCACAAAAATGAATTCATTTTCCTTCTCAGAAACTCAAGAAACTTCTATATTCATTTTGACAATACTGCATTGCATATAATATCTGTAGTTATTGGTACATACATACATTATTATTATTATTATTATTATTATTATTATTATTATTATTATTATTATTATTATTATTATTATTATTTATTTATTTATTTATTTCTTAGCAGACGCCCTTATCCAGGGCAACTTATAGTCATAAACAAAAATACATTTCAAGAATCACAGTACAAGTAATAATACAATTAGGAGCAAGATAAAAATACAATGATTTTGGTTCTAGCAAGTACAAGTATAACAAAATACCATTCAATAACGGAGCAGATAACAGTGTCAGTGATAGTTACATCAGGATATAATTAAATACAAAATACTACAGATTAAATAACACTTGTGACAGATTACAGTACTCTAAAGTACAGGATTAAATGCAGTAAAATAGGGGGCAGATAAGAGCAAGCACATTTAAGGAAGATTGATAAGTTTCCAGAGGGAAAAAAAAGAGGAGGCACCGGAAGGTGGTCAGGGACTGGGCAGTCCTCACATCTGTAGGAAGGTCATTCCACCACTGCGGGGTGAGGGTGGAGAAGGAGCGGGCTCTGGAGGCAGGGGAGCGTAGAGGAGGTAGAGCCAGTCTTCTAGTGCAGGAGGAGCGGAGAGGTCGAGTGGGGGTGTAGGGAGAGATGAGGGTCTGGAGGTAGCTGGGTGCAGTCTGGTCAAGGCACCTGTAGGAGAGTACAAGAGTCTTGAACTGGATGCGAGCGGTGATCGGGAGCCAGTGGAGTGAGCGAAGCAGTGGAGTTGTGTGGGAGAAACGAGGCAGAGAGAACACCAGGCAAGCAGCGGAGTTCTGGATGAGCTGGAGCGGACGGGTGGCGGACGCAGGGAGGCCAGCCAGGAGGGAGTTGCAGTAGTCCAGGCGGTAGAGTACCAGGGCCTGGAACCGGACATACATGGTAAGTCTGCTATTTTTACAGTAACATCAGGCCCTATTCACAAACCCATGATTGGGGCTGTAGTTTATTGTAAAAAAAAAAATGGCTTATTTGATAGCATTTCACAGTCTAAAAATAGGTATTTCAAGATATTTCATGATTAAACATAATATTTATTAAAACAAAAAAAATGGTGTTGTCACATTCAAAATGAATAATTTTCTCTAGTTATTATACAAAATGTTCCCAAATATTTAAATGCTTACCTGAAAAACGTTAGGTTACTTACCGTAACCCTGGTTCCCTGAAAGAGAAAACCACCACCACAATATACTTATGGGATATGCCTGCCTTAGGTAGGTATTCACTGAGCTCTTTATATCAGAGCTGCCGATAGGCCCCTTTCTGGAGTGTGATCTCCCAGGGCTGGCCTTGTAAGAGCTGGCACAGGATCGAAAACTGGGTTCTCCTGGGCCACCGGGAGGCCACCTGTTTCTTACTTAACTTTGCTGTCAAACATTAATTTCCCAACTACAAACAACAAGCCAACTAGAAAACCCTCTCAATATAACATTACTCCTTGCATCACTAGTATGCAATCACTATGAAAAAGATATTAAATATAGGCCTACTATGCAAGTGGATCGCAGGAGAAATGTTTCAGGGTCAGTTATTTTATATAACATATTATTTATATCTTTATAGGAGATTAAATGTATGCTATTACATATAGTTCTATTTTTTTTTAGTGTAATGACTTCATAAGTGTCTTCTGAGTTTGCCTGTTGTAGAATCACACCACTATTGAATGAATATAGACTCCAGGCTATAAATGTTAAGTTATATAGGTGGTCTATGAGGACAATATTCACATATAATGTTGGTGTTGTTAGAAATATTATATATTTCCTAGGGAATTGTGGGGCAGGGCCGGGAAGATAGAGCCAGGGGGAGCTACACTACAAACTACACGGCACACAACAAAGTGCAACCAAACTGCTCATGAACTGAAATGCCTATATTTAAATGCAAGAAGCATTAGAAATACACTTTTAGAATTAGAAGCCAGTCAATGTGGATAACTATGACATTACAGAGATAACAGAATCCTGGTTAACTCCAAATGATGGAGATGAGTTTATCATGGAAGGATATAGGTTAGTTAGGAAAGATAGACACAATAAAAGAGGGGGAGGGGTCGCAATATACATTAAAAACAACTTAGAATGGGAAATACTGGAAAGTAATGGTAACAACAATGAATCAATATGGATTACATTAAATGAAATCAAATCTAAAGGTTTAATAGTGGGAGCCTGTTGTAGGCCCTCAAGTTCTGATGAATCACAAAATGAAAACTTATATGCAAGCATCAAAAAAAGGAAGGGGACATTCTAATTATGGGAGACTTTAACTTCCCAAACATAAATTGGGACCACATGACCTCAGACAACAGTTCAGGAATGATAGAGTTAGTGCAAGATTGTTTCTTATCACAAATGGTGAATGCCCCAACTAGATACAATTCATGTCTAGATTTGGTATTAACAAACAATGAAGCAAGGATACACATCTCACAGGTAATAGAACCACTAGGAATAAGTGACCATAACATGATAAAGTTTGTGGGAAATAAATCAAGGGAAGTATATAAATCAAAGACAATGGTATACAATTTCAGGAGAGCAGATTACAAAGGAATGCAACAGGAGCTTCTGAATATAGACTGGGATAGAATACTAATAGATAATGAAGCTGAAAACAATTGGATTAAATTTAGGGATATGATGTTAGAAATGCAGGATACATTTATCCCAGAAATGAGAAAAGGTAAACCACGATGGGTAAATCGATTTATTAAGCTGGGTATTAAAAATAAAATAAATTATATCTTTCTATTAAATCAAAGGGAGCAGCCTCACAAATAGAATACTGAGAGGCCTATAGAGACCTAAAAAAAGCAGACCAGGAGAACGAAAAGGGAACTATGTTAATGCTAAAAGGAAACAGAAAGAGGAAGTCAGTAGTTTATGTGACAGTAGTGGTAATTTAGTGACTAAAGACAACCAAATCGCAGATGTACTTAATCACTTGCTGAAGCGGTTTTTATCTTAGCCAACTAGGTGTTCACGTGTGGCAGCAATGCACTAGCAAAAGCCACAAGGTAGTGGCCTCAGCTCCCTAGCAACAAGCCTCCTATGTTGTTGTTGGCAATGGATTCTTTCAATGCAGCGGGTTTGTGCATTTGAGAAATTGATGAGAAACATATAGAAAACAAAAACATTAGAGGCAAGTATAACATGAACAGTAACGAAATAGAGGAGGCTATGTATGAAAAGGACTTGGGGGTAGTAGTGGATGAATCTCTGGAGCCAATAAAAAGCTATAAAAAGGCAATAGAATGTTAGGTTATATAGCCAAGACAGTTGAATTCAATGAGATAGCCTATACTTAACCTGTTCTTTAATGTTTATTTGTCGGTAATGTTGGTAATTGGTCTTGCATTGGTCCCCTTTATGCTACTATAGTAGTAGAGAGCTGTTCCCTTGGATCAAGGTTAGCAGCTGAAGTAGGAGGACAGGAACACGAGCCACAATGAATGCTCTGTCAGGGGTTAAGTAGGTTAACTGAATGATTGATTCAGTGCATAGCTGATCAGGATGGCAAGTCTATTGCAATTTACTTGATTAATATTTTACACATTAAGTTTGCACGCTCCATGTGAACAGAATGTTTCCCTTCCGTATCTTTGTTAGATTATCTACTAGGCCTGTCCATTGGGAGAAGCTGTCACTGATGCTTCATTGTTTTTTGTGTGTTTTGTGTTCTTTTGCTGCTTGCAGTGCAGTGTTGCAAACCAGCCTTTCATTGAAGAGCATCAACGATTTGTTCAGGGCAAATAAGAAGCCAGGCCTTGGCAAACAATGCGCCCATGAAAGGGGAGGGAGGGTCGACTAAATGCAAATATCCACTTTCTGCAGAGGGGGAGCCCTCCCCAGTATTGACAGATGGCAAATCTCCATCCAATTTAGTGTTGGAACAGGCAGAGTTACTGCTGCTTAGTCCAGTGCCTGAAAGAGAGCCTGGACTGAAGCAGATTCAGTATTACTGGTAACTTGATCATACTTAGGATAAGCTACATGAATAAAGTTGAATAAACTTGTTTATATGGTGAAGACAGAGGGAATTGTTGTCTTGTGCACCTGAGGGGAGCCTTAAAGGTAAGAATTTGCAACCTGCTTCTGTGGGTTTAGCATGATATTTTGCATTACAAAGTACTGTACATTCTTAATGATAGGCTTACATTGCTGAGAATGGGTCTTCTTGGGTGTTTATTTCTAGTTTAATTTAGTTTTTATTCTATTTACAAAACGTGTATATCTATTTGTGTGCATTTGGTTTTATTTATTTTTTAAAATTGTATTATAAAATATAAGCAATATTTGTTTGTACTTTTACAGTCTTTACTTTGTGGGAAACGCCATTGGTGTGTGCTTGTTAAAAGTTGTGTTGATCTAAGCTGCTCTCACACAGGCAAACTAATTATTGTGGTTTGCTGATTTCCATTACATGAGAGTAGATGTTAAAACTTCATGCTGATTTGAACTTGGCTCTCGCCAAGATAAGCACCAACTAAGACGTAGCTTCACAGTAAACTAATGTGATCCATATGTGTCTCCATCCATTTGGCGCTTCCTTCCATATGATGATGTAGATATCCTTCTGTCTGGTGTTGATGGCTGAAGTGTAATGCTGGCTCCAGGGATCAGCTTATTTTGCCTCCCTAGCGCATCAGCACACACAACGGCTGCGATGCTGGCTCCGGGATCAACCATAGTGCGGTCTCCCCAGCGCATCAGCATGACAACCGTCTGGATTGAGCTAAGTAGGGTACATCTCTGGGGTCTTCAAGTGGGCACCTTCCATCCTCGGTGTTTCGTCGACTAGCCCACGACACCTCAAGAGGGCTCGACGGTGATTCTGGCGTCCCAGCATCACCCCCTCCGTCCCCCACTCAACTCAGCCCAGCTTACTTACCTGTATATCAGCCTTTCTTTCTTTCTATTGTGCTTGAGATCCCCAGCCAGAATCTTTCCGTCTCAACCACAGCCAGTTGCTGCTCCTCTCTGCTGCTTCAGATAAGTTCTTCACTGTGCGACGCAACTCTTGGCCATTGAATCCGACATCTCTGAGAAACCGGGTTGTAGAGTGTGCCACAAATCCTCGACATCCCACTTCCACTGGGTAAACCCAGACTCTCCATCCTCGCTGTTCCGCTTCAGTGGCTAGTTGAGCATACCGCAGTTTCTTCCTCTCATACGCCTCATCTACAGCATCCTCCCATGGCACTGTTAACTCCACCAGGTGAACAAGGCGTGCTGATCCAGACCACAAGACAATATCTGGTCGAAGGTTTGTGGTGGCAATCTCAGGTGGAAAAATAAGCCGTTGACCAACATCCGCCAGCATTTTCCAGTCTCTAGCAGCTTCCAGTTGTCCTGGGCGAGGATTGGTTTTAACACCTTTTCTTGGTGGTTGCTCTCCTGGGCGGAGGAATGTTGTCTTTGTGTGTAATGTTTTGATGGAACAGGTGGCAACTTATTGGTCATGTTACGCTTGTCTTCCAATGCTAAGGCCAAACATCGCAGCACCTGGTCATGGCGCCAAGTAAACCGTCCTTGGCTAAGAGCCACCTTACATCCTGTCAAAATGTGCCTTAATGTTGCAGGTGATGAACACAAAGGACATGAGGGATCCTCTCCTACCCAGAGGTTTAGGTTCTGTGGTGATGGGAGAACATCATATGTTGACCTTATAAGGAAACTGATCCTGCTCTGTTCCATTGACCATAGGTCTTGCCAGCCAATCTTGCGTTGTTCCACACTCTCCCATCTCATCCATTCTCCCTGCTTGCCCTGGGAAATGGCCTTTATACACCTCATCCTCTCCTCCTGCTTTTGCACCTCGTTGACTACAAGCTTCCTCCGTTCGCTGGGGCTGCCTTGTGCCATGTAGGAGGAGCTGAACTGAGACCAAGACCCCTCTTCCATGCTGAACTTGCCCCATGATATCACCAATTCGAAGGGCAGCCTTTGCATCCTCCACAGCTTTCTTTGCCACCCACTTTCTTCCAGTTTTCAACACAGGTGCTGCCTCCCTTACGCATTTGTCGCGTGACTCTACTAATGTCATTTCCAGTCGGACCTTGGCGCACTTAAACTCCTCGGTTAGAGCGGAGACAGGTAGCTGCAGTATTCCTTTACCATAAAGTCCCACTCTGCTGAGGCAGCGTGGAACTCCCAACCATTTCCTGATGTGTGAACTGATTAAAGCTTCCAGCTTCTCTACTGTTGTCAAAGAAACCTCGTACACAGTCAGTGGCCACAGCAACCTTGGCAGTAGGCCAAACTGAAAGCACCAGAGTTTTAGTTTGCCTGGTAAAGCGCTGCTGTCTATGCTCTTCAACCCTTCCACAGCTTGTTGTCTAACTTCTCCCACACGAACTGTGTCCTTTAGATCCCGTCGTACCATCTCCCAAGGCTCTTCACTGGCTTCTCAGACACTGTTGGTATTGCCTCACCATTAATGAAGAACGTTTTATCTACTACTTTACCTTTAATTATAGAGATGCTCCTTGATTTAGTGGGCTTGAATTGCATTCGTGCCCATTCAATGTTATTGGTTAATTTGCCCAATAACCGATTAGTGCAGGCTACTGTTGTAGTCATGGTTGTCATGTCATCCATGTATGCTCGAATTGGTGGTAGTCGTATTCCAGAAGCCAAGCTCTCCTCCCACTACCCATTTTGATGCCCTAATGATTACTTCCATTGCCATGGTAAAAGCCAGTGGAGAAATGGTGCATCCTGCCATTATTCCAACTTCTAGGCATTGCCATGTAGTGCTGAATTCTGAAGTTGAAAAACTAAATTGCAAATCTCCAAAGTAGGCTTTGACTAGATTTGTTATTGTCATTGGTACACTGAAAAAATCAAATGCTGCCCAAAGAAGTTCATGTGGCACTGAACCATATGCATTAGCCAAATCCAGGAATGTCACATGGAGCTCCTTCCTCTCCTTTTTAGCTGATTGAATTTGTTGCCAGATCACATTGATGTGTTCTAAGCATCCTGGGAAACCTGGAATGCCCGCTTTTTGTATTGAAGTGTCAATGAAGCAGTTCTTTAATAGGTAAGTTGACAATCTCTGAGCAATAATGCTGAAGAAAATCTTGCCTTCTACGTTTAATAGGGAAATAGGGCGAAACTGACTGATGCTGCTAGAATCTTTTTCTTTAGGTATAAAGACTCCACCTGCTCGGCGCCATGCTCTTGGTACAACCTGTTTTTCCCATGCTACTTTCATCAGTTTCCACAGGATTCGTAGAACTCCTGAAGCACTCTTGTACACTCTGTACGGAACTCCATTAGGCCCTGGAGATGATGAAGCCCTTGCTTTTTCACAGCTTGCTCTACTTCTTTCCACTTAGGTGCACAGTCCTCCATTTGGTATTCTGGTGGATTGATAGGTGGGATGTCTGAAGGAATTGACATAGGCTCCTGCCTTTTTGAATCTGTATGCGTTTCCTCCAAATATCTCTCCAACTCAAACTTAGATGCTTTTAGTGTGCCATTCTTCTCACTGGTGAATAACTTCTTTACAAATTTGAATGGGTCTTTATAAAAGTTAGTTCTCGCACGCTCCTTCTTTTTGTAGCGTTTCCGAGGCGCTCAGCTCTGCGCAATGTTGCAAGCTTATGTTTTATGACCCTTTGTAAGAGATTGAGTCCCTCCTTCTGACTTTCTTCTGCTCTTCTCCATTGCTTCCTCAGCTGTCTCCTTTCTCTAACTAAGCGTTCAATCTCCTGCTGCCGTCTAGACTTTCCAGGAATAGTTTGTACTTTTTCCTTCCTTTTTCAACTCCAAACCTCTCGCTTCCATATCGTAGATGATGTCCCCAAATTTATCCAGTTTCTTTTCAACTGTTCCACTTAACCTTTCCAATGCAAAGCAGAGATCTGTGTTTACTGTGTCCCATGCAGTTTTCTCACAAGCTCTTGGCCATTTAACTCCAGGCTTGTGCCCGTTGAGGTTCTTTTCTCTCTTACGCTGGTTTGTCTGCCGGGTTCACAAGGATCATTAGGTTCATCACTAACTGTGTCCATGCAAGTCCTCCTCACATCTATGACAGGGGTGCTGATATCCTGCGAACTGTGGTTTGCTTCCTGTCGCTGGATTTCATTCGACTGACTTGACTGACTTCGTAAGAAGTACTGATCAATGCGAGGCCCTTGTCCCTTCTCCCTCAAGCATTTCATTCTCCCTTGATGAATCTTCAAACCCCTGACTGTTGTCGCCTTGCTCCAGCCGCAGACACAAACCTGGAGTTCCATGTCTTTGCTAACTGCAGATCTTGAACTAGTCTTTTGTGAAGTACTCTCCATACTCATATCCGTTTCCGTTCCTAAGTCCTTAACCGTGTTGTCCAACGTTGAGTCATCTTCGCCCCGCTCTCGCAGACTCTAGGGGTATTTTTCTGTTTAATTTCTTTGAAGCCTTGGGCGGGTGTCTCCAGCATCCTGTAAACACAGAGCTGGATACTGCCGACAAGGGTAGCTAACCCTTGCCAGCCCCAATGGGGTCTCTTTCCTCCAGTCAGCTGTCTCTCCAGGCTGTCACGAGGTCTTTCCCTTGTTGCCAGCTGCACTATTCACAGCAGTCACTGGACGTATCCAGATCTTCATGATTTCCATTACATGAGAGTAGATGTTAAAACTTCATGCTGATTTGAACTTGGCTCTCGCCAAGATAAGCACCAACTAAGACGTAGCTTCACAGTAAACTAATGTGATCCATATGTGTCTCCATCCATTTGCGCTTCCTTCCATATGATGATGTAGATATCCTTCTGTCTGGTGTTGATGGCTGAAGTGTAATGCTGGCTCCAGGGATCAGCTTATTTTGCCTCCCTAGCGCATCAGCACACACAGCGGCTGCGATGCTGGCTCCGGGGATCAACCATAGTGCGGTCTCCCCAGCGCATCAGCATGACAACCGTCTGGATTGAGCTAAGTAGGGTACATCTCTGGGGTCTTCAAGTGGGCACCTTCCATCCTCGGTGTTTCGTCGACTAGCCCACGACACCTCAAGAGGGCTCGACGGTGATTCTGGCGTCCCAGCATCACCCCCTCCGTCCCCACTCAACTCAGCCCAGCTTACTTACCTGTATATCAGCCTTTCTTTCTTTCTATTGTGCTTGAGATCCCCAGCCAGAATCTTTCCGTCTCAACCACAGCCAGTTGCTGCTCCTCTCTGCTGCTTCAGATAAGTTCTTCACTGTGCGACGCAACTCTTGGCCATTGAATCCGACATCTCTGAGAAACCGGGTTGTAGAGTGTGCCACAAATCCTCGACATCCCACTTCCACTGGGTAAACCCAGACTCTCCATCCTCGCTGTTCCGCTTCAGTGGCTAGTTGAGCATACCGCAGTTTCTTCCTCTCATACGCCTCATCTACAGCATCCTCCCATGGCACTGTTAACTCCACCAGGTGAACAAGGCGTGCTGATCCAGACCACAAGACAATATCTGGTCGAAGGTTTGTGGTGGCAATCTCAGGTGGAAAAATAAGCCGTTGACCAACATCCGCCAGCATTTTCCAGTCTCTAGCAGCTTCCAGTTGTCCTGAGCTTTTATTTAGTTGTACCGAGACTCGATTGCTAGTCAATCATTCAATTGGAATCTCGGTACAACTGCATGTGAATTAATTAAGTGCAATTCCCCGTGCTCACATATTAAACACATTTTATCTGCACGTGAAGTGATGTGCCATCCTCGTGCCTAAATACAATTATACATTTTTAAACACGTGAAACACAGACCCGCTTATATCCCGTGTACCGATGACTATACACCAACATTTACACACAACACGAAACATAAACAAACTACACACAAGGGCGTGGCCACATTGCCACAGTCAGTTATTTTATATAACATATTATTTATATCTTTATAGGAGATTAAATGTATGCTATTACATATAGTTCTATTTTTTTTAGTGTAATGACTTCATAAGTGTCTTCTGAGTTTGCCTGTTGTAGAATCACACCACTATTGAATGAATATAGACTCAGGCTATATAATGTTAAGTTATATAGGTGGTCTATGAGGACAATATTCACATATAATGTTGGTGTTGTTAGAAATATTATATATTTCCTAGGGAATTGTGGGGCAGGGCCGGGAAGATAGAGCCAGGGGAGCTACACTACAAACTACACACCACACAACAAAGTGCAACCAAACTGCTCATGAACTGAAATGCCTATATTTAAATGCAAGAAGCATTAGAAATACACTTTTAGAATTAGAAGCCATAGTCAATGTGGATAACTATGACATTACAGAGATAACAGAATCCTGGTTAACTCCAAATGATGGAGATGAGTTTATCATGGAAGGATATAGGTTAGTTAGGAAAGATAGACACAATAAAAGAGGGGAGGGGTCGCAATATACATTAAAACAACTTAGAATGGGAAATACTGGAAAGTAATGGTAACAACAATGAATCAATATGGATTACATTAAATGAAATCAAATCTAAAGGTTTAATAATGGGAGCCTGTTGTTGGCCCTCAAGTTCTGATGAATCACAAAATGAAAACTTATATGCAAGCATCAAAAATAAGTAAGGAAGGGGACACTCTAATTATGGGAGACTTTAACTTCCCAAACATAAATTGGGACCACATGACCTCAGACAACAGTTCAGGAATGATAGAGTTAGTGCAAGATTGTTTCTTATCACAAATGGTGAATGCCCCAACTAGATACAATTCATGTCTAGATTATGGTATTAACAAATAATGAAGCAAGGATACACATCTCACAGGTAATAGAACCACTAGGAATAAGTGACCATAACATGATAAAGTTTGTGGGAAATAAATCAAGGGAAGTATATAAATCAAAGACAATGGTATACAATTTCAGGAGAGCAGATTACAAAGGAATGCAACAGGAGCTTCTGAATATAGACTGGGATAGAATACTAATAGATAATGAAGCTGAAAACAATTGGATTAAATTTAGGGATATGATGTTAGAAATGCAGGATACATTTATCCCAGAAATGAGAAAAGGTAAACCACGATGGGTAAATCGATTTATTAAGCTGGGTATTAAAAATAAAATAAATTATATCTTTCTATTAAATCAAAGGAGCAGCCTCACAAATAGAATACTGAGAGGCCTATAGAGACCTAAAAAAGCAGACCAGGAGAGCGAAAAGGGAACTATGTTAATGCTAAAAGGAAACAGAAAGAGGAAGTCAGTAGTTTATGTGACAGTAGTGGTAATTTAGTGACTAAAGACAACCAAATCGCAGATGTACTTAATCACTTGCTGAAGTGGTTTTTATCTTAGCCAACTAGGTGTTCACGTGTGGCAGCAATGCACTAGCAAAAGCCACAAGGTAGTGGCCTCAGCTCCCTAGCAACAAGCCTCCTATGTTGTTGTTGGCAATGGATTCTTTCAATGCAGCGGGTTTGTGCATTTGAGAAATTGATGAGAAACATATAGAAAACAAAAACATTAGAGGCAAGTATAACATGAACAGTAACGAAATAGAGGAGGCTATATATGAAAAGGACTTGGGGGTAGTAGTGGATGAATCTCTGGAGCCAATAAAAAGCTATAAAAAGGCAATAGAATGTTAGGTTATATAGCCAAGACAGTTGAATTCAATGAGATAGCCTATACTTAACCTGTTCTTTAATGTTTATTTGTCGGTAATGTTGGTAATTGGTCTTGCATTGGTCCCCTTTATGCTACTATAGTAGTAGAGAGCTGTTCCCTTGGATCAAGGTTAGCAGCTGAAGTAGGAGGACAGGAACACGAGCCACAATGAATGCTCTGTCAGGGGTTAAGTAGGTTAACTGAATGATTGATTCAGTGCATAGCTGATCAGGATGGCAAGTCTATTGCAATTTACTTGATTAATATTTTACACATTAAGTTTGCACGCTCCATGTGAACAGAATGTTTCCCTTCCGTATCTTTGTTAGATTATCTACTAGGCCTGTCCATTGGGAGAAGCTGTCACTGATGCTTCATTGTTTTTTTTGTGTGTTTTGTGTTCTTTTGCTGCTTGCAGTGCAGTGTTGCAAACCAGCCTTTCATTGAAGAGCATCAACGATTTGTTCAGGGCAAATAAGAAGCCAGGCCTTGGCAAACAATGCGCCCATGAAAGGGGAGGGAGGGTCGACTAAATGCAAATATCCACTTTCTGCAGAGGGGGGAGCCCTCCCCCAGTATTGACAGATGGCAAATCTCCATCCAATTTAGTGTTGGAACAGGCAGAGTTACTGCTGCTTAGTCCAGTGCCTGAAAGAGAGCCTGGACTGAAGCAGATTCAGTATTACTGGTAACTTGATCATACTTAGGATAAGCTACATGAATAAAGTTGAATAAACTTGTTTATATGGTGAAGACAGAGGGAATTGTTGTCTTGTGCACCTGAGGGGAGCCTTAAAGGTAAGAATTTGCAACCTGCTTCTGTGGGTTTAGCATGATATTTTGCATTACAAAGTACTGTACATTCTTAATGATAGGCTTACATTGCTGAGAATGGGTCTTCTTGGGTGTTTATTTCTAGTTTAATTTAGTTTTTATTCTATTTACAAAACGTGTATATCTATTTGTGTGCATTTGGTTTTATTTATTTTTTTAAAAATTGTATTATAAAATATAAGCAATATTTGTTTGTACTTTTTAGTCTTTACTTTGTGGGAAACGCCATTGGTGTGTGCTTGTTAAAAGTTGTGTTGATCTAAGCTGCTCTCACACAGGCAAACTAATTATTGTGGTTTGCTGATTTCCATTACATGAGAGTAGATGTTAAAACTTCATGCTGATTTGAACTTGGCTCTCGCCAAGATAAACACCAACTAAGACGTAGCTTCACAGTAAACTAATGTGATCCATATGTGTCTCCATCCATTTGCGCTTCCTTCCATATGATGATGTAGATATCCTTCTGTCTGGTGTTGATGGCTGAAGTGTAATGCTGGCTCCAGGGATCAGCTTATTTTGCCTCCCTAGCGCATCAGCACACACAACGGCTGCGATGCTGGCTCCGGGATCAACCATAGTGCGGTCTCCCCAGCGCATCAGCATGACAACCGTCTGGATTGAGCTAAGTAGGGTACATCTCTGGGGTCTTCAAGTGGGCACCTTCCATCCTCGGTGTTTCGTCGACTAGCCCACGACACCTCAAGAGGGCTCGACGGTGATTCTGGCGTCCCAGCATCACCCCCTCCGTCCCCACTCAACTCAGCCCAGCTTACTTACCTGTATATCAGCCTTTCTTTCTTTCTATTGTGCTTGAGATCCCCAGCCAGAATCTTTCCGTCTCAACCACAGCCAGTTGCTGCTCCTCTCTGCTGCTTCAGATAAGTTCTTCACTGTGCGACGCAACTCTTGGCCATTGAATCCGACATCTCTGAGAAACCGGGCTGTAGAGTGTGCCACAAATCCTCGACATCCCACTTCCACTGGGTAAACCCAGACTCTCCATCCTCGCTGTTCCGCTTCAGTGGCTAGTTGAGCATACCGCAGTTTCTTCCTCTCATACGCCTCATCTACAGCATCCTCCCATGGCACTGTTAACTCCACCAGGTGAACAAGGCGTGCTGATCCAGACCACAAGACAATATCTGGTCGAAGGTTTGTGGTGGCAATCTCAGGTGGAAAAATAAGCCGTTGACCAACATCCGCCAGCATTTTCCAGTCTCTAGCAGCTTCCAGTTGTCCTGAGCTTTTATTTAGTTGTACCGAGACTCGATTGCTAGTCAATCATTCAATTGGAATCTCGGTACAACTGCATGTGAATTAATTAAGTGCAATTCCCCGTGCTCACATATTAAACACATTTTATCTGCACGTGAAGTGATGTGCCATCCTCGTGCCTAAATACAATTATACATTTTTAAACACGTGAAACACAGACCCGCTTATATCCCGTGTACCGATGACTATACACCAACATTTACACACAACACGAAACATAAACAAACTACACACAAGGGCGTGGCCACATTGCCACAGTCAGTTATTTTATATAACATATTATTTATATCTTTATAGGAGATTAAATGTATGCTATTACATATAGTTCTATTTTTTTTAGTGTAATGACTTCATAAGTGTCTTCTGAGTTTGCCTGTTGTAGAATCACACCACTATTGAATGAATATAGACTCAGGCTATATAATGTTAAGTTATATAGGTGGTCTATGAGGACAATATTCACATATAATGTTGGTGTTGTTAGAAATATTATATATTTCCTAGGGAATTGTGGGGCAGGGCCGGGAAGATAGAGCCAGGGGAGCTACACTACAAACTACACACCACACAACAAAGTGCAACCAAACTGCTCATGAACTGAAATGCCTATATTTAAATGCAAGAAGCATTAGAAATACACTTTTAGAATTAGAAGCCATAGTCAATGTGGATAACTATGACATTACAGAGATAACAGAATCCTGGTTAACTCCAAATGATGGAGATGAGTTTATCATGGAAGGATATAGGTTAGTTAGGAAAGATAGACACAATAAAAGAGGGGAGGGGTCGCAATATACATTAAAACAACTTAGAATGGGAAATACTGGAAAGTAATGGTAACAACAATGAATCAATATGGATTACATTAAATGAAATCAAATCTAAAGGTTTAATAATGGGAGCCTGTTGTAGGCCCTCAAGTTCTGATGAATCACAAAATGAAAACTTATATGCAAGCATCAAAAATAAGTAAGGAAGGGGACACTCTAATTATGGGAGACTTTAACTTCCCAAACATAAATTGGGACCACATGACCTCAGACAACAGTTCAGGAATGATAGAGTTAGTGCAAGATTGTTTCTTATCACAAATGGTGAATGCCCCAACTAGATACAATTCATGTCTAGATTATGGTATTAACAAATAATGAAGCAAGGATACACATCTCACAGGTAATAGAACCACTAGGAATAAGTGACCATAACATGATAAAGTTTGTGGGAAATAAATCAAGGGAAGTATATAAATCAAAGACAATGGTATACAATTTCAGGAGAGCAGATTACAAAGGAATGCAACAGGAGCTTCTGAATATAGACTGGGATAGAATACTAATAGATAATGAAGCTGAAAACAATTGGATTAAATTTAGGGATATGATGTTAGAAATGCAGGATACATTTATCCCAGAAATGAGAAAAGGTAAACCACGATGGGTAAATCGATTTATTAAGCTGGGTATTAAAAATAAAATAAATTATATCTTTCTATTAAATCAAAGGGAGCAGCCTCACAAATAGAATACTGAGAGGCCTATAGAGACCTAAAAAAGCAGACCAGGAGAGCGAAAAGGGAACTATGTTAATGCTAAAAGGAAACAGAAAGAGGAAGTCAGTAGTTTATGTGACAGTAGTGGTAATTTAGTGACTAAAGACAACCAAATCGCAGATGTACTTAATCACTTGCTGAAGTGGTTTTATCTTAGCCAACTAGGTGTTCACGTGTGGCAGCAATGCACTAGCAAAAGCCACAAGGTAGTGGCCTCAGCTCCCTAGCAACAAGCCTCCTATGTTGTTGTTGGCAATGGATTCTTTCAATGCAGCGGGTTTGTGCATTTGAGAAATTGATGAGAAACATATAGAAAACAAAAACATTAGAGGCAAGTATAACATGAACAGTAACGAAATAGAGGAGGCTATGTATGAAAAGGACTTGGGGGTAGTAGTGGATGAATCTCTGGAGCCAATAAAAAGCTATAAAAAGGCAATAGAATGTTAGGTTATATAGCCAAGACAGTTGAATTCAATGAGATAGCCTATACTTAACCTGTTCTTTAATGTTTATTTGTCGGTAATGTTGGTAATTGGTCTTGCATTGGTCCCCTTTATGCTACTATAGTAGTAGAGAGCTGTTCCCTTGGATCAAGGTTAGCAGCTGAAGTAGGAGGACAGGAACACGAGCCACAATGAATGCTCTGTCAGGGGTTAAGTAGGTTAACTGAATGATTGATTCAGTGCATAGCTGATCAGGATGGCAAGTCTATTGCAATTTACTTGATTAATATTTTACACATTAAGTTTGCACGCTCCATGTGAACAGAATGTTTCCCTTCCGTATCTTTGTTAGATTATCTACTAGGCCTGTCCATTGGGAGAAGCTGTCACTGATGCTTCATTGTTTTTTGTGTGTTTTGTGTTCTTTTGCTGCTTGCAGTGCAGTGTTGCAAACCAGCCTTTCATTGAAGAGCATCAACGATTTGTTCAGGGCAAATAAGAAGCCAGGCCTTGGCAAACAATGCGCCCATGAAAGGGGAGGGAGGGTCGACTAAATGCAAATATCCACTTTCTGCAGAGGGGGAGCCCTCCCCAGTATTGACAGATGGCAAATCTCCATCCAATTTAGTGTTGGAACAGGCAGAGTTACTGCTGCTTAGTCCAGTGCCTGAAAGAGAGCCTGGACTGAAGCAGATTCAGTATTACTGGTAACTTGATCATACTTAGGATAAGCTACATGAATAAAGTTGAATAAACTTGTTTATACGGTGAAGACAGAGGGAATTGTTGTCTTGTGCACCTGAGGGGAGCCTTAAAGGTAAGAATTTGCAACCTGCTTCTGTGGGTTTAGCATGATATTTTGCATTACAAAGTACTGTACATTCTTAATGATAGGCTTACATTGCTGAGAATGGGTCTTCTTGGGTGTTTATTTCTAGTTTAATTTAGTTTTTATTCTATTTACAAAACGTGTATATCTATTTGTGTGCATTTGGTTTTATTTATTTTTTAAAATTGTATTATAAAATATAAGCAATATTTGTTTGTACTTTTACAGTCTTTACTTTGTGGGAAACGCCATTGGTGTGTGCTTGTTAAAAGTTGTGTTGATCTAAGCTGCTCTCACACAGGCAAACTAATTATTGTGGTTTGCTGATACTACAGCCTGAAGTCCATGAGAAAGTAATGAAATACAAAGACACAGTGGGAGTTGGATCCCAGTATAGGAAGCAAGGCAGAGGAGTAGAGTTTTAGGATATTAATCTTTGTTTTTAAAAGCCTTGCCTTCATACCAGTTACGGATAAAGGACAGCTATGAATAATTGCCAGCTTTAACAACACAATGAAGACCCAGGTCATGTACAAATGGCAGTTTTATTGACAAGGGTTGGTCAAAACACCACTATAGTTCATTTAATATTTATGATATGTACATATGAACTGAGGTCTAATAATGCATGTCTTTAATTATAGCAAACAGTTAAGACTGTATTAATTGTAATAATTAATAAAATTAATGTGTATTTTACTTATCCATTTTGTTTCTTGAAATAGTCGGCTGTCCTGTGTGACTTGAGTAAATGTTTATGAGGTTTCCAGAAGAAAAGCTTTTCTTTATAACCACATCAAAGAGGCCTCAACATGAAGGGTCACTCACACAATTGTGCCATTCTCTTGCTGCCCTCACCCCCCCTCAATTTCCACTTGATTAAACTCCAAGCTTCTTGGGTGAATCTGGAGGGAAAATGGTTGGCTAATTCTAAGACTGGAAGACCAAAACAAAGAATACAGAGACTCTTTCAGTCTATTTTCAATTAAAACCCAACATGGTAAAGTCTTAAATGATTTTCAGTTCACATATCAAGTTTACCTAACACTTTTGACATACAGTGCCTTGCGAAAGTATTCGGCCCCCTTGAACTTTGCGACCTTTTGCCACATTTCAGGCTTCAAACATAAAGATATGAAACTGTAATTTTTTGTGAAGAATCAACAACAAGTGGGACACAATCATGAAGTGGAACGAAATTTATTGGATATTTCAAACTTTTTTAACAAATAAAAAACTGAAAAATTGGGCGTGCAAAATTATTCAGCCCCTTTACTTTCAGTGCAGCAAACTCTCTCCAGAAGTTCAGTGAGGATCTCTGAATGATCCAATGTTGACCTAAATGACTAATGATGATAAATAGAATCCACCTGTGTGTAATCAAGTCTCAGTATAAATGCACCTGCACTGTGATAGTCTCAGAGGTCCGTTTAAAGCGCAGAGAGCATCATGAAGAACAAGGAACACACCAGGCAGGTCCGAGATACTGTTGTGGAGAAGTTTAAAGCGGATTTGGATACAAAAAGATTTCCCAAGCTTTAAACATCCCAAGGAGCACTGTGCAAGCGATAATATTGAAATGGAAGGAGTATCAGACCACTGCAAATCTACCAAGACCTGGCCGTCCCTCTAAACTTTCAGCTCATACAAGGAGAAGACTGATCAGAGATGCAGCCAAGAGGCCCATGATCACTCTGGATGAACTGCAGAGATCTACAGCTGAGGTGGGAGACTCTGTCCATAGGACAACAATCAGTCGTATACTGCACAAATCTGGCCTTTATGGAAGAGTGGCAAGAAGAAAGCCATTTCTTAAAGATATCCATAAAAAGTGTCGTTTACAGTTTGCCACAAGCCACCTGGGAGACACACCAAACATGTGGAAGAAGGTGCTCTGGTCAGATGAAACCAAAATCGAACTTTTGGCAACAATGCAAAACGTTATGTTTGGCGTAAAAGCAACACAGCTCATCACCCTGAACACACCATCCCCACTGTCAAACATGGTGGTGGCAGCATCATGGTTTGGGCCTGCTTTTCTTCAGCAGGGACAGGGAAGATGGTTAAAATTGATGGGAAGATGGATGGAGCCAAATACAGGACCATTCTGGAAGAAAACCTGATGGAGTCTGCAAAAGACCTGAGACTGGGACGGAGATTTGTCTTCCAACAAGACAATGATCCAAAACATAAAGCAAAATCTACAATGGAATGGTTCACAAATAAACATATCCAGGTGTTAGAATGGCCAAGTCAAAGTCCAGACCTGAATCCAATCGAGAATCTGTGGAAAGAACTGAAAACTGCTGTTCACAAATGCTCTCCATCCAACCTCACTGAGCTCGAGCTGTTTTGCAAGGAGGAATGGGCAAAAATTTCAGTCTCTCGATGTGCAAAACTGATAGAGACATACCCCAAGCGACTTACAGCTGTAATCGCAGCAAAAGGTGGCGCTACAAAGTATTAACTTAAGGGGCTGAATAATTTTGCACCCAATTTTTCAGTTTTTATTTGTTAAAAAGTTTGAAATATCCAATAAATTTCGTTCCACTTCATGATTGTGTCCCACTTGTTGTTGATTCTTCACAAAAAATTACAGTTTCATATCTTTATGTTTGAAGCCTGAAATGTGGCAAAAGGTCGCAAAGTTCAAGGGGGCCGAATACTTTCGCAAGGCACTGTATGTTTGTTATGACTAGGGCCCTGCGAAATTCCCGGGAGAATTAGAACGACATGACAAACCTGTAATTTAGTCCTAAACCTCAAGATGTCCGTGTAGCCACTCCAGCTAAACTGATCAAAAGAATAATTATGTTATCAACTCATTACATTCTGGCTAATTAGAAAACACCCCCTAATTACGAGGGACAATTATTGCCATTCTAGAAATTGATGCGTTTAAAGAAAAAGCTTAACTCGAGACTTTGTTTTAGAACAAATAGATGCACCAACAAACTCAAAAGGCATTTCTTTGAGAGATCGCATGCAGCAATATCCATCTGGTGTGCTGCACACTGATGGGTATAATTATTTTGAAAGCCGTGAAGTTAGAATTCATCAAACATATAATAAAGTTGCAGAATTAATAAATACATACCGAGCACTGGCATGAGAGTTGCACAGCACAGATGGCAGAATAAACAGTGTGATGTTCAACTTTTCCACAAAGTTTTTGAAAAATTGATGAGTTACTACAACCCTGATCATTGCAGAATAAAACCACGTATTCCAAAGTTTGATGCTTACTGTAAATCAACATGTTTACCTAGATTGCTCCAGTAAAAACACAACTGTATAAATGGGTAATTGTATGTAAAAATAATGTGATATCTTGTAACAATTGTAAGTCACCCTGAATAAGGGCGTCTGCTAAGAAATAAATAATAATTTTACCTTTATGTTGACATTAATTCTAATTCTAACTCCTTGGAATTTTTGAGCCTACAGGATTCCTTATAAACTGCATTATAAATCTTAGATATTGTCGTGCCAATCAAAACTCGGAGAGTGTCTTTTAAAAAAAGCTCACTGTGGTTCAATGATACAACTCGTAAGATGAAATATGAGGGTCGTAAACTAGAACGGAGATGGCGGGAATCTAAACTGCACATTCATTACATCACAGAAGGGCTGCCAGGTTAAATATAGGAAGGCTCGGGCATTTGCTAGATCATCATATTATTCTAATTTAATTGAAACAAATAAAAATAACCCTAGATTTCTTTTTGCTATTAATTAAATTAATGAATCCTTCCCCTAATAGTCCTACCATTGACATTGGCTCCTCTCACAGCTGCAATGACTTATTACATTTCTTTAAAAATAAAATACTAGACATCAGAAACGAGATTCCACAGACACCATCTATTAAGGAGGACTCCAGCACAATTTTACCAACTACACCTATTAAGGCTACTATGGTGGCTTTTTCTTTGATTACCTTGCAGGAACTGACAGTGCTAGTTCAACATATGATAGCTACTATATTATCTCTTGATCCTATTCCTACAACACTATTAAAAGATGTTCTTGGTGTTATTAATACCCACATTTTAAAAATTATAAATGGTTCACTTTCCTCCGGTATAGTTCCCTCATATGCTTAAGAAACACAATTTGGACCCTAAAGTCCTCAATAACTATAGGTCAATCTCCAACCTACCATTCTTAGATAAGGTTCTAGAGAGAGTTGTTGCAATTCAATTTCAAACATTTCTAACTGGCAATACTGGCATATTTAAGTACATATTTAAATTGATATTTAACAGTATTTTCAATTGGAATAAAGAATATATTGGAATACTGATAGTTGTACGTCACATATTAGACCTGGTATCAGAATCAGTATCTGATGCCTCTTTTCCACTGTACAACCAGGCCATGCCAGGGAGGTACCGAGCCCTCACAGTGCGGTTAAGGCAATACTGGCATATTCAAGAAGTTTCAGTCTGGTTTTCTGGTCTGGTTTTCTGGTTTGCACTGTTCCAAATGATGGGTTTTCTGTCCCAAATAATAAACACAGCTTGAAAGAATACACACAAAGACACACACACAATCACAAGTCCAGAGAGAGTGCTAAAGTGCTTGTGGTGAAATACAATTTATTCATGCACAGTTGTGAAGCGTTGTCCGGGTTTAGTGCTGGCCTGTAGCAACAGCTCTGGATCGTATTAGCTGTCTAATAATAACAAACAGTATAATTAGACTTGACAAACAAACAAAACACTCACGGTTAAATCAATTTTAATATTATATATGGTTTATTGCAAAGGCTGGTGTTGCTTTGAGGCGAATACCCCAGAAATGCTGTATCAATTGTAACATAACACTGACATACTGTACAGGACATAAAACACCCTACCCTGCGAAATGTGCACAGTTTGAAGTCTTCTGTTAAAAAGTAGACCACAGTAAAAGATTAGCAAAGTGTAATAAAGCAAAGACTAGCAAAGAACATTTGATCTCTGAATTTCAAGTTTGACTTTGTAAGGTTGCTGCTTCATACAATTCAATTACATTTTTACAGGTATATGTTATATTTCATACATATACGCCAGTTTCCAGTTTTGCTGATGACCCTGGACATTGTTGTGGTGGTTCCCATAACAACAGAGTTAACAGCAGCTTAGTTCTGTGCTCACTAATGTAAAACGAACAGCAGTGCAGTCAAATTCACTGAAAACAAAAAGTAGAGTCTCTGCTGTTTGTTTTTTTTCTTAATGTTGTTGTTTTGTATCTCCAGTATACTTTATGGTAGGTGGCCTGAAAACACATTTATTTTCTAGATACAGTTTCTGCAGAATTATTTAGACACTTTCTAAGTTTAATTACGCAAAGTTTTAGATTGTATAGTTGTGTAAAAATCAGTTCCCTTCTCAAACTGCAGACATCTCTTAAGTGTTAATAACTATGTTGTCTACTCTGTTTTGCCTTGTATGTCTTTTAATAGTGTTTTTTCGACGGCTTTAAACTGTCTTTGTTCTTGGTCTTAATTATATATTTAATATCTTATGGGCATCTTGATTATTGACTTTTCAACAACAGAACTGTTCAATGCAGTCCAGTAATGGCACAGTCCATGAATTATATTGCTGTTTTTTATTTTTGTTCAAAAACACAAGGACATTCGCAGCATATAGACTTTTTTTTTTTGCTGAAAATATAGGTGTCCTTGATCTGATAGCTCTGTTCTTTAAAGGCATTATAAAGTATGTCTGTGGCCTCATTTATGTCCTGACAATCTAGAGTGAGCATGTACAGTACAAGCCTGCATTATGTTGTGTTAATATTTTCCTGAACTTTCTAAGCTATGCTAGCAGTATATCAAGTACTCTTAATTCTACATACTAGCAGCAATATCCAAATCCTACTTATGGCACATAATGTATTATTCTGTGTATAAGAAGAGGATTTATTGTTGAAATGAATGGGTCTGTGGACAGTAATCACTCTCTGAACTGATTGTTCTAAGATTTTAGACAGTAAGGGAAGCTGGATCACAGGCTGAGCGTTTGCCAAGTGATCTGCATCTTGATACGGCTTCTTTAATAATAGGGGGAACAATAGCTGTTTTTAATGCTGATGCGACCATTCCAGCTCTGAGGGAACAGTGAACCATAAACCGCAATTAAATTTTATCTGAAAACTCCCTCAAAATCATACTGGGGCTGTCAGAACACTATTGCTGATGGATTGCAAGGAAGCACGATTCTCTAAACTGCAGGGAAATAGCAAAAACAATTACTATCAGTAGAACTAATAATGGATATGCCAAAGCCTAGTTTACTGCTGATTATATTGATAAGAAAACTCTTCACTTTCTTTTGTTTTACCGCACCACATGTCTGATATAGCTAGAAAGAAATGTAGATACCAAAAATACAATTAAATGTCACAAAACTAGAAATTCACAACCTAAGAGTACCTAAAAACTCTTGAATTAAATACATACATTTTTAAATTCTAGTTTGAGTTTTTGTGCTCCTGACATATTGGAGTAAATGGCTTTGGTGAATTTCCCACATATACAGTATCACTCTTACATAGTTCTATGGCTTTTGAAACATGTGTTGTAATGAGGGTACTGTAGATAATATAGACTCTACAGATAAGTCTGGTTATACATTCATAGCCCTTCTCCACTGATACATCTGACCCATGGGGGCTCGGTACGGTACGGGTATGGGTGGTTCTCCACTGGCTATTTGTCGGGCCGAGCGAGAGCCGTGAAACTCTGGCCTCCCAAGACATCTGAATCCGGCTGCGAGCCAAGCCGAGCCAGGGGTGGGGTTAAGGGTTTTCGTCATTACTTTGCATCAGTCAGTACACTCCAGAAAGACAAACGACAAGCATGGCAGGCAGCGAGTGTGGTGAGAGAAAAGTACAGCCTTGGGACGCTGCGGAAGTGCAGGCTCTAGTTTCTCTGTGGGCAGATAGAAGTGTTCAGGAAGATCTGGAGTCGTGCATTAGAAATGAGAAAGTTTATGCCCAAATTTCGGATGATTTGAAGCAAATGGACATAATGTGCGGGTACGGTACACTTAACTCACACACTCAAAAACACAAAATTCTACCAAATTTCTCATCCTTGACCTTTATTATATTAAAATAAAGGGAAAAAAGCAAAAATAAAACAATTCTAAACTTATTTACAAAAATTTAGTCAAACAAAATACTGTACAGCTGTACCATACTGTAAGGGCAGGTTCCCCTTAACCACACTGTGAGGGCTCGGTACCTCCCTGGCATGGCCTGGTTGTACAGTGAAAAGAGGCATCAGATACTGATTCTGATACCAGGTCTAATATGTGACGTACAACTATCAGTATTCCAATATATTCTTTATTCCAATTGAAAATACTGTTAAATATCAATTTAAATAAGTACTTAAAGGTTGCTGAAATTTGGTAGTGATGTTTAGCTATATTGTGCACTGAGAGGCAGAACAAAACAGACACTGAAACTATTGTAAGCCTTTTAGGAAAAAAATATTTTAAATGTGCACTTTGAACTGAAATGAGTGTTGTATGTTTTACTCCTGCAAGAGGAGCTGCATCTCTTTGTTTTAAATAGTGTGACTTTTAAATAGTGTGACTGAGTATGTTTTCTACTGGTATTTGTGCATCTTTTTATATGTATGTTTTGTTAACTGGATTGACAACGCTTCTGAGTTTAACTGTGTTGACTTTTTGGCTCCTGACAAGTTTATGGATATATGTTTTTGTTTTTAAAGAGAACTATTTCAGTTGTGTATTTCAGATGGGTATTGTAAAGTTAGGTCTTTGTTGTGAAGGATGGGGACGGGCCTTTTTTTCCCTGTAACAGGGCGAGGTGCCCTGTACATTGTTTTGTTTATTTATTTTTTAGAATGGGGTCCCCCTCCGCCCCTGTGTTATTTTGTATTATGATTTAGTAATGTTTTGTATTTTAGATGACGGCGAGCGCCGTATGTTTTGTTATTGTTTTGTGTAAATGACGACGTAGCCGATTGTTTGTTTATTTTGGGTAGTAGCGTGGATGGGAAACCCCATCCACAGTAGTAATTAATAAACTCGTGCAGATTGTGGCGAGGGTAATAGAATAATTGCAAGCTAGTTAAACCCCTCGCCACGATATAAAAAGCCTGCTGATCTCTAGCCCGGGTGGGTGTGAGAGAGAGAGAGAGCGAGAGAGAGAGAGAGAGAGAGAGAGAGAGAGAGAGAGAGAGAGAGAGAGAGAGAGAGAGATACAGGATCAGTGAAGGCTATAGCTCAGCCTGACCTGTGTTTTATTTAATTATTTGGTGTGCGAGATTTGTTTTTGTTAACCCTTTTATTTCGCTCTGTGAGCAAAGTGTTTTTGTTTGAACATTTTATTTATTTTTGTTATTAATAAAAACGGCAGCCAGCCTTTACCTGCAGTACTTCCCTGGTGTCAGTATTTTGTTCCTGCTTCTGCCGTGACGTCAGACCACTCAGTCACCCTGTCAGATTCCCTTTGATGGAGTGACACATGTGGTAGCAGTCAGTATTGTTGGGGAAAGCTAACTACAAATACATGTGATAACTTCCAGATAACACGAATACACTGTGTTCCAATAACAAGGCAACACTTGTGAAATCAATCACCAATGTTTCTGATAAAATAACAACAATACAAAGAATGTTAGCCTAACATTTTAACTTGCCAGATTATTTTTAGTGATGTGTTGTGAAAAGTTCTGAATTGCACAACAGCATCTGGGCTCCAAAACCTAGACGTTTGATGGAACCCAGATTAGGAGCATCACAGAGCAGAGCATTTTCTGCAGTTATTTTGTAGCATCAGTACATGTGTATCATTATTGTACCATGCAATTGATTCAATATTAATAACAAAAAGTAGTAGGCAATCATGTTTTAGTTAATTGGGATTTTAGTCTATAGACAGGGGTTCTCATAACTTTTATCATGAGGTTCTGATGCGAGTACCAGTAGAAATGGTTTGGTACTCACCAAAATTAGGAGTCATCATCCAAGTCGTTGTCTAGCTCCACCTCCTCCTCCGCCAGTTCAAACAACTGGGATGTCAAGGATCAGGGGTGCAAATATGAAGCTAGATTCTAGATTAATTCGTTAGCAAACATAGATGATGATGATAGTTTCTCGTTAGATATGGACTACTGAAATTACCCACCCACACTTATCCACATACACAGGAGAGAAGGTTTGTGTCATGTATGAGAAGTTGTAAGGGGAGCTTGATTAGGGCGGTATTTAATAATTTAGCACCAGTAGGCTGTCAGGGCAAAAAGGGGTGAGGCTGATAGGCACGATCAATATTTGTTTTTTAAAATGTTGACATGTGAAAACCCACACTCACAAGCAGGACTGCTTAATGGCAGTGTGAGAGACAACAACAATAGTTTATGAATGTTTAAGTAGGAGTCCAGATTGCTGTTTATTACAATGTTTAACAAATCATCACGCATGTTCTGTCTGTTTATGTTAATAGCCTACCAGCAAATTCCAGCCCTGGGGATTCAAAAGCAAAAACCAAAACACTTCTTCACTTTATTAGCGCTGTTAAACACGTTAGCTTGATGACACAACAGTATTAATAGAAGGATATAAGCGAGGGGAAAAAAAATGTATTTTAAGTAAAATGCTTAAGTAAATGTATTTTTTTAAACTGACATTTAAATGTAATGGTTCTCAAACATTGACACCCCCTCTCATCCATGCTCTGTTTATTACTACATCCCTCTTCTCTGAATGGACAGCTAAAACGAGATCCCTGCTATCATTGGTTGTTTCAAGTGTCCATTAAAAGAAAATTATTGATGTTATGAACTGGAGTGATTCCGCCTATTGTTTTCCATGTTGTTTTTTTTAATAAAACATTGATAGCGCTAGCAGGGATGGACTTTTTAGTGAATTGGAACCCTCCGGCCTTAAGTGAAATATGGGGACTGGTATTTAATTATGGTCAGCAATAATAAGCTCAGTTACCCAGAGATCGTTGACAGATCCCAGAGACCTTGAGACTCAGTAGAAAATCTGGAAGTTAGACAGGTATGAGTCACAGCCAGATAATATTCTTGACCTTGCGAGCGTGAGCCCCCTCGCTGCCTACATGAAAAATGCTTTCCTGTTAAAAATGTACTGACGGTAAGCATTTTTTTATTGGTGTGAATGTATACTTGCGTACCAGTTATGTGAACCCCTTTCTATAGCACAAAGTTAATTCATTTTCACATTTGACTAAGGTTGTTTTCTGAACAGGAGACCCACCTGTTTGTGCCTGTTCTTCATTTTGATCTTTGTTGTGATCTGTCCATAAGCCCAGCAATTATTGGTGCATGATCTGGTAAATTCCACTCTGACACACTGAAACACAGCAAACATTCCACTCCAGCTTTAGGCACATCAGGGGAATCTTTGATCTTTTCCCTGATGTAAACTTTCTCTGTCTTATGTTTGAAAGACCTGCTCCCTCTGACAACAGAGCCTAAGACACAGGATGTTGTGTCCCACACAGCCTTAAGGGGCAGTTTTTTACAGGTCTGAAATAGGGCAGTTATCTTAACTAATGTATTCTTCTTGTTGTTTAGAATCACTGAATATCATTCACTGTTTCAGTCAGAAAGCCTGCAGTTTAATACAAATGCACCCACTATATAGCAGTCAGATGTCTTCTCTCTAAGTACTGTACACTAGAGTGTATCCATTAACCTGTTATCCTACGACACTATGACCCCAGTGGAGGTAAGAAATACTGCATTTGTTCAGTTTTAAAGCACCCTGAATAAACTCCTCAAAAGTGACCCTATACCAGGACTATATGAAAAGTGCAACATTTTTCTTATTTGCCGCACCACTGAGTAACTTACCCGTAACTTTTAACACTCATAATCATACTGCAAAACTAAAATGATCTATGTATAGCTTGACAAACATTTCAATAAAACTGTCGGTAAAACTTTCTCATCAGCTTTGTTAATTTAGTTTTTGTTTTGAAGTATTACTAAGAAAAGAAGAATATGATTTAATCTCCTCTGTTGAAGCTTATGCTAAAAGTAGCATAAAACAAATGGTGCAATTCATTACTTCAGTAATTTACTATTTTTCCTATTTTCCCTGAGCACTAGATTTATTTTCTAAACCAGAAGCCTGGTTACTACGATATTTTTCATAGGCCATCTGACCTGTAGAATAAAAGGCATGAATGAAAGTGTTTATTTAGTATTAAAGTGTTAGAAGATCAGGCAACATTGGCAAATAAGGACAAGCTGTTCTTGTACTGTAGTCAATAAAATTCCTGGACTTTTGCTTTGGGTTGCTTAGCAAAGTCTGCTCATCTGGAGAGGCAGAAATGACCCGTGCTGACTAAGTGTCTTGACTTTATATTACATTATTATTATACGATGGATAAAACCAAATATAAATAATGAAAAGGACAACTTAATGAACCAAGTTTATTATACGACAAATGCAAACAATTGTACAGAATGAAATAGCCGGTATTGAGCTATAATTTCATCCTCAGGGATATCAAAATGGGTAATGCAGACCCTAAATACTTTCCCTTCTCAGTACAGTGACTGGGCTGTTTAGGAAGGCTAGGAGCCTGCATTCTCCGTCATAAGAAATAAGTTATGACTGCTGCCATAATGCTCTTTCCTATCAGCTACTTTCTGACTTTTTCTTTGCGCCCAAATAAGACCAATTTGAAATTGGACTTATTTGTGGACCCTTTTAGATCTGGCACAACTGTTCTGCCACTTCATGAATCTCATTTTAGTATCACAAAAGCCCCACGTACATTTTGCACATGCATATAATTAAGGCTTGACACGCCTTAAAGTGCATGGCTAATGAGCGGCGGAGCGCATTTTGGTGGTGCTAACAAGGCCTTAACTTGCCAAAATTGTCATGATACATACAGGGCAATTTTAAGGCTGGTGTAAACTCTGCGCTATGGCCTTAATGCCGTCCAAACGCTTGATATATGCCCCCATTTCAGTAGATATTTTAGTTTTGTCTCTTACTAATTATATTGAAGCTTAAAAAAAACATAAACATGACATACAGTATGTAAAGTCCTGTCTAAAAATAGAGAGTACTGCAGTGGGTCAAACTGAATCTGCTTTGCAATCATTTGGGACTGTAAATAAATTACAGTGACGTCAGTGCAGCTACCAGCAGTACACTTCATTTAATCAGTGATAATTAATGATAAATACTTTGTTTAAATGCCATTCTGGGTCTCCGATGTACAAAATGTTCTGTCTTTCCCATATGATGTACTGTAGATATGGATAATTCAGTCCTACACACACCCTACAGTTGTTCCCTTACAAAAGATTAACCATAAGAGAAAAGATAAGCGAGACCCATGATGCTGTACATTTGAAAAATAGTTTATTAACTAAATAAAAGAAAAAAACTGATCTGGAAATGCAAGGCAGATCAAACAAATACATACATTTTAAGCTTTTGGCTTAGATTCTTAGAGCCTCAGCCAGCACCAAAAGCCTTTTCTGTAATATCAATGACTGTCAATTCTTTCATTATCAGTACAGATAACGGAATACAGGTACTGTTATAGGAATCTATAGGTTATCACTGGCATTCTAAGATGTCATATCTATGGTCAACTCCATTCACCCAATTTCCAATATGGTTGGAGGTCACACCTTGTTTGAAAATAATATACTTGAGTGTTAAATGTTGTGGCACACTTACACTAAGTTATTTGAACTTTGTAAAGATTTATAAGGTTCAATGTTTTTTATTTTTTATAATGTTAATGTTTTACAAATGGTATAATACCACAGACGGTGGGTAAACAGCAATTACTGAAATGTGTACAGTCATCACATCACATGAAGTATGTTTTGAAAGCAATAAAAAGTCACTACACCCATTAGTTGTCATTTGTATAACAAAGAGACTAAAATAGTCTTCATCTGGCATTGTCTATTGTGATTTTCCCTGAGATACTCTGTCCTCCTGAGAGATTTAATTAGTTTCATGGAAACAGGAAAGCACCACCCATTATTTCACTGCTGTCATACTTCAATAACTGGGTAGGATAGTAGGGCTTCAATTTCACCAGCATAATACTAGGAGATGATTGTCACATCAGTCTTGTCTATGTTGTCCTACCCTGAAAAAAAGTTGCAATCTACTGGGCGGTATTTACTTGGCTTTGTGGTTTGCTCTTGTGGTTCATTATGTCACCAGAACTCACTGAGGGAATGATATGATCCGTTTTGATATATTTCTTAATTGTTATAAGATGGTTCGATAAAATTCGTACTCCTTTCTTATCTTTCATTTTCTCATTTTTCTATTTTTATTCCTTTGTTATTTTTACTTATTTCCTTTTGCGTGCTGGTATTTATTTTAGAAAATCTCTCCTCTGGGATACAAGACTTTTTTTTGTAGTTTTTTCAAGTAGAAACAGGCGCACATTCTTTAGTAGAGCAATAATTTCAATTTATGCATTTGGGCTTCTGTTTTTCTGTTTTTATTAATTTCATTTTTGAGTGCTGTGACAGAATGGCTGGGTGGACAGAGACTCGGAGACAGTAAAACTGCAGTTTAAGCGCTACCGCGCATTTTTAATAAACACAAAATAAAAAAGTTTAACAAAAACAATCACGAACCACAAAAATGAAAAACAAAAAAACCCTCACCCAAGCAGTGCTATCACGGTGAGTTTTTTTTAAACAAACATTTCAGGAGCATGTGTCTCTCTCACAGGCTCTCCCCCATGGAGCTGTGTAGCTCCCTTATATACCATGTGGCCAGGGTTGATTGAGAACTCATAATTCAATCAACACCTGGCTACATTCTGCACATGTATTTGGCAGGGATAGGAATTAACCCTATTCCTGCCAACCACCACCACAAACACACCCAAGACAACCAGGGCTGGAATCTTAATTTCCAGCCCTGCCATATCTAACACACACTTCCATATTTACACATTCAGGGCTTCTGCCCTGCCACAAGTGCTTATTTTTTTTTGTTGCTATTTTCGAGTTGTATGTAAATCTGTTTCTTTCGGGGCTTTTGCTTTTTATATACTGTATGAAATTATTGTTTTCGGTTACTTTCCAAAATTCTTGGGTGTTTTTTTTTCTGTCACGATATGTACAGTATAGCAATTCGACAGTACTTGCACACTTAAGTTGTATATTTTTTCCTTTGCTGTCTTATGGTCACGGGCACATTCTTCTGGGGTTTTTATGCTTCTTGGCATTGTTTTATATTTCGCCACAATTTGCAATTCTGTTTTAAATTCTCCCTAGCTAACTATAATACAGCTTTAAATCCCATGAACAAGCCTTCTAATTGTAGTCTCCAATAGAAATGTAGGAATTTGCTGGCACTCAGTAGTTAGGGTGTGTTTAAAGTATTCAGAAAGAATCATTGAAAGAGGGAAGTTGCCCATCTGCACTGGGAAAGGTAGTTTGTTTTTGTTTTTTGTATGTTTTTTTTTAATGGGAAAGGGTGAAGTCAACATGAATTGAGTAACCATTGAGTTTTTCTGGTGTTTTTGGGCTATACACCGATTTCATTTTTTTTTTTGTATCGGGGGTGTTTTATTGTTTGTTTTTTTATTGGTTAAAACCGAAAATCAGAAGCCCTGCTTATTATTAATTATAATTAATAAAGACAATTTTTTATTTTGTAACAAACTGATAATTGTGGCGCTTCCCTTTTGAACCACTGTGTGTATATATATATATATATATATATATATATATATATATATATATATATATATATATATATATATTCTTTTAACAGGGTTTGCTCCTCATTTAAATAACAGAATGGCTCCAAGTTTATGACTGCTTACACCTGGTGTTAATTTGATACTAAACAATAGTGTATTATGATTGAATCCCCGATTTTAAATGAACTGGTAATAGCGCATGCTTTCCTCTCAGTTTATGCTAGGCAATAAATGTTCTGTGAATTTTAACCAAAGGCCTGTATTTTATGAACACATTACTTCTCCTCCTGTAACGTGTAAGGTTCATTGTTCCCTGTGTATTTTGTGCTGATTTATATTTAATTCCTTTACTGTGTTTATTTATCTTTTGTTTGAAAGGGAAAAAAACAGTATTTTGTGCTGTTGCTCAATTGTATACCCCATTGCAAAAGATGCACACAGTTTTACACCAATTCAACCTGATTAATGTAAAGCTGTTTTATATACATTTATACAGGGACTGTGATTTAATGAGGATTCATTTTTTTTCTGATGATTTAATTTAGTGTGATGACTATATTTTGTCTCTTAATAATATGTTATTATAGTAAAGCTATTGTATCGTGTTTTGTTTTCCTTATACTAATTATATAAATGTTTGGGGGAACAAATTAAAGCTTCAAGAAAAATTGAACGTGGAGAGGTAATCTTGTAATAACTGATGACAAGGTGCATTTAATATAAACATAAAGATCTCTGAAATTTACTTACAATTGTAGGTTATTTCAGAGCTCAGACACTGTGTGTTTACTTCAATACAAGAACAAACAGGCTCTGAAATGAAGGCAGGGGAGTTCAGAATACCACAAAGCAGACTAGAAGTACTGGTACAGCAGACTGTCTAATCTGAACCAGCTGAGGCGAGACCCTGTCAGTGTATTGATCCAACTGAGAGGACCATACTAAAAATGCCTTGTCTAGTGTTTATGTTAAGTATTTGATCATTATATTTGATCAAAAAGCATTCATAATTCAATGAATAAAACAAACAGAGAACAATAATTAGAATGCATTCCATTATTATCGGATAGTTTTGTCTATAGGTCAGTTTGGATTACTGTGGTTCGAACACTGTTTTAAAGAATTTAATAGCATGGAACCAAGTGCTAGACACTGCTATTGAATTCCTTATGTGAAACCTATAGTACAGTTGCAAAGGGTGAAAACAGAATTGCTGATACAAGTTATTATTATTATTTGTTTATTTAGCAGACGCCTTTATCCAAGGCGACTTACAGAGACTAGGGTGTGTGAACTATGCATCAGCTGCAGAGTCACTTACAACTACGTCTCACCCGAAAGACGGAGCACAAGTGACTTGTTCAGGGTCACACAATGAGTCAGTGGCTGAGGTGGGATTTGAACCGGAGACCTCCTGGTTACAAGTCCTTTTCTTTAACCACTGGACCACACAGCCTCCTTACCTGGATAACTAGGCAAACATTTAAAGCAGTGGGGAGTAGTCACTTGAGTTGATAAAAGAAACAGTTAGAAGCATGTAACTTTCTATGGCAGACAGACAGATAAGAACTAGATCTCAGGTGGTGATGAAATATAGGGAGAAACCAAAATCAGAGGTGCAGGTATAGATCCACTGATGTTATCCTTTCAAAATGACTGCCTGGACAGATGGAGATTAGACCACAGTTCTGCCAGAAGAAGAACAGCGCTCCCTGTGTGCTACAGAGAAAGTGAAAACAATACAGCTGACTAAGCTGTGGCAGCAGAATTAATTTTTTTTATAATAAGCTCACTATTAATGGTACATTGTGCGGTCTAGTTTATTACTGCTTGCATATTCATGCAGTGTGGCAGTTCTGTAGCCATAGACAGAGTAGATTGTGATTTTCCTAGGGATTAATGCTTTGGGGCTGATGAGAATAAGTTTGGAAGACATCAACACTTTGCATGGTACTGCTGGATATTGCTACAGAGCCTCAGAATATGAATGTGCCACCGTGTCTTTAAGAGGCACCAGGATGGGAAATCCCTGTGGTATAAAGAAGCTAGTACACCTAAAGCAATACTTCAGGTCTGTAACTGCTATTCTAACTTAGGCTCAGTCTTTACTACAGTGTAGTTTATTTACAGGTAAGTACCAAGTTAAGTACAGTATCAAGACAACAAATTAGAGCCCCTGTGCATTTCACCAGCTGCATTGGGTTTCCATGCTAGCATGTACATCCACACGTACACAAGGGATTAAAATGCAGGAAAAGTAATGACATTGTTGATTAAAGAAAATAATCTAGAAGAGTGGTTATAATTAAATGATGTGCACTGCATCTGTGTGGTCACACTACTACAATATGCTAAAGCATTTCATAACCCCCATGGCAAGTTGTCAAACATGACAGATTTTACTGTAGGTCTCTAATTTTACTTTAAGGCATACAAATTAAAGAGTTTTCCACACACCAGGTGTTCAAAATATGTGCTGTGTTTGATTGGCTTTGTATCCTTTTGACATTTCTGTCAACTTTAATGAATCACGTTCCCGTGGCCACCACATATTAAAATATATTTCATTTCCTGGTTTGGCTCACATTTAAATTCTCTGTGGAATGTACCTGTCAGAGATCCAGTTTATTACCTTTTGGAACTTATCTTAAGCCCACACTCTTTTCACAAGGACCCCATCATAAAGAGCAGGGAAGATTACAAGTTTTATTGATGTACAGGTGGGATGTTTCTTGCCACCTGGGAATTTACCCTTTGGCAAAAATATACCTTTTTCCACGACAATCAGTGTCACCATGTGTTAAATGCTTTCATCTGTCTGTTGGATTTGTAAAAAAAAGAAACAAATCTAAATTAAAAGGCACAACGTGTTTATGTAAGGGTCTGGTTACGGAGTTTACTGTTTGACAAAGTGAATGTTCATTTGGTCACATTTAAAAATATGTGCCTACTTACAATGCATTCATATCTTCCCACATACACAGGCATATGTGCCTCACAATTGTGGGTCCTATATACAAAGGCTGATTGTTTTTATGTATGGCATTTTTGATGAATTAAAAAATGTTTTGCATCCAATAAACTATTGTAGATGTTAAATAAGCCAAACTACAAATGTTATTTTTTTTCAGAACATGCTTCATGTATGATTTATCTCATATGTTGATCTGCTAGTTAATTGACTTGCTAGTTAATAAACTATCTTGAACATTTTGATATACTAAGCTGTACTTCCAAAAGATAAATATCATTACTCACGTCCTATATTAATTAGTACATAAATATTTTATTCCAAAAATATATCAAAAACAAAATCAGAATATTTGTTTTGTGAAAGCAGTGCTTTACTCCATTAATGTCACTTGGAACAGATATGTTTTGAAAAAAGCTTTTGACTTTTGAAATTGGATTTTCTTTTCAGTAAAAAAAACTACCATACCTAACCTTGACAGGCAGGTTAACCTGTCTTTGTACACCAGAATTTGTATAAATTAAATTATTGTGACCTGTCCTGGGGTAGCTTCAAAACACTTTAGTAATTCTTTATTCAAGATGCTCCAGGCATTGATTTTTATTAAACATAACCTGTACTAATATTAGAAGAGGGGGTAGTGAAAGGCTATCAATATTGCAGTAAAAGTAAACGAGGAAAGATGATTCAGATTATCTAGGAGTGCCGGGTTTAAAAAGAGGAGGAAATGGATGGATGTATTTGTTTTGCTTCCTATGTAGGCTACTGCTCTTGGAAACCTAATGATTGTTGCAGAGCTGATAGAACACAGTGAAAAACTACATTGAAATCAATTGTTTGAAATCTTATGTCTGGAGGGTGTTGTTTTAACGACCTCTTCACTGGAGTCAATAGTGGTACATTAGAAAAGTGGTTCAGATCAGAACTCAACTAAAATCGTCATTTTAAGGTGATTGGGACTTACAAGTAACTAATAGGACATGTCTTTAAATCTGTTGAAAAATCCAAAAACTGCTCAACTGGTGACCAGCAAGAGTTTGGAACTGGAATGAACATTTACTGGTTTCCTACTGGATACTCAGCAGGTAAAAAAATATATATATATATATATATATATATATATATATATATATATATATATATATATATATATATATATATATATATATATATATATATATATATATACAGTACTGTGCAAAAGTTTTAGGCAGGTGTGACAAAATGCTGTAAAGTAAGAATGCTTTCAAAATAGACATGTTAATAGATTATATTTATCAATTAACTAAATGCAAAGTGAGTGAACAGAAGAAAAATCTAAATCAAATCCATATTTGGTGTGCCCTTCAAACAGCATCAAGCATCAATTCTTCTAGGTACACTTGCACACAGTTTTGAAGGAACTCGCAGGTAGGTTGGCCCAAACATCTTGGAGAACTAACCACAGTTCTTCTGTGGATTTAGGCAGCCTCAGTTGCTTCTCTCTCTTCATGTAATCCCAGACAGACTCGATGATGTTGAGATCAGGGCTCTGTGGGGCCATACCATCACTTCCAGGACTCCTTGTTCTTCTTTACGCTGAAGATAGTTCTTAATGACTTTCGCTGTATGTTTGGGGTCGTTGTCATGCTGCAGAATAAATTTAGCCAATCAGATGCCTCCCTGATGGTATTGCATGATGGATAAGTATCTGCCTGTACTTCTCAGCATTGAGGAGACCATTAATTCTGACCAAATCCCCAACTCCATTTGCAGAAATGCAGCCCCTAACTTGCAAGGAACCTCCACCATGCTTCACTGTTGCCTGCAGACACTCATTCTGTACGCCTCCAGCCCTTCGGCTAACAAACTGCCTTCTGCTACAGCCAAATATTTCAAATTTTGACTCATCAGTCCAGAGCACCTGCTGCCATTTTTCTGCACCCCAGTTCCTGTGTTTTCGTGCATAGTTGAGTCGCTTGGCCTTGTTTCCACGCCGGAGGTATGGCTTTTGGCCGCAAGTCTTCCATGAAGGCCACTTCTGACCAGACTTCTCCGACAGTAGATGGGTGTACCAGGGTCCCACTGTTTTCTGCCAGTTCTGAGCTGATGGCACTGCTGGACATCTTCTGATTGCGAAGGGAAGTAAGCATGATGTGTCTTTCATCTGCTGCAGTAAGTTTCCTTGGCCAACCACTGCGCCTCACGGTCCTCAACGTTGTCTGCTTTGTGCTTCTTCAAAGAGCTTGACAGCACATCTGGAAACCTCTGTCTGCCTTGAAATTTCTGCCTGGGAGAGACCTTTGCTGATGCAGTATAACTACCTTGTGTCTTGTTGCTGTGCTCAGTCTTGCCATGGTGTATGACTTTGACAGTAAACTGTCTTCAGCAACCTCACCTTGTTAGCTGAGTTTGGCTGTTCCTCACCCAGTTTTATTCCTCCTACACAGCTGTTTCTGTTTCAGTTAATGATTGTGTTTCAACCTACATATTGAATTGATGATCATTAGCACCTGTTTGGTATAATTGTTTAATCATACACCTGACTATATGCCTACAAAATCCCTGACTTTGTGCAAGTGTACCTAGAAGAATTGATGCTGTTTTGAAGGCAAAGGGTTGTCACACCAAATATGGATTTGATTTAGATTTTTCTTCTGTTCACTCACTTTGCATTTAGTTAATTGATACATATAATCTATTAACATGTCTATTTTTGAAAGCATTCTTACTTTACAGCATTTTTTCACACCTGCCTAAAACTTTTGCACAGTACTATATATATATATATATATATATATATATATATATATATAGAATTGTTTACAGCAAATTTATTTATAGACAACTATCTTGACCATTACTTCATCTATAACTCCATAACTAAAAATACGTTAATAATAATATCCATTGATGAAGGAAATAGCTACAACATTTGTCTCGTTGACTTCTGAGTTTCATCTTAATGTAATGAGCATTAGGTCTCTTAACCAACAGGACAAGTTGGAAACCAGTGCACCAGTAGCTCTGAGAAAGGTTGATCAGTGGTGTTCATTGCTGGGGTTTACAACAGGGGATCTGGTGATTTTCGCCGAGAATCAGCCTGGGTGAATCCAAATAAAGCACCATAACACAGAGACCCTGACAGAGTAAAAAACAGAGGTTCCACTCCAAGGACACTCACTATAGGGCAATTAGTGATGACTAGCCAAAGTGACACATGTAGTGGGCACAGTAGTGGGTCAAATTAAAATGCAAGTACTTATTTTTTCAATAATACACACAAATCAAAATTACATAAAAAGGAAAGAAAAAGCCCACTGTGAAAGTGTCTCTTTGCATAATATGCCAGCATTCCCTGCCTCATCTCAATGTGTATATTGTACCTCAATGTGTATATTGTGTCTGTTTATAAAATGTGCATACCACTTGTTACACTATCTAGGCAGTGATTACTAGCAACAAAGGTCTACCAATATTTATATTGTGTCAATGATAAATAATTAGTATCCTATTTAGGTTAAATGGAAAGAACAAAAATTGGGCTCCTGTCGATTTGGAATAAAAAGGTTTGAGAATCTTGCCCACAGTTACTGGAGAATGCTGTGGCATTTGACATACTGGCAACTTGTTTGGAAGTTGGTTCAGCAACTAAATTGCACAAAAAGAGAGCAAATTATAAACTGATACCATCAGGTTACTGTAACTCATTATCAGAGATTGCTATTTTACAAACGTTGTTTACACTGCTGATGTCTGTTTATGAGGAAACAGTCACATGTCCCCAACAAAATACAAACACAATGACGCTTAAACTTTGAATTCCTAGATAACACATTTCATCATCTCTACATCTGACATAACAGCTTTACATTTCAGTCTTACATTTTCACATAAATGAGGGAAATCTTCAGAACAATTTGTACTTTTGTTATAAAATATTTTACTAACTGATGTGGCTGCAAAGTGTCTGGGGGCTAGGCTAATCTTTGCTGGTCCCAATAGGTCAAACTTTCTGGTTTCTTCTGTCACTTCTCTCATACAATACTGTACATCACAGTTTGGAAATCCTGAAATTCCATGTTCTTACTTAATCCTGCAAAGATACCAACAAATACCAAGAGTTTTAGCTATTTCTATAGATGGTTGTAGGACCATGGAGATATGTAACTAAAAGCTGTGTGTACCTTAGGACTGCAAAATTTTGAAAACAATGGAGACCTGAGTTTATAAGCACTGGTAATCGTTGTTAAGATGGTAGATTACCTAGTATAGGTTTCTCAGCAATTATCTACAAGAGGATGGTGCAAACCAGCCAGACAGTTTATACAGATCACAGTGATGGATAGAATATCTTGAATCGGTCATGCACTGTAAACCATCATGATAAAGAGGATATATTTATTTTAATTCAGGGCGACTTCTTTTTCACAAAAAAAAAAAATATATATATATATATATATATATATATATAAACTGTAATAGTCAATATTTGGCTTAGGCACCTTTGGCAGCAATTACAGCCATGAGTATATTTGGATAAGTCTCTACCAGCTTTGCACATCTGGACACTGCAATTTTTGCCCATTCTTCTTTGCAAAATTGCTCAAGCTCCGTCAAGTTGGATGGGGACCTTTGGTGAACAGCAATTTCAACTCTTTCCACATATTCTCAATTGGATTGCGGTCCGGGCTTTGACTGGGCCACTCCAGGACATTGACCTTTTTGTTTTTAAGCCACTCCAGTGTGGCTTTGGCTGTATGTTTGGGGTCATTGTCCTGCTGGAAGATGAATCTTCTCCCAAGTTCCAGGTCTCTTGCAGACTTCAGCAGGTTTTCCTCCAGGATTTCTCTGTACTTTGCTGCATCCATTTTGCCCTCTATCTTCATGAGCTTTCCAGGTCCTGACGCAGAGAAGCATCCCCATAGCATGATGCATAGCGCTTAATGTTCAGGCTAAAAAGCTCTATTTTGGTCTCATCAGACCATAGAATCTTCTTCCACTTGGTCTCAGTCTCCCACATGCCTTCTGGCAAATTCTAGCCGAGATTTGATGTGATTTTTTTTCAACAATGGCTTTCTTTTTGTCACTCTCCCATAAAGGCCAGTTTTGTGAAGCACCCGGGCTATTGTTGCCGTATGCACAGTGTCTCCCACCTCAGCCGTGGAAGACTGTAACTCCTTTAGAGTTGCCACAGGCCTCTGACTAGTGCCCTTCTCACCCGGATACTCAGTTTTTGAGGACGGCCTTTTCTAGACAGATTCACAGTTGTGCCATATTCTCTCCATTTCTTAATAATGGACTTTACTGTGCTCCGGGGGATATTCAATGCCTTGGAAATGTTCTTATATCCTACCCCTGATAGGTGCTTTTGAAGAACCTTATTCCGCATTTGCTTTGAATGTTCTTTTGTCTTCATGATGAAGTTTTTGTTAGGAAATGTACTAACCAACTGTGGGACCTCCCAGAGACAGGTGTATTTAACCTGAAATCATGTGAAACACCTTAATTGCACACAGGTGGACTCCATTCAACTAATTACGTGACTTCTAAAGACAATTGGTTGCACCAGAGCTTATTTAGGTGTGTCATAGCAAAGGGGGCGAATACTTATGCAATCAATTATTTTCTGTTTTATATTTGTAATTAATTTAGAACAATCTGTAGATTTTATTTTTCACTTTGACATTATGGACTTTTTTGTGTTGATCAGTGGCAAAAACTCCTAATTAAATCCATTTTGATTCCACGTTGTAACACGATAAAATGTGGAAAAGTCCAAGGGGTGAATACTTTTGAGAGCCACTTATATATATATATATATATATATATATATATATATATATATATATATATATATATATATATATATATATATAATGTACTGTATGGATATTTTAAAAACTGATTTATTTATTTGTAAAGCACTGTTACATGCTTTAAAACTGAGCATAAGATGTATGCTATTCTAGTATTTTTTTTCACAATTACTGCAGAATATTTTGACACTTTTTTCAAAAGCCACACTGTGTTTTCAAGGATATGTGATGCAAACAGAGTTACTGACATCACAATCATTGTTGCCTCCTTCTAGCTGTATCTTACAAGGACTCCAAGACACAAGACCCCTGATTCTCTCTCTACAAACCTTTAACTGAGTAAGTATTCAAAACCTTTTCTGGCATAGTTTAAACAAGTCACTTAAATAATGATATGAAATTAACTACAAATCCTAATACTGCAGATCTGTAAAACCTATTTTTGCTTTATGCTTTGGATTTCCTGAGCTATATCCACACTAGTGGCAGTATAAAGCATATTACTTGTGGGATACTGTAATAGAATCAGAGAATTACTTTTCCATTAATGACCTTGTTATTATTTGTTATTTAATTTTAACAATCTTTAACAAATAAAGATAATATTGTGAAATTGAATGTAGAAGTAGAAATATTGGTACCATTAATTTAACGTTCCGTATGTACTACTGTATACAATGTTTAAAAGTGCACATATAAAAATAACTGATGAAGAAAACACACATTGTTTCTAAATGTAAAAAATGAAGTGTGGGTCTGTCACAAACCTGAGTTTAAAAATATTCCCAAACCATGTTTATCATGGGAGGTTCATATGAAAACAAAACAATTTAAACAAAAGAGTCCAGTAAATATGTTATTTGGAGTGTGTGCTTTCTGTCTCAAGATGTTCTTTAAATGCAGTGTTGTGCAACAATGCCACTAAAGTGGTTCGCTCTGTAAATACAGTGTTATAATTCTCCCTGTAATTCCCTAATCGTTTCTGTCATTGCTTGTGGTAATCCCTTGCACAAACAAGAGCTACTGTATGCCAAACAACAAACTTGTGAAAGTAATTTTGCAATGTGCTACCTGCACATAGGTGTTACGTGTATGAACAGCTGGAACAGGCAAATGTAAAAGCAGGGCAGGAGTTCAGCTACCAGAGTCTAACCTGCTATATCAAATAATTCAAAGTGAGATGCTGCTAGTAGTTAGAACTCAGACGAAACTACCCAATACAATGCCCCTCTCTGCAACTAAGTTGTATCTTGCAGGTGTTATACTGTTACAATGGTTTTATTCAACCTAGAAAATGTGCCTTTGTCAGAAAGGAAACACTGACTCAGTAAGGCTACCTAAGCAGAAAAAAAGAACTCCTATGGTTTGTTCATAGGCTTGTAAGTTAGGTTGTTTATTATTATACCCTGCTGATGGAGGTTGTCGTATGTCCGTATCGACGTACATATGTCACACTGTATATTTTTACTTTTAGAATATAGTTGATGTTTTTCTCATTCAGAAAAAGGTTGTCAGATTGTATCATGCATCAGGATTCGTTGGAAACTTTGCTTCCCAGGTGAAATGCTAATGGCCTTTTAAACTATGAGAACATTCATAGGAACATTAAAACGATCCAATGTTCTGAAATAGTTCATTGTTTGTCTGAGTAATTTTCCTTCTGAGGTGTTTATGAACACATCTGAGGGGTTTATTAAGACAATTTCCTTAAATCCATATACATTATTTAATGGTCATTATGTCATGAAGAACTGTTCAGCTGGGCTGTAGGAAAGACGGGCAAATGGAAGTAAATTATTTCAGTTTTTTTTTTAAAAAAGACTTTAAATTAAATTGAAGTTATACAGGCCTTAGCCTTTTTCAAATAAAAATACGCTGCCTTTTTAATTCTTGTTGAAATTTCATAAAGTTTCCAAAGATTCTTTCTCTGCTCTTCTGTAATTGTGTAAGTTTATTTGGGGGGAATACACATTTGTTTCACAAGTTTTTAAACAAAATTAAAAGGTCGAACTGGCATGGTAGAAAATGTTAAACCTAGATTGAATTCATATGAAATAAAAATGAAAAATCTAACATTAACAGGCACTTACTAACAAGAGTTACCAAAATAGATAAGGTTAGAATAAAGATGGTTTACATTCCAATAGGTCATGAAATTCAGTGTACCTTCAGTGTGACATTCCAGAGTTTGTGAAGGTGTGAAAACAGATAAGACCATGCTGAGATCTCTCTACTGAATCAACAATACAAAGTATTTCACCACAGGAGAGTCCCACCAGAGCCTTTGGCTACTGATACACTAACTGTTTTTCTTACAAGTACAAACAAGACCCACACTGATTTATAATGTACATAAAACTGGCTGCGGGTAACAGATGGCTACATAGTCTCAAAATAGCACTCTTCAGAGATTCCAATCTTTCTTTTACTAATGATAGCATGACTGATAGTTTTTTGGCAAATGAGATGATTAAAATATCCAATAGTCTTTTAACACTTTCAGTCCTGAATTATTTTTTGCCAAGCTGATAAATAAACTCCTTTATTGGTATACATGAGAACAGGACAAACAAATATTTTTTTACATATATTTATACATTACCTCAGACTGGGACCTAGGAGTCCTGTGAGACTACAACATGATACCTAGGATGGGCATAGGCTTCGTTATACAAAATATAAATCAGAACGTAGACAGAAAAACAATAATCTAAAACCTATTATTATGTTTTTCTGTTTTTGTTTTTGTAATGTACAACCATTTGTAATTAACTGCCCTCAAAAGTAACTTTCTAGTAAAAACAGCAAGAACTAGCAATATTATTTATATGATTTCCTGTCCTTGTGGGAAAGTATACATTGGTGAAACTGCACGCTCTTTAAAAGAACGTATTACAGAACATAGAAGTGCAATACTACGCCAGGATATTAGAAATCCTATTGCTAGACACTTAATCATCAGATCTCAAGTTTTCACTATCTTGGCATTGAAAAAATAACTATCGGCTATAGAGGTGGCGATCCAGATTTAATTAGAAAATGAAGAAAAGACTTTTGGATTCACCAATGTCAAAACTTATTTCCTAAAGGACTTAATTAAGATTTTAATGTGAAGGATTTTCTATAATTGGAGATGCATATATTTAAATGTTAGCCTTTATGCGTAGTTCAGGGGACGCCGTAGAGTGCGCTCTCACTGCGCTTTTTCTCTGTTTACCTCATTTCTCCATGCCGTCCACTCCAGCTTTCCTCGGCCACCCTCCGCCTGGGGGAAGTGATCAACCCACACAATCATTTCTGGGCGGGCAGCTCATTTCTAGTCATCTCTAAATAGCCTCGCAGCAGCCGCCACGTCAGTCAAGGGCGTGGCCAGGGCAGTGCCGGGGGTTCCGTTTGGCAGCTCTGCCTGTCAATCTCTCCCTCGTTCCTATATTAACCTAGCACTACTTCCACTCTTTGTCTTGTGTTTGTTTTTTGTCCTCCTCCTCCGCTCCTTTCTAATACTGCACCAACCGCACATGGATCCCACTGGGGGGGGAAGTGAGTCTCGCTCCCACAACCGACCGGGTCGGACTCCTGCCAAGTCCCTACCGTCTCCGGCAGTTCCTTGCTGGTCAGAGGGGACCCCCGGCTACATCTATACTTTCGAAGCTAATGCGCCAGCCTGCTATCACTCTCCCTAGTTTATTTTCCGGGTCCGAGCACCTTTCTTGCCCCCTCTGAGGCAGGCTGAGTCCCCCAACCACCGAGTTGGGCCCCGCGCAGGGGGGCAGGGGATGTTCTCTTCCTTCGTCTCTCCTATACGGACCCGAGACACCTTTCACTAACTCTCCACGCCACCCAGCTGCCAGCCGATGCTGCCTGAGGATGCTGCCTGAGTAGTGACGGGATCTATCCTTTTGTCTTCTATCTCTCATTCTCCTTGTCGCCCAGCAGCCAGAGGATGCTGCCAGACCCGACCTGGACTTAAGAGCGACCTTCATGTTTGTCTTTTCATTCTCCTTGTAGCCCAGCAGCTAGAGGATGCTACCTGACTCAGTCCTTTGAGTACAGGGATCTGTCCAGCCTGTTCTATGTCTAACACCATTGTCACACAGCGCCACACGCCTCCTAAGCTCGCTGTCCATTACGCCCTCCTTTTACGCTCAAGCCCTCGTAGGCGCCCAGTGAATTGTATTCGTAATCTGTATTTGTAAGGTATATCTAGGTGGATCTATGTTTATTATATTTACTTTATAATATTTCATTGTGTAACTATAACGGGGAGTTTATTTATAGATGCCAAAATAATTGTTATTGCCTTATGTGTTGATTTAATGGTTTACTGGCTGTATTAATGATTATGACTTACAGGTGTTTGTATACTATTATATTATTGATTTTTTATTAACTATACATATATTGACTTTTGGGGCCTTAACTAGACATTGACTCTAATTGGCTCATTCAAATTTAAAACTCAATCCATTGTAGTTTCATTGGATACTGTTAATTGCCTGTTAAACTTCCTAATTACCAAGTCTTTTTATACTGATGTGTATGTGTATATTAGTTTTAATTACCCTGACAAAGGCGCTGGCTGAAATGTGTCAGTTAAACTAATAATGTTTTTTCCACTTTTTAAACTCCTAAGTGTTGCTGGGCTTCTTACCTATAGTATAAACAGACCCAAACAAGGCACTTCAGTTGTTGATATTGTGTTTATTCAGACAGACCTTCCAATAAAATGAGCTTAAGTGGGTTGACAAGACGAGGTGAGTTTAACTGCATGAATTTAGTTGTCAGCACATCATAACCAATGTGTAGTTCAGAGGGTTGCACCTAGAGCTTTTCAGCTGACCAGTCGATTTGATGTTTGGCTGTTCTGACTTATACTCATGAATATGCATTTGACTTCTATTAATATGATTGGGCTCCTGCAAGGCTCCTTCCAAACCGCATCTCATCTGAACTACCAGTGTCACTCACGCATTGTCTGAAATGAACCTTGAAGAATCCCACTTACTTCAAATGCAAAAGTCAAATGCTTCTAAATACACCAGAATGGATATTTTGGGTTTCTGGTTTCCTGCTTTTATTTCTGAGCGCTCTGCCTGCCTTTAATTGTGTAATAAGGGACTGGGGTTTCCATTTCAACCATAGGTCGAGTATTGCATGGTGAAGGTTTGAATGGTCACAGACCAAGGAAAAAGCCACTCTCTCGCTTAAAGTTTGCAAAATGGCATTTAAATGATGGATATGAGTTCTGGTCAAAGGTTTTGTGGAGTGATGAAACAAAAATCGAGAAATCATTTGGAGAAAGTCTGGTGAGGCGTACAAAGAAAAGAACACCATACCTACTGTTAAGCATGGAGGTGGTAATATCCTTCTATGGGGCTGTTTTTCCTCTAATGGCAAAGGAAATTTAATTCCAATACATGGTAAAATGGATTCCATAGCATACCAAAACCCAATCATCTGAAACCCTCCGCTACAAAACTTGGTTTAAAGCACAACTGGACGTTCCGACACGACAATGACCCAAAGCACACAACAAAATCTACTTCAGAATGGTTAAAGAAGAATAAAATCAAGGTTCTGGAATGGCCTAGTCAAAGTCCCGATCTAAATCCAATTGAGAATCTTTGGTATGAATTGAAGAAGGTTGTGCACAAGAGAAGTCCTCAGAATTTGAATGAACTGGAACAATTTTGTGTTGAAGAATGGTCATAAATCACAGTTTTGATGCAGTTACTGGGTGTAACATGAATGGTTAGCTGATTCACGTTTGACAGTGTTTATGACAAGCAGCTGGAGAGCGTACTCAGTGGAGTGACTGAGACTGTAAGTTAAGTACGTAATACATATCTAGATTTTAATAATTTGTTTAAAATAAATTAGTCTTATATATGTCATTAAATATTTTATATAGTCATGTTGTCAATACAAATACATTTTTAAATATATGCCTATTTTCTGAAACCGGACTTCCTGTGTAGTTTTTATGAATGAGATGAATGAGTGAGTAAATGACGTTACTCACGTAGGCAGGTCAAACAAGCTCTTTAATCGTAGCTCTGTCTCTGTCCCCTGAAAACATGAAATGAAAGATCTTTGAGATTCATTTTGGACTTTGACCGGGCATTGTTGGGCACTCTTAGATCTGCCCGGCCAAAACCTGGAATGAGAGATCTTTGTGATTCATTTCGGACTTGCCCAGTTTCGGGGTTTGCCCGTAACAGATACCTGCCACTCAAGAAAGGAGAGAAGTGGGGGCAGAGACTTGACATAAGTAAATATACACAATGTAAGCATACAGCATGTCGAGCTGTACACTGCTTGATTCGACATGAAATGATCATTTATACACGCAATTTCAATTTCAATTTGTTTGGGTCTCAGGACCCAGCTGTGGCGATACTGCAGAAGGCCCTACATGTATAAGGCATATTTATGTATAGTAAGTTACAGTGTCTACCAGGGGCAAGCCCACAAACCCCTACCTAAAATGCCCAAACCTGGGTCCTTTAAACTTTTGTTTTGAATTGTTAAAATGTGCATAAACTAGGTCCACTAAACTTTAGTTTGCAAGCCTTGCGGTTTAGCATTAATATATTAATAAGCTGGATTCACTAAATTGCGGACTACTAAGGGAATGTATTATTCCTTAATAACAGGCTGATATGTAATTCTTTCTAGTCAACATTATTACTTTGCCTCATCGTGTAAAACAGTCACTAATAAGCCTTGGTCATTTTGAAGCTATTTGAACACGTTTAACTAACGCTGCAATGGTGGTACGAACTGAGCCTTATGGTATTGCTGTAGTCTGTGACAGTAAAAGATTTTGCAGAGGACAGAGGCTGTAGATATCAGCGGGACTTGGGAATTCATGTATGCACACAACAATGGATGAAATGCATTTTATTTTGCAGCAAAGCAACCTGTAAGAGAGCCTAAATAAATAATTATTAGTATGATTTTAACAGAGGCCCGTGCCTTGGGTGCCTCATAGCTGGCTATGGCCTTGCATATCTCCAAACTGTGACTGTGATAAATCCTTGAAATCTCAACAACCAGCTGAGCCGTCCATTTAGATCCCTCAATAAACCCTTAGCTTACGATTCTTAAGATCATAGCATCGAATCCCACTGCTGAGCACTGTTTAATACCAAAAGATTCCTCATAATAATAATACCATACATGCCAACAGTCCCTATATGATCGGGACAGTCCCGATTTCCTAGCAAATGCCCCGCGTCCCGATGCATAGGGAGAGTCCCGATATTTACCCATAGAAAAAAAAGCATTTATTCTGCACAGTAAAGTTAGTGAAAACCACACGCTGTGCTCTTTGTGCGGCTGACACATCTGCTGATCACTAACTTATACAAAGGTAAGAACGCTTCATTGTGTCTATTTTTACTGATGGTTGTGTTGTGTTAAGCTGGGGGGGGATACGTCTATTATATGATAATGAGTGTTTTTTGCGCATGACTCCTCCCATGTGTATGATGCGTATGACCCCCCCCCACCCGGAGACGAGCGTCAACAGTTTCCAGATGTTGGCAAGTATGTAATAGTAGTTATTGCCTTTCTTTGAAAAATGTTTTGATTTGAAGTTAAGGATCGTGCATGTTTTACTGGACATATTTTTGAAGTTCAAGGTCAGTATAGCAATTCTGATAGTCGCAATGAATAACCAAAAATCAAAGCACATATTAACTTACTTTGTTTAAAAAAAGAAACATCACTCCCCGAGTGGCTCATCCAGTTAAAGCACTGCCGCAGGGAGCACAGGATCCCGTCGCGTCCAGGCTGTGTAAAGAGGCCCTGAGCATATTCACAATTGATAAGCAGCAGGACTGATCTCTGTCTTCTAGGATCGGTAGCCCGCCCAACTCTGCTCTGGATTGCTCAGTGTAAAAGCGATTCTGGCTTTAGGCTTGTGAGATCGGAGGACGCGCACACGCCCTCAGAACGTCCGTGCTGTGTGGGGACCCGCCATGTGAGGAGAAAAACATAATTGGACATTTCAAATTGGGGAAAATAAATACAAAATAATAATTGGTCACTCTAAAAAAAAAAAATAATAAAAATAAACGTCATTTAATTGTGCTATGAGGGAATCTTAAAAACATTAAATATATATATAAAAACAGAGATAATCAGTAGAACGCTCCAGTTACATCAGCTGTAATCCTGGATGGCCACAATTAGGTAAGTAAAATTGGAACGTTTCTGTAATATCATTCTAGAATCTTCCAAAGTCATTGTAAACACCCTTTTTAATGCAATACGTGTTTAATTATTGGTACGTTCTTATGATGCGTGCTATATGGGATATTAGCATAGCCCCGCCTTAATTACAATAAAATGACACCCAATGGAGCAACAATTAGAAGTGTCTTTCTGCTTCACCACAATTTGATTCTTCTTTTTACTGGTTGACACACATATTTTGTATCAATATTTTTTTCTTTAGCCTTTAGAGTTTATTTTTCATCAACCCACCCCCAACACACTCACACTCTTGTATATAATAGGGAGGCATAGCCCTCTTATTCCCCCTGTAATTTGAATCCTGGTCTTGAATATGATAGTTAATAGATCATCTTTACAGCGTCACCTAATAATTGGTAAAAGATGATGATACAAAATCTTAATTGCATTTTGCTGTCTGTTTTTACAAATGACTGTGTTTTCATAATCATGTAGCTTCTCAGTAATACACCAATATGAAATACCATAGATAGATGTCAGATATCATTTTATCTTCAGCATATGTCTGAATAGTTTCCTCAGTGGACCACACTAATAGGATAGAGATCAAAGAAGGCAAGTTAAGTATTTTATCAAATAGTAAAATCAGCAATCCTATGAAATCCAGCAATCCTCACCGGACAGCCCAATCTGCTGTCTAAAATCTCCTAAGTACTGTTTACAAGCAGTGTCCGGAAGTACAATGGTCTTTATCATAAGCAAACGTCTTCAGCACAGTGTTAGTTGCACTGACAAAATTGTATTTATAAATGTTTGCTGTGCAGTTACTACTAGAAAAATGATTTAGAATTAGCTGATACATTTTCTATTATTTAAAACAATTTATTTATCTTCAGAGATTTTTGTTAACAAACAAAACATGTAAAACATATTCCTAGTTCATCCTTTCTAGCATAGACTAAATAAACTGTGACTACATTTCTCTGTGTTACATGCTGTACATGTTGTCTTGCTAATTTACCTGCCATAAAACACAATGGACCAGATTTTAAGAGCTATTGGGGCGGGGATTTAAAAAAAAAAAACAGTGTTATTGTATCGAACTTGCGGTATAGTAACAACAGCTTTAATAGCAAGTGATTTTCAAAATAAATGCGTTGATCAAAATCAATCCGTTGATGCTTTGAAATTAAGGTTGTTAACGCATTTCTTGTTAAAAAGCTTAATTGTCACAGGTCATGTACATCACTTCCTCAACGACTAGATAAGGGGAACTAGTTAATCAAAATGTATGTTAACGAGATCAAGAAAAATGAATGAAAGCATAATTTGTTGTTATGGAAACTTACTAGAGTACAGCAGCTAGCAGCAGCCAAATGGATATAAAAATAATATGAATATCTATTTTGTGCATAATTTGTAAACTTTGTTTATTATAAATTTGCTTTTAAATTCCCACGCAAACGGGGGGTCCCGAGTGGCGATCCAGTAAAGGCGCTCCGCATGGAGTGCAGGATGTGCCCTATAGTCTGGACGTCGCGAGTTCGAGTCCAGGCTATTCCTTTGCCGACCGAGGACGGGAGCTTCCAGGGGGTGGCACTCAATTGGCCGAGCCGCCCCGGGGGGAGGGAGGGTTAGGTCGGCCAGGGTGTCCTCGGCTCACTGCGCACCAGCGACCCCTGTAGTCTGGCCGGGCGCCTGTAAGCTGCGCAAGAGCTGCGTTGTCCTCCGACGCTGTAGCTCTTGGGTGGCTGCATGGTGAGTCCGCAGTATGAAAAAAAGCGGTTGGCTGACGGCACACGCTTCGGAGGACAGCGCGTGTTCGTCTTCGCCCTCCCGAGTCAGCGCAGGGGTGGTAGCGGTGGGCTGAGCCTAAAAATAATTGGCCATTTCAAATTGGGGAGAAAATAATAAAAAAAATAATTGGCAAAAGAAATGGTCGCAAGAAGCACTGCTTGTTAAGATATTCATATTATTTCAGAAATCATAATTTCGGAAATCGCGTTAGGACGATTATTTAATAAAGAAATAGGCATAATGACCGCTTAAAAATGCGAAAATCAATGCTACATACAGATTTCTTGATTAACACTGGAGTTTACGACCTTTTGAAAATCCTGCCCATTTACTCCAAATCATCATTACCATGTTTTTTCAAATAGCAAAAACGCACCCAATTAAGCTACCAAACCAGAAAATACAACTCAGACATTTAATGTAGGGGCTTGTGAGTCGTCTAAATCTGTTTGTTATTCATTTTAGAAATACAGACAAAATGTGTCCTTTCAGACAAAAAATGCACTTATGACAATTTGGAGTAAATATCTTTGATAATCCAGCCCAATGTACACTAATTACATGTACAGGAATGAAAACTTCTGATGCAGAAAATTGCTAAGATCCAGGGTATGTAGTTTCTGATACAGCTAGTTCATTAATTCTGCTAGAAAACCAAATACTTGTTTTCTACCTGAAAAACAGACAATGGCAAAGGTGTACATTTTTTTTCATTTTCATTAAAAGTATAAACAGTTATACTGAGTGAGCTTCAGATCATTAAATAACCTTTAGTATGGCAACTGTTTTTTTAAAATCTGAAAATATGATTTTTAAAAAAATACCAGCCCCACATATTTTATTACATGCAAGAACTATCTTTTTTGGGTCAACATTTAAATAAAGCATACAGAAGCATTCATAAAAGTTCTGTCTTACCTAGTTTGATGATGTGAATGACAATCATTTGGTTTATTTAGGTAGGGGAACAGAGTATTACAGTGAAAACCTCTTAATATTTGTACACCTTCATTTTAATCACATTTTAACCTAGCGTGACCATATGGTCACACATAACATGCCTTCATTTTAACACCAGTAAGTTAGGAATTGTAGTGAGAAAATTTCTAATTTTGCCTTCATTACTCTCTATTGATATTACGGTTTAAGACTGCTTCGTTTCAGCTATGTGCTCCACCCAGAAAGTTTATTTACAGCAGAAGACAATATCAGTTTCTGCTGAGTCACCGAGCATGGCAAGACAATATCGTTAAGTCTAAAAATGTTATGGTATACTGTGTAGAAATTTTTCATGTAATTAATTTATTTTGTCTAAAAAATGTCTAAGAATATAATATAAATTATTTTTTTCATAAGTTTTTTTCATACCTTTTTTCATAGTTATGCGCTCTTTTTGAACTGTGCAGATCCTAACATCAGGAATTTTGAAATGAAAGCTTTCATTGCAATCCTTATTCTTAGTGGCTATAACCAACTGCCTGGCAAGCGCCTCTACTGGGAAAGTTTACACAGCCATGAGGAGGCAGCCTTTTGTACAAATCATGAAGTTCATCCACTGTGCAGATAATACCAAGATGGACCCCAAGGACAGAATATGGAAGCTGAGGTCCCTTATGGAAATGATGAAAAAGAGATTTCTTTCTCACTTCAAGCCTGAACAACAGCTGGACTTCAAGGAGGGCATGGTGGCCTACAATGGTTGCCATAGTTGCAAACAGTTTCTGCATGGTAAACCAATCCGCTTTGGTTACAAAGTGTGGTGTCTCAATACAAGTAGGGGATATTTGGTCAACTTCAATGTATACCAAGGGAAGAACCCAAATGCAAACACAGAAAATGAAGAGAAATTTGGAAAGGCTGCCTCACCATTGGCCGTAATGATCGACAAAATACCGGCTGAATTTAGACACCTTCCATTTAATTTCTGTTTTGACAACTTATTCACAGGATTCAACTTGCTCAGCCACCTCAAGGAGTCAGGCTATATTAGAACAGGAACACTTTGTGAAAATCACATCCCGAAATGATGTCCCTGCACCTCCAGCAAGGAGATGAAGAAAGCAACACGAGGAACATTCAAAAGTGTGCAGAGTAAAGAGGAAAGCATCATCACTGCACGCTGGGTTGACAATTAGGGTTACCATTGCCTCAACTGGACATGGTGTGTCTCCTGTCTCGACTGTGCAGTGATATTCTCAGTCGGCAAAGAAGAAGATCCAAGTGCAATGTCCCCTACTCTTTGGACAATACAACATGTATATGGGAGGAACTGGCAGAATGGATGAGAACGTCGCGAAGTACAGGATTGGAAGTGGTGGTGGCCCTTCTTCACTTGGCTCATTGACGTTGCTGTGCATAATGCTTGGATTTTGGCCCGGACTGGAGGATTGGACATACCACAGCTTGACTTCAGGCGGGAGATCATCAAAACCTACCTCACGAGGTACAAGGCACTGCCCTGAGCAGCTGGCAGACCATCGATGGCGCATACAAGTACTACAAACAGCGGGGTGTGGTCACAGACTGATTTAGGAATTCTAAGAATTTTTTTTTCAAAGTTTGTCAGATTTGTGTTACAGTGTGTGTATATGACCATCAGAAACAAAAAAATAAAGACATTTTGATGAAAAATTAATTCGGGTTAATATGGGTTAAACAGATGATTCAATAAAGAGGTAGGTTTTGAAGAGGATGAATAGCAAAGGAAAGGCGATCATGTTATGCAGTTTATTCTATTGACAAGTAATTTTATTCAGTGGTTTTCACTGTATATAATCATACTGACAACATTGGTAACTGGAAAGTAAATTATATAGAGTTGTTTACAAGAAACCTCAAGTTCTGGTTTAGGACATGCTTTCTGCAAATATGTCCCTAAAAGTACAAGTAGATACATACTTTTTATACTTTCTGTACAAGCTCGAAGAAGTCCATAAAACAAGGCAATTTTAGAGGAAACCAGTCCTAGTCTACAAAGGCTTAGGACTGAGTTCATTTATGTTAGATTTTGTGATAGCAGAACTGCAATCTGTTGTTGTTGTTGTTGTTGTTAATGAATCAATTCATCCATTGGGCCAGTGATAATAGTTATTTCAGCTTTTTTTCTGCTGATTGGGGTATGGGGGTTAAGGTACAAAAACACATTTGATTAAATATACATTAATATTCAATATTTTTTAGATAAATATAATTCATTGATAAATATTTTAGAAGATTATGCATTGTTCTCACATGGTGCTAGTGTCATGAAGGCTTGAGGTAACAAGAAACTGAAGATAAAACTACCTTTAGGGAATGGTAACAAACTGGAAAGCTAATTGCAGAGTGCAAAAAGCTCTGAAGGAATAAGCTACAATAGAAGAATATAGTAAACCGTCAGTAGATTCATATTTTGGGATCAAATTAAAGATGATTATGGGGCAGTGAATGTATATTCATAAGTAGGTAAATATCCTACAAGCATATTATATAAGTTATAAAATAATGTGTATTGTTTAATTCCTTATATGTTTTATGGTGTGCATCGAATTGAATCAATGCAGCTAAATTATACTTTGTGATGCTCCAATAGCAGTGTTAATTGTTGTATCAGTTATACTGTTTCATATTGTATGCCAAATATGTTTTCTACTTGATCATGAAAGTAGAAACTTTTAAAGAGCATCTGCTTGCAAACTATTTAAAAGCTGAACATAAATTAAACAAATGTATACCGTTTACATACTAGCAATATCGTATGTGTGTCTGGTAAATGTATAGCCATGTTTAGTCCAATATGTACATATATATATATATATAAAAAAAAAAAAGCTTTGAAGGGATTTTACAGAGTGTTTAGTTTGGAGTGCTTAGTGGAGAAAAATTGGTGGGAGATCAGAGACTAAAGTAAACAGGAAACACAAGACATGATTGTTCCGTTGGTGATTAATGGTCTTTTAGCCTCCTAAACAAAATGTAAGTAAAAAAAAAAAACGTATTTACTTTAGAAATGTAATTAGTATACAGAAGTACTAAAAAGACACTTGGTAATTAACTTTAACAGGCATTTAAACAACAGGTATTTCTTTCTCTTTACTACAACTGAATACTGCTCTATGCATAATGAAGATTTTAATTAAATTGGCATAGGGAGTTTGAAGCTGGATTGTAACTTGCAATTTCAATACATTTTAAAAGGATTATGTGTCATGCCTCTATTTAAAAAAAAAGTTTTGTATTAGTGCAATTTATACCTGTGCCTTAGTCTTGTACAAAATGGCATTATAAGTCTTGATGACTGGCACATTTACCTTGATAAAATCTGGCTGCTTTTGTCATACAGCATGGAGGAGCGAAATTAGTGCTTTGGTCAAATGTGAATTTGTTTAGCAACTTGGAGGTTTGTGTGTCAATGTTCGGGGTAGTGTGGCTGTTTGTGAAGCCAGCTCTTAAGAAGGCAATACAAAAATCAGAGAACTTTTATAATAGCATACTTGTTAAAAACAATATGAGAAATAAAGTAACGAATTGGGGTTTAAAAGAAGCATCACAGAAAAAGCTGTCATAACTGATATTTTCTTTAAGAAATAAAATGAAACACCCCACATGAAATATAAATACCTTTAGCACTCTTTAACTCACAAAACATTGACATGTACCCACCTTTTCAAGGCAGCTCTATACAAATGCATCCTAAAGCCAGTTTACCCTGAGGCCAAAGCTAAATTGCAAGCCACTGTACCTTCCTAACCTCCCACTGATTTAGCATTGTAACACTTCAAAACACAGGTACATTAAGTTCATGTAGTTACTCTGTAGTTACTATGTACGAATTAGTACATGCACTTACGTGATTGTGAGGATGGAACACCATACACACACAACATACATTTAACAAAGTTATTTTCCCTGTCACATCATTTTGCTGTAAGTACAGTACATGTATTAAGTACTGTAACACATGTTAATGTACCTGTATTTTGAAATGGATCTGAAAAACTATGGTGAGGCAGATAAATGGTAAAAGTGATTCTCCAGTATTTTGTATTTCTAAACAACTGACCTGACTGACCATTCTCATAGCAATGATACATGACTAAAGTTTACCTGAAAATGACAGAGCCTATTTTCACCTGATTCATGAAAGATTTAGCAACATGCTTTAATTTTAACCAACAATTTAGCACAAATTTCCTCTGCAAATAGACAAATCAATGCAAATTACCTGCACGGAAAACAAGATTTGTTTTGATACCTTAAAAGACACCTTGTTGAAACCATTTGTATTTTTAAACGATTGGATGATTGGAAACCATTACACATCTAACACCTTAAAGTATAAAGCTCTTCTTTTTTTGCATGGTCGGTGATGTGCTTCACCCTAAGATGGGGTGAATCCTTTCCCCGTTGTATGTGGAGGTATTTTTTAAGATCAGCAGTATTGGTAGAAGCCCAGTCCATTTGTTTTAAGTACAAAAGAGAGAGATAATCGCTGTTCCCCTGCAGGGCAGAGAGATCAGTGTGGCATTGTTTGGATGGGAGGCTGTCTGTTTTTGAATGGTGAAGGAAGTTGCATTAGTATGCATAATGAAGCAGCAGGGAGCAGCTTCAGCTGCAGGGACACAATCCCAGCTCTCTCACGCTCCAGCAGGAATTTATTGTTAACTTTGAGTTCAGTGTGACTTCAGCAGAGTGGGAGGACAGTATGGCAACATGTAAGCAGGGCTAAAATGAGATGGGAAACTTTTACTGACCTGACCAAGTGGATTGTACAGCTTTGCTTTTTTGTGTTTGTTTGTTTGCACAATTTAAATACCTACAATTGTCAACATGAACCAGAGAGGAAGAACTAGAAGTTGTGATACTTTTCTTAGCATAAAGGTAAGCACAGCTAATTGTTACTGACATATTTTAAATGGCACAGCACATAATTATATACGTGTTGATAATTTTACCCTATTTGTACTGAAATACTAGTAACTTTACAGACAACTTTACCTTTACATTTTTCACATTACTGGTAGTAGTTCTGTAATATTAGATTTTTTAACTGAGGCATTCTTTGCGGTATCTTAATAAATCTGGTCCTCTATAACTACATCAGTAATAATCTAAATAGGGTAAATTAACACCATACATTTTTAGCTTGTCAGTATCTGTTAATTTGACTTACAAATGATTGTATTGTTGAATTGGTTTCAGTCTTCAGATACAAATGTACAGTATGTTTAACATTTGATATATGTTTATAGAAGAAAACTGGAGCATTGTTGTTCGTGCTTGGGAAGGAATTCCCTTTTCACACAGAATGAGCAGTAGGAATTTAGATCTTTGTGAACCACTGCAGCCTGAGTATAGTATTTAGTGTGGGCACAATTAAAGCAATGGGACTGTATTTTAAAAAATTGGTTCTAAATGGTAGATTTCAGATTGATTTTTAAATATGCTAGGATCCAGTATAAAGGGCTGCACTTTGAATTGTAATTAAGTGCAAAGCACTGTGAATGGAACCTGTTGAACTCTTTTATGTGGATGACAAACGGCTGTTTGAATTTCTTTCCCCTATGCTGCTCTTTGTCTACCTGTCTTATCAGGCAGTTATCTTTATATCCCTTATATCACATAACTGTGGCAGAAGACATTTATAGTTCCACTTCTAGTTCTTTGATCTTTAGAAAAGGTTGTCAAAAGGGTTCTTAAGTACCTACATATTTTTTTAGTGTTATATCTTAAAACAAAGTCGGTGTTGTTTTTACCATACTTTTATATACGTGATAAGCAGATGCATAAATGACATGACCTCAATGGTACTAATACTGTATACAGTACATATACATAGTTATTATTGCAGTAAGCATTTCATCTGTTAAGTATGAGTAAGTACCATCAGACATAAAATTGACACTCAAATATATATGATCTGTCAGTGCCACCCAGTGTGACATGGTAGTTAGCCAAAACAGCTGGTGAGATGACGGGTGTGTCCTCATTATCAGTCTGTTTTGATAAACATCCAGGTTCTACCCAAGGAAACAGCAGACTATATGGGCCTAGTTGGCAGCCCACCTCTGACCTTGGTCCATTAATGTCTTAGAACAATACCAAATGTGTTAAAGCAAATCTACAAGCCATTGCCAACCAAACTCATTAGTGTGGAACTGGTTCTTCTACTTGAGATTGCCTTTCTTTCTTCAGTAGCGTACTTTTGAAATCACTCAATCATTAGAAAATTACCTTGACAAAAGGCTGTGACTGTCTAAATATCAAGTTACACCAATTGGTTGTACCAGTTGACACTGTAATGGGATGCATGTCTGTTGCTTTTCTGTATAAAACCATACAACATGCATTATAGTAATATCCAAATAGCAAAAAGTACAAGCTTTTATAATGTGAAACTGTACGACTCTCAGCAGCATTAAAGCTTGCAATCTGTTTTGTTCAATAAATAAATGGCAGTACTGAATTTCTGTCTTTTGTATCTTTTTAATGTTTTGTATGAAAGGTTTTTGTTTAAAGAACACTCTTAGTTGAAAATAATCCTACGTAATGTACCATGCTTTTGTATCATAGGTTGAATTTAAATCAAATTTGAAGGCAGTTAACAACGCAATCGTTGTAGTGAAACCATGGTATAGGCCATCGTCAGGACGTGAGTGTTGCAGGAATGATCCAAGGTCCAATCAGAGGGTATATTTACAATGGTCCCGCTTTTATTTAAACAAATGATCCCCTCTACCATCAGTGGTATCGTGGATTTTAACTGTGGGCTTTATGTCCCAAAACAATAACAATAAAACAATAAATACAGTGTCCAGGGTGCCAGTGCTCGTGCTCCGTGGTGCTGTGATAAGTTGCAGTGATGTGGCAGTGCTCGTGCTCCGTGGTGCTGTGATAAGTTGCAGTGATGTGGCAGTGCTGGTGCTCCGGGTGGTAGTGCTGGCTCAGTAGCTTTACCTCCCGTGGTCTCCGTCTGCCAAAAGACATAAGCAGCGCTCCGGCCTGTCAGCGTGTCAGCGTAAGGGGCCATACTCTCGTAGCTGCATCCCCTTTGTACTGCTAAACTCCTCCCTGTGATCAGCGTGGCGCCACGCTCTATCCAATCGCTGCCCACCACACAGCTGATCACAATACAGTCGTTCAGCAGTCTTACAGCTACGCCCTTTCCCCAAGATGGCTGACTTCCAGTTCCATCCAACCATCGAGTCGGCCCATCCCTGTGAAGGCGTACCACCGACCTTACTTAGCGCCCTTCCTGGTCGGGAGGTACAGTACTGTGCAAAAGTTTTAGGCAGGTGTGAAAAAATGCTGTAAAGAAAGAATGCTTTCAAAAATAGACATGTTAATAGATTATATTTATCAATTAACTAAATGCAAAGTGAGTGAACAGAAGAAAAATCTAAATCAAATCCATATTTGGTGTGACCACCCTTTGCCTTCAAAACAGCATCAAGCATCAATTCTTCTAGGTACACTTGCACACAGTTTTTGAAGGAACTCGGCAGGTAGGTTGGCCCAAACATCTTGGAGAACTAACCACAGTTCTTCTGTGGATTTAGGCAGCCTCAGTTGCTTCTCTCTCTTCATGTAATCCCAGACAGATGATGTTTAGATCAGGGCTCTGTGGGGGCCATACCATCACTTCCAGGACTCCTTGTTCTTCTTTACGCTGAAGATAGTTCTTAATGACTTTCACTGTATGTTTGGGGTCGTTGTCATGCTGCAGAATAAATTTGGGGCAAATCAGATGCCTCTCTGATGGTATTGCATGATGGATAAGTATCTGCCTGTACTTCTCAGCATTGAGGAGACCATTAATTCTGACCAAATCCCCAACTCCATTTGCAGAAATGCAGCCCCTAACTTGCAAGGAACCTCCACCATGCTTCACTGTTGCCTGCAGACACTCATTCGTGTACGCTCTCCAGCCCTTCGGCGAACAAACTGCCTTCTGCTACAGCCAAATTTTCTGCACCCCAGTTCCTGTGTTTTCGTGCATAGTTGAGTCGCTTGGCCTTGTTTCCATGTCGGAGGTATGGCTTTTTGGCCGCAAGTCTTCCATGAAGGCCACTTCTGACCAGACTTCTCCAGACAGTAGATGGGTGTGCCAGGGTCCCACTGTTTTCTGCCAGTTCTGAGCTGATGGCACTGCTGGACATCTTCCGATTGCGAAGGGAAGTAAGCATGATGTGTCTTTCATCTGCTGCAGTAAGTTTCCTTGGCCGACCACTGCGTCTCGGTCCTCAAGCGTTGCCCGTTTCTTTGTGCTTCTTCAAAGAGCTTGGACAGCATATCTGGAAACCCCTGTCTGCCTTGAAATTTCTGCCTGGGAGAGACCTTGCTGATGCAGTATAACTACCTTGTGTCTTGTTGCTGTGCTCAGTCTTGCCATGGTGTATGACTTTTGACAGTAAACTGTCTTCAGCAACCTCACCTTGTTAGCTGAGTTTGGCTGTTCCTCACCCAGTTTTATTCCTCCTACACAGCTGTTTCTGTTTCAGTTAATGATTGTGTTTCAACCTACATATTGAATTGATGATCATTAGCACCTGTTTGGTATAATTGTTTAATCATACACCTGACTATATGCCTACAAAATCCCTGACTTTGTGCAAGTGTACCTAGAAGAATTGATGCTGTTTTGAAGGCAAAGGGTTGTCACACCAAATATGGATTTGATTTGGATTTTTCTTCTGTTCACTCACTTTGCATTTAGTTAATTGATAAATATAATCTATTAACATGTCTATTTTTGAAAGCATTCTTACTTTACAGCATTTTTTCACACCTGCCTAAAACTTTTGCACAGTACTGTAGATTCTCTCACGTTCACAGCCACATACACAAAACTTAGCAGCAGAAATAATTAAATAACTGTGCATTTTCAAAACAATAACTGTTTGACAGAATGAAAGTGAACTTTTATGAATTTTTGTACATTTTCAGGAAGCCCCATACAAATTTAAAATATATTTTCATTTGTCTTATCTGGAATCATTTCCTTTGGAACAAGCTGCATTATTGTATTCACAAAGGTTGAGCAGACAGCTCAATTGGAGAGAACTCTCAGTAGCTTTATTACATTTCTGTATTTATCATACCAGTAGCTAAATACCTAAAATGTACTACTTACACAAATGGTATTCCGGCTGAATACCAAAGGACTAACACCGGAATGTCTTATAGACTTCATCTGAGTAATTAATTTTGAATTCAGCCCTGTTAATTCAGGTGGATTTAATTTCCCATATACACTCCATGTTTCTGTATAACAAATTATGTTGATCACATGTATAAGGCATGCATTCATACCCTCTTACTTGCCCACCAGGGAATTATGAGAAGTGTTAATTCATGCACGAATGCATGCCATATACTGTACGTGTTTCAACATAATTTGTTACAAAGGAACATGGAATGATACAGGTAATTAAATCCACTTGAATTAACAGGGCTGATTATAAAATAAATTACTTCAGAACTCAGAGGAAGTGCATAAGATATTCAGGTGTTATTCCTGTGGTATTCAGTCAGAATTCATTATTAATTTGCAGCCACTATTTTAAAGTGTTACCCTTTTTCTTTAAAGTCTTAAACCACATTCTGTCACGTAAATCAATTAAGTTCACTCAGGGCCACTGTTCAACTAAATGAAGTAAAAGCTTTTTTTTTTTTCTTGTTATCTCTAAAATGTCAACATTTACATAGACCCAACTCTTGAAATGTCCTGTGATTCATAGTTTGTAATCCTATCTGGCAGTTACCTATGTCATTGTGTGTATTGTCAGTTATCTACAGCTTGATAAGAACTATATTTGACATGATAAATGGACAGGTAATGCTATTATATCATGGATTTCATTATAATTTTTTATGTTTTTGAACAAGGAAACAAATGAATTCTTTAGAACAGTCTGTGATATGTTGATAGAGATATACTAGTACTTCTAAGGCCTAATCAAGTGTTATTTCTGTCTGGAAAATACCTTACATCGCTTACATGATCATATTGTAAATAATTAGTCATCCCTACGTACTGGAGGAGATGAAGTACTTTGGGTTTTCCACAAGGCCTTTTGTTTTGCAGCTGCAGGATTGTGCTTACAGGTGCTTCCCTCGAAACTAAAAGGACGGTCCAAGTTTTGGACATTTCCTTCAACGTTTATCCTGTCTGATCTTTAGCCAGTTGTTAACTGCCTTCTCTTGCAACACAGAAGAGGTAAACATCATACACTGTAGCAAGCACACCAATTACAGCAGTTTAGCAGCAGATAATAACAACCAAAAACAGTTGAAAGGGAGAACAGCATTTTGATTTTCCCAATTTTGTGAAAAAAGAAATGAACTGGGAGAAAGCCATTATCATTTCCAGTTTTTTACAGAATGTCATCTTTTCAAGGACGGGCGTACATTTATTTAATTCTGGTTTCAAAAGTTGTAATTGTTTACTGTATTATATCGTTTGAAATGTAATCATGATAAAGCAAATCTGTGCAAGGATATTTAGGGTTTGTTTTTTTTTACACTTATGTATAGAAGGATGACAGTCTCCAGTTCCCAGTACATTATATACATAGAATTGAACTCAAACATTAGGAATAGCTGTGTCAGACCCCTGTGTTCCCATACAGTCCAGAAAATGTCAGTTACTCCAGCCAATAAGAAAAAAAAACTGGAGTTTATTTTTGACTTGTCAGTAACCCAGTTTTCTTACCTCTTCTTGCAATTTCACAACCCTCCACTTCATCTCTTACCTCGTGACCAACCTTTAGTCTAACTCTAATACTACATAACAAAAGAGGGAACTCAATGGCGTTGTTCGTGAGTTCTCTCCTTGGCCTCTTTAGAACATCTCTATTATAAAGAGTTATATGACACTGATTACTAGAATATGTTTAAAATAATTCTTACAATATTAAATAAAAGTGATTTTCTTGCATGTCTGGATGATTTCACAAATAGACAAGCAAACTGGCATTTCAGAATGCAACTGTATGTGAAAAGGTGTCGTGTTTTTTTTGTTTGTCTGAAAGTTTGAAGTCAGACACCAAAAACTAAAAGTACTGTTTGCCTAAACATACACTCACTACCCCAATAATCATGCATTAAGGCATTTGCTTATTTGTCACAATCTGAGCAAAATAGTTATTCATTGTAAAACATTACCACATTTCTTAATGTTTTTACTTATATGATTAATAAATGAATTGATAAATACAGATAACTAAAAACAAATAAATGATGCTTTTCCATATCTTTTCCATAATATAGGAAAATAACACATTGCTGTCTATTCTTTTTTTATTATGGCTGTATTTCATTACTAAGAGGGATGAATGTTAAACAGCATTTATCTGAAGTATTTTCCTCCAGTAAAAATGTTTTTGATGTGACCTCTAAACAGGCCTTCACATGCTCTCAGACATTCACAGATGACTATTACCACAGTTACTGTTGTATCACTGTTTGGAATCCATGTTTTGTGTGTAAGATTACTCATTATCATCTATGATACGAGCATTAAGATCAATCTGTGTCTGCTCAAACTTTTTTTTTTTTTCTAACAGTGTATTTTGATTGAAAATCATATAAACAAGTTGTATTGCTATGCAATATGAAGACTGGAGTGATTATTTTCCTTCAATAGCATCTTAGCCAGAAATTGGCTTGCTTTTTATAAAAGCTTTAATAAAATCTGGGTTCTTACAAATTCTGAGTTAACTGAAATAAATTCCTGATTGTAGTCTATGTTTATTCTGAAATCCTTCCGTCTCTTATTCTGCATTCAGATTTAAGCCAATGTAATTGATCTAAATTCTGCTGTCATTTAAAATGGTACCTACTGTCTTCTTATTTTTTTATGTAACTATACTAGAAGCAATATCGCTGAATATGAGACAAGAATATACAAACTAAATGTAGGCATTACTAATGAAGAAAGTATTTCTGCTATGTTGCCAAACAAAAGGCTTTGCTTTCACTTTCCTCACCTGTTGAACTGCAGTCTCGAGAAAGATGTTATAAAAAGAATGTTGTTTTGTCTGACTGTAAAAAAAGATTTGAATGACATGTAAGGAGAAAGCTGCTTAAACTAGGGGGTGTCTAAAAGGTTAAGTAGCATATATTTGAATCTGTTCAAATCTGGAGTGTGTTGAGGTTCTCGAACATTATTATTTTACAATAAATTGCTTGCATTTTAGAGTGGTTTTATTTATACTGTAGTTTGGACATTTATTGCAACATCTTAGCAAAAATAAGGCATTTTTTAGTCTATTTGTTGGATGATTAATATAGGTTTCTCTGTAGTCATCAACTAATGGATGTTTAAATTGTATCAATTGTATCAATAATGTTAAACTAATGTTGAGCTATTTTTATTAGAAAATATTGCTGCTGATGGTGTGGGGCTTTTACTATTTTTAATAAAGTTTTATGTATGACACAAAAAAAATAATTTATCATCATATAGCAAAATTGCTTTAACACACATAAAGCATTACATAGTTTATGTACCATATATAGTAAGATTTGTTATTTGACGGCTAAGTCCCCCAGATTCATGGGAATCTCTACCATACCCAGAATTTTTAAAATTAACAAGGATATTTATCAGCTGAATGCAATTGTTTGAGGTCCATTTTAAAAGCTCTGCAGGGTAATAGGAACTACAATGAATAATTTGGCAGTAGAACCAGAAGAAAGCCTCTTTCTCTTAATGCCACAGAACAGCCCTTAACAACCAAAAGGAATTAAGAAAGATATATTGGCCAATTCTTTAATAGTTCATTCCTTCCCTTATTAATATGTGTCTGGCCTGTCTGCTTTCTTGTTTTTAGAGCTTTTAACCTTATCTCACTGACCGGGGACAGGACAGAATCCGTAACGGCAGTGTATCACACAACACTGCCTGTTACATGTAGACTTACTTCAGATCCATCGGAAACATCCTTGAGTTTGCCCTCATGACGTTACCAGGACATAGTGCAAGCTGTAAAAAAGCAACACTGACATCTAGAAAATATTGGCTGGTCAGTAGCAGCGCACCCACAATAAATCACTAGTGAAATCAATGAAAAATATTCATAAAGCATGTTTTTCAATGGTTTTTAAGCGACATGCAGCTAAGCCAATAAAGGGATTTAGAGAAAAATTATAATAATTCAAAATCAGAATGATGTCAAACATCATAAAATAGTATCAGAAATATAACAAATTATGTTAAAGTTTATTTGAAGCTACTTGCTCTGTTATATGCTCCATCCTTTGTAAATAATATATTCTTATCTATTACCTTTCTTTAATCATTGTAGTGTTGTAAATAGGCCCAAAGCAAATCAATCATGCACAACTTTCAAATACTCAGAGGTAAAACATATAGAAGTCAAGCAGAGAAATGTTTTGGCTAATCAATCCTTGTCTCTATCTCACAGGACTCTGAATCACTTGATACCTGTATCCAGAATACACTGTCTGCGCTCTACCCACCATTCAATGCCACTGCAGCTACAGTGCTGTGGCAGCTATTCAGCGTTGTTGAGAAATTATACCGCGGTGATGGGCTTCGGTGCCTGATTGATTTCCTTCTCCCTGCCAAGAGGATACTGCAGTCCATTCAGCAGGAAACATGCGTAAGTAGAAAATGTTTGCTAAAACAGAGTGCATCTTTGTTTCGAGCTGAGACAAGACTAAATCTGATCTCCCTGATCTCAGAACAGAATTGTTTTAAAAAACCTGGCTCAGCTAAGGGCCCCATTGAAAGCAGATACTTACCCTCAGTCTTTTGTGTTTTTCTATGACAGGGGTCTGTAAGCAAACCATGAAAGGTCATTATTTTATCATTTCTGTTGATCATATTCCAGTCAGGGTAATTTATTGCTCCATGAGACCTCCACAGGTTTAATTGCATGCATACTGTTTACTACAGACATTACAACTAAACAGTCACTGTACTGTTTTTTTTTTGTTGATCAAAATTTGGAAGGTAGTGTCACAATAAGTAAGAAACAATGACAGTACAATACACAACCCTTATATTTACTTGAGGCCCATTAATATTTTGATCTTCTAAAAAAAATATTTTCAACCACTGAACACAAAGGGCCCTACTGTATATTGAAAGAAGTACAAAGGCAATGGCACCGTTTCAAAGAGGAACGATACAAGTGTAACAGTATACAACTAGAAACAGATTGCACATAAAGTAAGGTGCAATATATTAAATGATGCTTTCTGTCAGGCTGTTTTTAAGTCTTTCACACTCTACATATCACAAACAAGGCCATAACACAGGTAAACTAAGTGACATATAAGGATTGTGGGAAAACGCTGACCTTTGACTTCAATGTTGTGTTTCACAGAATGCCAAAGCTAATTTTCTCACGACTGGAGTAGAACCGTTAGCTCCTGGAGTTCGGTACTGGAATTAGGTACAAACATGGTTCCTATTACCTTTGAGTTAAATCCTTTAAACAGAAATAATGTAGGTAATGCCAGCCGTCACAAATAGACACAGCCTCTAGCAATGCTGATCTGATTTGAAACAAAAGATGAACAAACACAGTTCAGAATACAGTAGACTTGCTTCCTAGTTTAGTTTAAAAACATGATTCTAGTTTCTTGCTCATTTTATCCCATAAAAATATCTGCATCAAAATAGAGCAATATGCCTTTTAGGGCTTTATATTGGAAGTATTTTATTCCAAGTAATATTATGCATTACATACAATATTTTTTATAACCTATAGAAGCTGTATTTTAATTTGGTCTAAAAAAAAAAACTTAAAAAAAACAACAACTTAATTTGGTCAATCTGTGAACATTTCTGTGGTGATCAATTACAATAACCTGTAACTCTGTCTGCATTCTCTGTTTCGCAGATGAAAGCTCATATTTGAAAGAGGCTTTTATTAGTTCTTTAAAAAAAACATAAAACCTTTTTTTTTGTGGTCTTAAAGTCAATATCTGCAGAACAAAAAGGATTTCTAATTTCTTAAGTCTTACTTCCTAATTATGCCTTTCAACCTTGTAAAAAAAAGTCCCAACTTCTTCATTATGATTATCTCATTCTCGAAATTGTTATGCTCCTACTACTAAGTATAACTGCCATTGAATTAGGTGGTCCTGATGGTGGATTTTTGATAAGATGTGTTGATTATAAGATTTATTTTTATTCTCATAATTTTCATCATCATCATCGTTTTTTTTTTCTTTTAAAAACTTCATTCTTTATTTTAACAATGTCCAGCAATGTCTAACTTAATTTAAAAATAAATGTACATGTAACAGGACGAGGAGCCCTGTACATATTATTTGTTTATTTTATTTTAGAACGGGGTCTCTCCATCAGCCCCTGTGCAGTGTATTTTGTATTTGTTTTGTTTTATGGTTTTTGTTTGGTGTGTATTTACATGACGGTGAAGCGCCGCGGGTTTTGTTATTGTTTTGTTATGTGACGGCATAGTCGTGTGTTTTTTGTTATTATATGGTTTAGTAGCGTGGATGGGTAGCCCCATCCACAGTAATTTGGAAAACTTGTGCAGATTGTAGCCGAGGGGTAATAGAATAATTACCAGCTAGTTAAACCCCTCGGACACGATATATAAACCTGCAGCTCTGCACTCGTGGTTGGTGTGTTAGGAGCAAGAGGAGCGAGAGAAAAACGAAACTAAAAATGTAATCTACAGGATCAGTGAAGGCTACTGCCCAGCCTGACCTGGGTTTTGTTTATTATTTTTGTGTTCGTGATTTTGTTTAGCTATCTTATTTTGCTCTGTGAGCACAGTCTTTTTGTTAAAACGTTTTTATTTATTTTTGTATTTAAATAAACGGCGCCGCCGCGTCTCTTTGTTTTGAACTGCAGTACTGTTTGGTGTCAGTGTTTTCCCGTTCTGCATCTGGCCTGACGTCACGACTTGACCATCCTGTCACAGTACAATACTTTTATTATAAGAAATGGATGGTAGTGGTGTTACATTACAAAGGGAAAATATATACATTCAGTGAAAATAAATACATTTGATCAGAATATTTAGTGGTATTATATACATGGATTCTTGGGTTTAGCACATAATTTATTACAATGGATTATACAGAATGCCAGTTTTAATGCGTATAACAAGTAAAGATCAAATAAAGAATCAGAATGCTTAGATAAAAAAATCAAAAATGCATTTTGAAACTTTAAAACAAAAGTTTAAAAAAAAAAAACTGAAAGCAAGCCAAAAGAAGCTAAGTGAGTTTAAACGTTCCAGGCAACAGTAAGTAAACACAGAACACAGAATTGAGACTGAACCAAAAACGTAATACACCAACACATAGCAGATATAAAAATAAGTCTTTCATTAAGAATTATGTATACCAGCAGTACATAAACAACTTAAAGAAATATATAATGAAGAACAAGACAGATGTAAAAAGTTTCAGGAGGAAATAACGTAAAACCTAAACAGATATGATGTGAAATAATACAAATACAGTGGATTTATCCACAGTCTGTATCGTTAAGACAGTAAGTAGAAATGAACCTGCCTCATAATTAAGTCTTCCATGAGCAGCAGTGAATGTTTAAAACTATAAACTACTGGTACCTTTTTTTCTCTGGAGTAAACCACTTATTTAAATGAGTAAATATGACTTGTGGCACTAACTGGCAGATCACACAAATGCTAAATCAGTGGTGTGACAAACATCAGACATACATTTATGTTGGAATGAGCTTTTAGAAGTAAAGTGGCATAATAAAAGCCATGTATTTTTACTCGTGTTATTTTAATGGCCGAATATTCAAAAACACAGTTGCAAATTCATTCTCCCAGTGAATTCAAAGCTGTATTCCTCAGAAGAACAAAGCAGAGTGGAGGTATTTGCTGATATTGAAAGAAATTGTAAATACTGTACAGCTGCCAGTCTTTTAGGTTCATTTGCTTATTTTTTAACAATTCACCCTGCCAATAGCTTACTTGAAAATGTTTTTGTAAAATGAAATGTTCCAGGACCTGTTTCACCTGTGAAATGTTGCTAATTCTATAATATTGCGTAGGTTATGTATTGACAAACATTCAGATTTTAAAATGATGGTCTTTGACGTCTTGAGGGAATAGAGGATTTGCTCTTAAAACTGCAAAAACAATGGCTGGAATTACATCTGCAGTGACCTACAGTATAGTAGTCATATCATTCTCAAAAGCCTTAGGTGGCCACAGCAGATACATACGTGACCAATCCCACTCAATGTATGGTATCTTGTACAGTAGAAATAGTTTCTGAGATGTTGCTGAAACTAAACTAAAGTTTCTCCAAGATAAAATAAGTGTTCAAATTGATGTTCTGTCACTTATATGTACAGGGTCCTGCTTGTAACTCAAAAGGCAAGAAAATAAAACAAAAGTAATTAACTGAGTATTTTTATTTTGTTTCAAATGAACTGTAAAATCATAATTAAATGTGAGATAAAAGGATAACTAAATGAATGATGCTTTAATTGAGAGATTACCAAAGGTTAAATAACAGTACTAGTAATGTTAGATTTTTTAAATATTGATTCAACACTTTGAGTTGTTTATCCCACTTAATATTTCCACCACTTCTTAAAAACCATGTTAGTATTAAAATGTTAATTGATTTCAGATAGAAATAAGAGCAATTCAGATCTGTTGACTGTGGTTACAGTTTTTATTTACATTGACAAAAAATTAAATGATCAACGTAGAATGTGGTTAATGTTATGAAATGAATGTTACTACTAAGAAAAGTAATGGAACATCTATTTAGTTTCTCACTCACAGAAAACTGATAATTTCATAATACTATTCAAATATGACATGCATCCTCTTTTTTTCTTGCAGGCAAGGTTCCATGGTCTCATTTTTTATCATGAAGGATGGCCGCTGTGCATTCATGAGAAGGTTGTTGTACAGTTAGCTTCCCTCCACAAAATAAAACTGAAACCTGGGGATTTCTACATACAAATTGTTCCTCTGGGAAAGCAGTCTGTCAAACTGGTCCTAAAATGTCTATCGGGGAACAACCACAGTATCGAGGAAGTACTTATTCCAGAAACCATGTATGGGTGTATCTTCACAATTGAATTCCTGCAAAATGTAACTTATGGAAAAAACTGCTCCCCACTTCAAAACTGTTTGTTGACCACCGGGACTGTGGTTTACAGAACACCTTGGAAAAACATAGTGAATCCCATTTTTATTGCCACAACTGAAAGCATTATGCAGAACTATAATGGTAATTCAATTCACAACAACTTAAAAAAATCTTCTGACAATGTGACGGATACTATGGAAAATCACAGTTCACAAGACAGCTTCACTTCTGAAGATACAGATTCAACTGTTGTAGAAGCAACCCTGCAAGATAATCACAGAAACCAGGGGAATAATTCTCCTGCAGAGATGTTACCCAAACCGGAGACAAGCCCATTAACTAAAGACATTGACAGAGACTATGTTCATCTTGAAAACCCTGTTCTGGCTACAAAAGGTGTAGATGGAGTTTCGTTTTTGGCCAACACAGAGAAAGGAAATGAGCTTCAGGAAAATCAATTGCCATCTCTGAAATCTGACAGTAGAGGTGGCACACGGACACTCTCATTTAATACTGACCTAAGCCATCCAGGGCCAGCTAGAAGACAGCTCAGGGATTCCCTATATTTTGAAACAAAACGGTTGTTTAGGAAGTCGTACATGGAGGCCTTACAAAATCCAATGCACCTCGGCTCTAGCTCTGAGGAGTCAATAACGGAGGCTACAGAGCAAAATGCTGGACAAGCAACTAAAGACATTTCCTTGAATGTGTCCAAAAACAGGACTCCTGACAATTGTAACCAAAAGCGGGACTCCCTACCCTGTAACCTTCCATGTCGAGTGCAGTCAGGGGAGGCCCCCTATGGACACCATTGTGAAGCTTCTAGACCACATACATCACAAGGAACTTCTCTCAGTGAAGGCTTTAGGCTAGAATACAAGCGATCCAAATCTTTGGACAGGGCACATCAGAATTCACAGGCTAAAGGTCACAGAGCACGGTCATCCTCGGGTGATTCAGCCAACAGAAGTCCCAAAAGGAATCTAAATGGATATGCCCTAAGGCTTGTAAAGCTAGATTTTGAGGGAGCGTTTTCCAGCTCTGAGAAAAGGCCAAACTGCTGTAAAGAGGATTCAGGTAAATAATACAGTAAATGATTCATTTGAGAAAACCTGCAGCATGATAGCTCCTAATCTGACACTGGATTCAGTTTGTATCATAATAGGTAAGGCAAACTACCAAAACATTTGAAAGGTGAGAATAGGGTATCAGCTTTCTTTTACATGTACTTTTTACAGTGTAATAACAAGGGGGGGGGTAATTAACACTTATAACCTTTATATTAGTCCTTCAAGTTGATACCGCAGCTGATTTTTTAAATTTCTGAATTAAGTGTTAAACAACCTTTGTATTTTTGGCTTATTCTTGTAATTTGAACTACATCTGTCCTGTTATTGTAACAGGGTGGAGAATATACTGTAGAGTGCACCCAGGAATGTGTATTCAGGTGGTTCTGTGGTGGGGCTGCTATGGCAATTAAATAATAGGTTGTCCCACCCTGGAAATGATGTGCCAGAGGTATCAGTAATTTACACGACATGAGGCATGACCTAATTAGGGCAGTACTTCAACTTTTTCCAAAATGTTGTTTTGATCTTCATATGACATATAATACATCTCGGAAAGTAGTTTGATGTTAGGGACATGCCTTAGTCCTGAAATCCTTTTATAACTTTGTTCACTACATTATTGTTTTAATGGGGTTATTTTTAAATGGTTTCCTTTATGAGTGTCAATCATGGGGTTTCCATGCGCTTTTTTTTTTTAACTCGAGACATTTACACAAGAAAAATGTCTCGTGTAAAATGCTTCTTTGGGGTTCCGTTCACTCAGTTTATTTTACTCGAGTAAACCAGGCTTTTCACCCGACGTCATGCAAATGAATGGGAAAGGTGGGGGTTGATATTTAAATTAGCTATGCGTAAAGTACTCGTGCTGTTATTGAAGATTACTAGTGAAATGTTGTGAAAATGTGGTTTCCATGCGCAGAGAACTGGTACACGATTGATTCTAAGCTGCTGTAATAAAGCAAAATACCTCGTGCCTGGTTGGTTAATAATGTGTTTTAGTGCTCTTGCCCAAATTGTTTTTCAAATGTCATTAGTGGGGTGTCATGTCACTAGTAGTGAATACTGTTTGAACTAATTTATCTTACGACTTATTAATTAAAAATAAACTCTGAGGTATAAAATTAAACTGACCAACAGGTATTGTAGATCACCATGGCTGAAAATCAGCAGAGACGTTATATGTATTTCCCTTTCATTCAGGCAATACAGCATATCAGGTGGTTATTATTTATTTCTTAGCAGACGCCCTTATCCAGGGCGACTTACAATTGTTACAAGATAACACATTATTTTTACATACAATTACATTATTTTTTTTACATACAATTACCAATTTATACAGTTGGGTTTTTACTGGAGCAATCTAGGTAAAGTACCTTGCTCAAGGGTACAGCAGCAGTGTCCCCCACCTGGGATTGAACCCACGACCCTCCGGTCAAGAGCCTAGAGCCCTAACGACTACTCCACACTGCTGACTACTCCACACTGCTGCGTATAGTACCCTGGCTTAGAAACCCTACCTATCTGACAGCTGCCGAGGAAGCATTCAACATCACGCTTGGGCAAATACTGGTAGTGGGCACTTGAAAGGGAGCTGGCGGATACTGATGAAATGGATTGAAGTGCAGCATTAGTTTGTTCTCAAAATTGCCACTGCCTGCTGTATCCTGCACAAACTCTTGTCAACAACAAAATGATGTGTTCAGGAGTCAGTGGCTGCCTGTGAGACAGACGGGGAAGGTTACCAGTGTTGCCAAGTCTCACGAGAAAAAAAAGTGGCACTGCCTTTCAAAACAAGCCCAAAACAAACGCAACCCATGTTAGAGTATGGGTGTTTATGCAAATTCCAATCCGCGACTCTCAAAAAAACAAGCCCGTCGCGCTTATTATAAACGGAATTGGCAACTGTGAGGGTTACCTCAGCCGCCAGTTTCAATTGGACAGCAGCGATCTGAGGAGGCTCGTGCTGTCAGAGATTCTCTCCTTTCTTTTAAGTTGTGTTGGATTTACTGTTGTGTTAAATATTAATGATGCAAACAAATAAAACACAGTCAGTACGTTCATTTGCAATTTTATTTTGTCAGTTCTGAGAGGGCATCAACAAGTTGGATGTTGTTGTGCTGTTTTTTGGCGATCGAGCTGGCTCATGACATCCAGTTCACCAACTATATTTATTAACGTGGCGGGCAGCTGGGATCAAAAAGGGACGGGATTAATTCAGTTAGTCATTTAAGCAGCAAAGGTATTCTCAAACAGCTGCATTAATACTATAACAAGGGCAGAATGTAGTTCATGGTTAGTGGTTTTATACAGAACTGTATAAAACTGTATTTTTATACATAAACCCACAAGATATATACAACATGATTGACGAGACACGGCAAAAAACAATAATAAAAGAAAGCTGCCCGCATTATCATTAAGGTGAACTACACAACTGCTAACCATAAAATTGCCCATCAGCCACTACTTTCTGCCGTCTTGGAATCCACAGTAACAACTGACCTGCTCCCTTGCAATATTTATAGTTAAGGATAAACACGCTCATTAACATTTACACGTGAAATGCGGGTTTCCATGCGAAACTGGGTGTGGTTTTCCCGTGTGTTTCATCATTTACACAAGTAAATGAGATTTACCCTATCCCTCTCTTTGGCCGTTTTTTTCAGCCACAAACCTGATTTACCCGAGTAATTCTCCCAAACGTGCACGCGTTTCGCCATTTCAGGTATAAATTGACCTGCACGGAAACCCCATGAATGTTAGTGTGTTTAAATGGTTATACCAACAAAACTAATTAAGATGATGTTTTTCCCCTGAGCAATGATTTTAGGTTTTTTTTCTTTCTAAAGCATTTTCAGCACTTTCTTTCTTTATGTTTTGCAAATGAACTATGTTGATTAGGTAGGGGAATTCTGCTGGCCCAGTTGTAGCAAAAAGAAGCTTATATAATTAGAAAAAAATCAAGAAAAAAAATCATTGTAAATATCGATTGTAACATGAAATATATTTTCAACGCATTTTCTCCAGAGTGCTTGTCTAATTTTTTAACCATGGATATTTTATGATTGGGAGTCTAACGTTAATGATGGAGTATATTGGCTATATGAACCAGAAATACTGCAATAGCAAAAGAGTCATAAACTTATGTTAATATTCATTTTAGAACACAAATATGCGGTGCCTTTAGAAAGTTTGATTAAATGTTGGCAAAGAACAAGGAAATAGTTAAGTGATAGTGCCCGTCGATGAATGCTCTACCGTGTGGTACTTGACCGCGACTGGAGTTGTGCACCCTGAGCCGAAGGTGAGGGTGCTAACGAAAGTCACAGTCAATTAGGTAGATCCTTCAACGAGAGAGCACGATCGCTATTAGAAAATATTTTTTCTCATTTTCTTTAAAAAAAGCACTTTAAAACCTATATTTACCTTGAACTTGTAATGATTCATCTGGTGTCCTTCCACTGAGAAATGTTTTAGGAAAATAGTTCCAAAAATGTTCATAAAGGATTGCATACATAATTAGAGGAAAAAATAAATACATTATTAAACAAATAACTTTTTTTACTTGTCAGAGCAGCTTATAGTGTATCTGGACAGTGGCAGATATATGAACGGAGCAATATTACTGAATTGTCACAGGTGTCTCAGTTTGTTATTGAAGGTGCTGTCTCAGCTCCAGTCAGGAGCTGACAGGCTGTGATTAGCTGACTCTGCAGCTGCGGGTACAGGATTGGTTGCTTTCATTGGTGCAAAGTATTGATTGGCTGGTTTTGGTGGATAATAAAATACATTTGGACCAACTGTGTCTTTGTTTAGTATGTGCTGTCCAATAGATGTAAACTGAGCTTTCAATACCGCAAGTCAAAATGAAAAAGCCAGTAGTTACGCTGATTGATTTTAAATTTGATTCACAGGTGATGTGGTGACTTTCCAGCGGGTATCTACTGTGTATTAATGCTCGCTAGAGCTGGAAGCTGATTGGCTGATGATACTGAATGGTCTTCTAATTTCTAATTGAATTCCCCCCAGAGTTGCTAGTATTAATATGTTTTGAATATATTGTTACTTGATGTTCATAAAATTGGGTCATGCTGTCGTATTTTTCAATGCAGCCCACATCTGCTGTTATCACATTCTGTTCTTCTCAGGATTCTTGGAGGCACACCAGAAAATCCATTGGAGTGGCACAATTGCATTGTTATTAATGGAACTTAACGACCATGAAAAGTGTAAAAGGAAAAAAAAACTGCAGGGTAAAGCTGTTTGAACGCACATGTGATATGCTTTCACATGAAAAAATGGAGATAGGCTGCGAGTGGTTGCAGCTAGCCTTCCAAGGCAGAAACAGGAATAGTTGGTTTCCAGATGTTTCAATTGTTGATATAGTCCCCTTCCAGCTTGGCACACCACACAATATGTCTCTTTCTTAAAATTGTAAAGGACACCTCACACATGGCAGTCTGTTCCCTGAACTCTGCACCTCAGCCACACAAAGCATATGACAAAACACAACACTGCTGGCAGAGTTCCAGGCTTGGTAAACAAACTCCTGACAGCAGAGACCAGCGTCTCAATTTACCTACATTTTGTACTGCAAATGTTGGCTACTCTGCATGTTCCTTCTCCAGCTTTCACTGGAGTTTTTTTTAGTCCCTATTAAATGATATTTGTGTGCATGGTAGTGCTATTTATTTTAATTAAAACTCATTCCTGGTTTTATTGGTTTTATAATAACTGTTTCACCATGAACATTTAGAATAATGTAACGCACTAAGTATTTACATAGATTCAAATTTAAGCAAATAAAGCGAGCTTGCCATACTACAGGAATATATAAATACATCTATTTGGTTTTGATGGTTTTAATATTGCCTACATGGTTTTCTGTTTAGAGTGTGGATTCTTCCTCAACATGTTCTACGAGACTCTGGTGACTATAAACTTAAGGAGTTTTACTGTTCTGTTGGCAAGGCCATTATTATACAAAAAAGATACCATGAAAATAGCATTGGGGTACCATCAGACCTGCATGTTACCTTAAATAAACCATAGAAGAACCATGAGCAGACCACACCATTACCAGCAATGGTAACACAATGGGTTTGGATCAGAGATTACAGTGATTCCAATAGTGTAGCACACTGTTAATGATATGGTACCATGATACTGCAATTGATTACCAATGTGTGTTTCTGCAAACCATTGTGATTCTATTGAAGAATATAAAAAGAACATGTACAGTCGTTATGTACAGTATTGAATTTCAACTTACTTGCATGTACATTCTGAAATGAAAACAATATTCCTTGTGAAAATATAATTAATTTGATATGTTTATCAATCAGCAGATTTTCTTCATCCTTGCACCGCAGAGGGGGCGATTAGAAGAAACAGTGGTGAACTTTGTCACACTCCAAACACGCCCAGCAGAGTGTCTAAATGTGAGACTGCACTTCAGCAAATGCTGGCATCAGATTCTGAGCCCAGTCTGCCTAGTCAAGCATCAGAGGTCAACCAGGAGCTTCTCTTATCTAGAGGTGTCATATTACCAGGTCTGTGCCCACGAGATATCTGAACGAAGTCTCTAAAGACTTTCAGTTTACTACATTTAGTTTTATTCCTGAAATATTAAGCTATAATTATGAGTTTATGTGAACCATCTGTGAACAAACTGTGTCCTTAATAGGGTGTGGCCTTATTACCAATTAATATTAATATTAAGTTTATTTAGCGGCACCACTTTTACTGTTTAACACTTTTCTGGGTAGTTTAGCCATTTTTCTCGCAATTATTTATTGTAGTTTTCTTAATCAGTTATACAACCTGTTGTATCCCATTTTTCAAAGGGTTTAAAAAAAGCTGTCAACAGAGGTAATTTGACGGAAGTTTGGTACAATTGGGATTACAGATGGTGGCCTTAATACTGAATACAGGGGGCATCATATTAAAGGTGATTTTACATTGCTGTAAATTGGAGCAAATATGGACTATAAAAAAATGTCCTTAATTATGAAGTGACCTTTTACCTAGATGACCTACTGTACTGCAATATATCTATAAAAAAGGTGTTGAAAGCATTACAAATATGTTGTTGTTTTCTTAAATGTTTGTCAATTTGACTTGATAAAAACAGGGTTACATTGCACTATTTTTGTTTTCGAAATAAATGTGAATACATTTTAACACATTCCTTGATAATACAATGTTAAATTACCATTCAGTTTGTATTGCCCTGTAGGAAACAGAGACCGGTATGGCCATGCTGTCATACAAGTCTGTACGCGAAACAAAATCTGGATAAATGAAAACTGCACAGCAAAAGGGCTGACTCGTCTTATTATGTATTACTACATCACTCTTCGGTATGTTTATCTATTTCTATTATTGTTACATTATCAGGTGTACATTTAATATAATTCTACAATTAATTTCACTATCCAGTGCCTTGGGTAGGTCAGATTTATTTTCATTGAGTGGTCAAATGGTCTGAAAAACAGGTGGTTTATATAGTTTAAAATGATCTGAAAGGTCACTTTTTGTTCTTGAACGTTCTGGCATTGGGTTAGGTTAGTGGGGGGGTCTCTACTGCCTTGTTCAGTAGCTAGGCAATAGCCACTCTGCCAATTAATTCACTCTAGTTAAATTACTAAAATCAAAAAAATAAATAAACATTAATCCAGTACGGGTTTTAAAAGCCATGAATTATTTTATTTTATTTATTTTTTTTATAGAAAAGACCAACGTGGATTAGGGCTGACTGTCTTAGTGGATGCCCGGCGATACCCACCTGTTTCTGTACTCTTCATGGCCTTTACAGAAATCCAGGTAAATTCACAGATCATTGATTACCAATACATGCATTACATGCTCCTAGAAGTTAGATATATTAATGTGTGCAGAAGTCTATTTGCCATAAACTGTATAAGGTCTGCAAATTAAGCACATTGCTGGAGGTTTGGTTCGTATGCTGAGGCTGATTTCAGTGAGGGTGCTTCATGGCTGATAACAGACAGCATACATACATGATGTCTATATGTGCAAGTCAAGAAACTTACTTGGTACAAGTAAACAGAACATTGTCCTGCTATTCCTACATGCAGGGGAAGTGGGTGTGATTAATGCGACTAATACCAGGCCATCTCCTGGTAGTCAGAATAACTACAACTAAATCGCTGTCAGATTTTTCTACTGAATTTCAATAAAGAGTATTCAATAAGTATACACAAAACATAACTACAACAATAAAACATAATGACAAGGTAACAGTGATATGTTTATTGAAATGGGTCTCATTAAGCTTTAACCCAGGAGTTACAATATTTAAAGTGCATTCATGAAACTTGCTTGACTTAACAGTAGCTGTAGAATACCAAATGTATTCCTTCCACCATAACCATTTTTGTGAAAAGTAGGTTATATAATATTTTAACTGAAATGTGATTTAAGATGAAATCATATGTACTTTTTATAATAGTTTTATACAACTGTCCTTTATGAGGCCGGTTTCTTATGTAAATGCAAAGCTACACAGATGCAGTTCCCTGCAGATGGCATTTTTAAAGTCCCTGACAACAGCTATTTTGTGGGGAAATCCGTGCAGAGTTTCCTGTATGCTTTTGTGTCCAAGAATAAGATTACGATTACCTCAGTCATTTGGGTTTTGCATGCCCAAAGCCTTTAAAAGTTTTAACTGGTTTTGTAACATTTTTGACAGAAACATGCCTTGGGGGAAGGCTTGTTCCCACTTGCTACTAAATGGCAAGTGGTACAGGTGGTAATCATGGAACACTTCAAAGGATATAGGAAAATGATAGATGTATGTAAGCCTGACTGTTTGTATAGTTTATTGTAATACATACTGGGCCTGATTTACTAAGCTTTTCCTGAGTTTTCATCACTTCAATTAATGAAATTTGAATGTAAATGTAATCCAATGAATGTAAAAAGAGGCTTTCTTAGTTGTATCATATTTTTCCAGACATATATTAAGTAACAAGACTGAATTGGATCTTTATAACCTTAGGCCATTAGTCATTATTTGAACAGGAAGAGTATTTAGATCCACAACTGTTTCGAACAAGTGAATAAACTATTGTTAGGTTTTTTGTTGTTGTTTTTGGCAGAAAACAATGTGGAATAGCCATATAAAATACATACACTGTATATTGTGTTATATATGTAGCTGTATATAAGCATAGAGTATTTACATGTGGTCCCTTTCACACATTTACGTATTTTTTTAGACTACAATTCATTAAAAGAGGCACACATGCACTGTTGTTTAATTTTCGTGAGATTGATACACACATTTCAGTTATTTAAGTGGTGATATTTAAATGTGCCCCAGCAGTTTCTGTGATATCAAGTGTGTGTGTGAGTGTTGGTGAGGGGCTGTGTATCTGTGTCTGTGAGTTAATGAATATACTGTGTTAGCACTGATTTGCTTGGATGATGTAGTAATAAGGCTTTATCTACTCTTCCACAGACACTCTTTCCAAACATACTTTACTCCATCCTGATGCTTGTTGACAAAGAGGCAGCCTTTAAACCAGAGAGAGATTCTATAATACAGGTAAACTATGAACCAGGGGCTGTGAAACATTTAATGATTTTATCTGAGCACATCTTCTAAAACTTTTTCCCTCCCTTTTTTTTACAGTATGAAGTCCTGACATCACTGAAAGCACTGCACAAACACATTGATCTGAATCAACTGACACAAGAGTTTGAAGGGACGTTTCCTTACGATCACAGTCAATGGATACAGTTCAGAAGGGTAAAAATGCAAACACTAAGCCACTATGTAGTTGTGTCTCCCTGGTTAGCTGTAAGACTAGCCTTAAGTGTTGCAGAACAGGCAGTAGGGGTTACAGCAAAGCACATTACTTACAGGCCCAGAGGAAGGCCTAGGTAAACTAGGTCTAGGGCGGCAAATTTAGGGGGGCAAGGAATCTGCATTATGTGCCAAGCATCGCTCCGGTGACGTTTAGCAGCACGGTAACTGGCATTGCACTGAATCGTATCCAAACATGCTCTTTCACATGGCATGGAGTGATCAATATTAAATTGAGTTCACGCTATCTATTATGGCATTCTATAGAGACAATTGCTTTATGACTGACTTAACGTAATCCGTAATGGAGACACAAAGTTTCAAGAAGTAAGCTACTAGACAGGCATTGGTTTTCACCATCAGAACTGGTAAGTTAATCATTTAAACTTATGTGAATTTACAGTATTTACACTGTAAATACCTATGCTAATAAAATGTGTTCAATTCCGATCTCTGAAGTCCCAAATCAATCGATAAAAAAATAAAATCAGAAATGTTGCCTATCACATGACACTGGCAATATTACTAACCTGCAATATAGGCTACGTGCTTACCCTTAAGAATAAAGCAAAGAAGGTATGCATTGGGACTTGTGCAAGTGTTCTAAAAGCATGACGTTAGTTTAATTACAGTGCTGTGTGGAATTAGACTGACAGTATTAGGGAAGGTAGTAGTTGGCGTGACAATATCTGTGTTGTTTTTGTACAAGTTAAACGTACATTACATTGGGAGCGTGTTTTTATATATATTGTCATGTAAATAGTTCTGTTTTCAGCTAAGGTAAACTTTTGTTTCCCAATGCATTAGATCATTTAACCGCAAAGTTTCAAGTTAAATTGTGATCCATAATGTGTGCTACATACGTTAAAAACCTTTTTGGCCTACTTAGCTTATTCAAACATTAGTATCTGCCCCACAACCTACCGTTTTAAAACAGTTGGATATTTCCCTATAGTGTTGTGTTCTTCTTTAGATATATGATTTTGCCAAAACATATATTTTCAACCAGTACATTTCATTTCATATTACTGTTTACAATGATGACGTTATTTAAAAATCGCATAGACCGTGGGAAACCCAATTTAAAATCTGTACATGATCCACACAATTTTTCAAAACAGAAACCAGGTTATATACGAGCATAAAGAGCGATTGCACAATACAAGTTGAATCAAAAACCATTACCTGACTGATATGGTGCCATGCCAGGCTTTGCCAAGAGCAGGAAGTTGCCTAGCATCGATCTTGATTACTTTCCTTTGCTGCCTGTTGTGTTCTGTATATCCCTGCAATATCTTTTTCAACATATTAGCAATTGTTTTGACATTTTGATTCATAATCCCTTACACTTATGTTCATTTCACATCAGGTTTTTGCCATTAAAAATGTCTTGATGCATCACAACATCCACTTTTGGTACCCAATCAGAAACATGTCATTGGTCCAATAGTTTGTATTGTAAATGGTGTCAAAAGCAGTCTGTAGTTTTGAGCACAGATATTCTTCATAGACCCTATAGGTCTGAAAAGACCATCAATAAAATGAATATGGTTATATTTCAACATTAAAAACATATACATGCTTCTTTAACATTTCTGTTACTGTTTTATTGTGAAAATGTTATTTTACAGAAAATAGAGCCCTTTGCAAGTAGCTGCAATGTAGCCATCGCCTCCCTACAGAGCTCCATCACTACCTTACACTCCAGCAGCACCCTGAACACAGTACAGGTATGTCTAAAAAAGCATTTGCAATGACAATGAACATTTATAAACTACACTTTGTATTGTAGTGTGCTACAGGGGTAGGGGTCAGGGTTGGTAGGTGACGCAATCAAAAGACATAAGCCCGATACCAGCTTGTGACAGTCTGGCTCGCAGCGGTGACGTCACGGACCAGGAAGTACAGAAACCAAAACAATGGATGGGCGGGTGAAGCTGAGTGCAACGGCACTCAGCGTATTTATTAAATAAACAAACAAAAACAAAAGATTTAAACAAAACACCAAACAAAGGGCACGAGGGCCAAACGAATAAACAGACAAACAAGTAAGTGGCGTGCTGGCTAAACCAGCACGTTTTAGCAATTGTTTTATTGTCTTCTACGCGCGCTCTCTCCGCTCTCCTGTACTCTCTACACTCCAACACTCCACACAGAACGGACAGCTGCAGGTTCTTATACTCTGGCCGAGGGGTTAACTAGCTGTTAATTATCTTATTACCCCTCGGCCACAGTCTGCACGCGTTTGGTAAGGATGCATGACTGTCAGCTAGTTAAATAATCAGTAGCTGATCAGTCATGCATCCTCACGAGGTTTTTAAATTATAAGTAATAAAAGACGCGGCGCTTTTACCCGCGCCGCAAACAAAAATACAAATAATAATACATAGGGGCGGGACACTCCTCCACACAGCTCCTGCAAGGGAGCCGGCTCTTTTATATCGGTATAGGTGATATGCTTCAAAGTGAGAGGTCCAGGTTCACGTCCCACCTCCGCATGTGAGAAACCCCTGCCTGCAGGAACCACGGTTCATTACAGTATCATTAAAACATATTTTCACTTCATAAGAACCTAAAAATTATGAATATAAAATGATATATAAAATAAATACTGTATGCTAGAAACTAGTCAGGGACATATCTATCAGTACACTACTCTACTGCCCTCATGTGGCAATTAGGAGCACAGCCCCCATATAAATGGTTTTATTCATAGGTAAATGTGGGGTGGTTAAAAGAAATTGTATCATGTAAATCCCCTTTCCAATATTTTAATGGTTAAAATAAGCATTTCAGACAAATAATGTTCATGTTACTCATATTACTATACTTCAACCTATACATTTTAAATTAAACTAGTTTTACCCAAGACCAAAAAATGCTCAGATATTTATGTTATGTATCCATTGCATTGACATTTAAAAAGGGTACATTAATATCTAGCAATTACAATGGTAATTAATATTTAATTTACTTCAACATTTTTTGTATGTTTGGAAATTGAAATATATGTTGAAAATGTGCTTTTTCACACTGAAAATCACCCAAACTCTAAAGCAATCAATAGTGCCCATTTCTTTTAGTTACGTGCCCATATGCTGTTCATTGAAGACATGCAAACTTTAAATGTGCCCTTTATTCCTATAGGAAGTTGTTGACCTAATAAACAAACAGAAATCCTTGATGAAGTATGTGCTGGATGATACACGGCTAGTGAGACTGAGGCTTGAGGGAGGTACCATCCTAGCAAGACTCAAGAAGGAACAGTTCTGCGATACTGAGGATTACAGGTAAAGAGCAGCGTCAAAGCACCCTTTTATCTTCCAGGTTTACGGTGAACTACTTTTTCACAATACTGATGGATCTAATTTGGAATTGACATCAGTGGCCAGGCATAGACAAAATGTTACAAACATACTATTATTGTTGTTATTACATCTGCTTTGTTAATATAATTTAAATGAAATCAAAGTTATCTAAGGGGGTCACCATAACTTTGATCTTTGAGACCATAACTTGAATTTGTCTTTCATATGTCTTCAAGTTATTGAAGATAAGGGACAGTAGCACTGGCTACAACCAGGCAGGTGTAAATTTGAGTGGTATAGTACAGCTAGTTAACTGAATTACTGTGTTTGCAGGGACTCCATTGAGATGGTCACTGCGTTGTATAATCAGGTGGATGAAGAAGTGCACAAACTGGTCATACTGTCTAACAAGTCACTGCAGCAGCTGGAACGCCTCCTGGAGCTACGGAAATTTGAGGAAGGATGTGACCAGGTTAGTAGCCATAACTAGTCTGATTACAGACAGTGTTCTCAGTTCAGCACACATGCGCTAATTGGGTTTGCAGATTGAGAAGACGGATGACAGCTAAAACTAAAGTCTCCTGTTGTTCTTCAGTCCACTTCAGCCGTTAAGTGGGATGCAGAAGTTAGGTGACATTCAAAAAGGAACCTTTCAAATTGGTTAAAACTGGCGTAAAATACACCATTGGATGGTGTAAAAAAAAAGATTTAAGATAGAAATTAAATGTTAAAAAGAATACCGATAAAAGAAGCAGCGAAGATGGTAGTGAAGCTAATTAAGAGCAGGGAAATCGACCTATGAAATTGGTTAAAACTTTAACCAATTTTCATATTTTTTGTTTGTTTTGACAGATTAAACTGTGGTTCAAAACAGAGGGAGAGGCACATCTTGCTCCTCTGGATTCCTTGTCTTTTGATTCACTAAAGCAAATGCAACAACGTTTCAGTGTCTTTCATGAAGAGTTTGTGGTACGTACTTGGCCATGGAGGATATTTGAAATTTTTCCTTTTGAGTGTTAAAAACTGAAACCTGTGTAGCTATTTTTCTAATACCAAATTGTAATTGATTTCTCTTTAAACAGCACCACTACAAACAAGGGCTGTGCTTGATCAAAGATTCAAAGAGCATAAACAGCTGCTCGCTTTTTGATGCTGTGCATCTCGAAGAAAAAGTGCAGAACTACCAACAGTTTTTGAATACAATCCTCAGCAAGATTGAAAAGCGGAAGAATGAGTTGGAAATACTGGTGAACCTGTATGAGTTTTATGATACGGTAACTTTTTAATTTAGCAATGCAGTAACAACTATATATACTGTACTCTACATATTCTGCCTTGTTTTTTGGTGATAGGGGTGGGTCTTTTTTGACTTGCACAAGGAATAACCGAGTCTCTGTAAGTCGCCTTGGATAAAGGCGTCTGCTAAATAAACAAATAATAGGTTGGAGTGGCTAGCTTTTACTCTCTAAGGCCCAATTGTGCACAACAGTCCAGGGTGCCTCCTAATCAGCTCTCAAGCCTACACTGCTCTAGCTCTCTCTTCTCTGGTGTGGCCCACCCACCTGTCTAACTCTACTGACGTGATCCCCACCCAGTCGCACATGACACCCTTCTAACAATCCCCATGCTCAGCCTAACGTGACTGTCAGAACACATCAAAGATCCCAATCATTAACGTGACAGTATGCTCCCTGGCTGATTGATGTATTCCTTCATCAACCAAGACTAACAACCTAGTCTCCTGTTGAGAGCAACTATTGCTCATTTTCTTTGCAAGAGAGTAGCTGTTAATTATGTCATACTTTTATGGGACTCAGCTTTTGTAGTGGTGGGGACCAACCAAGATGTAGCTTCGCTTTTCCTCCGCCAGGTGTGGATTTCCTATTGGCCCGGTGTTGATGACTGAAGTGTAATGCTGGCTTCAGGGATCAGCCTATTTGCGGCCTCCCTGGCGCATCAGCAGACAGAAACATGTTTTAGGGTAAAATTTTATTTTTATATTTAGTGAACAAAGGGTAAGATTGGGGTTAAATGGGCAACTAATGACCCATGTCATAAAACAGATGCCTTTTGGTTCTTTACGGAGTTAGGATAGTTAAGAAAATTTGACTACTGCATATGATGAATAGGTTTCTATCTCATTTTTCTTTGTTATCCTCAGGCTAACCAATGGATGGAGCACTGCAAGGATTATTGCAACCAGCTGAATGTGGACAATAGCTCGTGCCTTTTTTCACCAACAGTGGTCCAAACCTTGCAGAACTACCACAGAGAAGCAACAAAATTCTCGCCGGATAATTACCGCAGGCTGGACGAAATGGTTTTAAATCTGAACAGTGCTAAGGAGACGAAGCAGTGGAATACCCACTGGTTGAAATGCCAAAATACCTGTCATTGTTTGGAAGAAATACTGTCTAAAGTCACAACAGTACCAAAAGACTGTAAGGGAGGAACTGCTTCCAGAATGTCATCAGATGCCAGTCCCAGAACTAGTGGAGAGTACAACTGTGAAGGACTTAGAGAGCCTTCTTTCAAACATGTTAATGATAACAGAATATATCCTGGGCAAATGAATGTGGAATCCAGTGTAATGTTTGAGCATGAGGATGTAAACCAAAATTCCAATGTGTTTTCTGAAAACACTCCTTTATTTCCACAATCTTTTTCTTCAGAGTCTGAACGATTCACCAAGTCTGTGTCTGTGTTTGACGATACCGATAGTGACTGTACCTTGGATTCTTCCTCTGCCTCTTGCCGGTCCGAACCTATTTCCTCCCCAGCTGCCCGTCACAGAAAACAGCCGTTAAAAAAAATAATGAAGAAGACTTTTACATATGACATGTCCCAAAGAGAGAGCAGCCACATGGAAACCAATCACAATGGATACACTGGGGTTTATATTAAAGGACTGGAAGTGGCCAATAATTTGGCTGCTGAAAAGAAAATACAGAGGCCTGACATACAAAGCCCCCAGTTGGGTCGAAGTCGTAGCTTATCATCGCCACCTAGAATGCACTGTAGACATTCAGATGAGGGGAAAAAGTTGAACAGGTACAAAATAAGTTTATTTTTGTAGTCTTTTTCTTTTTTTATGGACCTGGCTTAAAGTTCTTGGGGCCTGCAACACTACGTATTCCAAACATTTCAGGGGAAAAACAGTTATTAAAAATTGGTATGTTGTGGACTCTTTCATATTAGCTTTATAATAAGACCAGCTCACCATGATGTCCACTCCAGCAGTGCCTTACATTTTGGAGACAATCTGAAGTTCTTCCTCTATTAAGACCAGCAAACTAAGACCATTTTACTCATAATAGAGGGATTCCTCTGAACTCATCATTCAGTATCACCCCCAAGAACCGGTTGTGGGCAACCAGCAGTTCACTGATCATTGGAATCACCTGAGTAAACATTATGATGCAAAAATCGACAGTTCTATCACTTGTGACTTTGGAAATACTGTATGGTAAAATGCAATATCCTAACCAGGGTTTCTGTGTTTTGCAGCAGCAAAGTGCAGCACATCATGGATGAAATGATCTCCACAGAGAGGGAGTATGTGCGATCTCTTGGTTACATCATTGAAAATTACTTCCCCGAGATGGAGAGGATGGACTTGCCTCAGGATCTCAGAGGGAAACGCAACATTATATTTGGAAATCTGGAAAAGCTGTATGATTTTCACAGCCAGTATTTTCTCAAAGACCTGGAGCACTGTGTGGATTGTCCGTTGTTTGTCAGCAGTTGTTTTCTCAGACATGTAAGTCTTTTAATTATGTAGATATAATTGCTATTATATACATTACTTTTTGTGTCTTGGGTCCAAAGACCTTACATTCGTTATGAAGCTCAGAACCACTAGATTCTTTTTATATTTTGTGTACATTTTTTAGTTTGCTTACTGTATATTCTTATTTTGTGACACTTTTTAAAATTCAAATCCTGGTATGTAAATTATTTTATTACAGTATTATAATGTATTGTAATCATAATACATATTTGTGAAATCAACAAATCACTGTTAATGATTTGACAAAATTCTGGTGCTTCTTATCTTGTGTGTTATGTCGTGCATAGAACCGATGACAAAATTCTAACGTAACAAAACCAACCCTTTTTTTTATAATTAATCGTAGTTCCAGAGTACAGACTACTGTTTTTGTGATTCATAATAAGTTAATATGTTGTGTGTAGGATGTTTCTTGTTATAACAGAAACAATTTCTCACAGTTTGAGCAGCCAGAACCAAACCAAAGTATACAAGATGACATCTCTTATAATAAATAATAAGAGACACCCTTCACACAACGGATTCACTTATTATGTATTTTAATAAATTCTGTCAAACGCTAATTTTCTGAACATTCTATGACAGCAAACATTATAGAAACTATTTCAAATATACTGTAGAAGACTATAAAATGATAAATGCAATTGTAATTAGTGAATTTTTGGTGAATGATTACAAAATGTACATATATATATATATATATATATATTGTCTTAGGAAGAGCAATTTGGGATGTATGCTTTATACAGCAAGAACAAGCCAAAATCTGACACCCTGCTTGCCAGTCATGGAAATAGCTTCTTCAAAGTGAGTAACCTTTGATCTGCTTTCTTAATGTTATCCAGGATATAATTTGATAAACAGCGTATTTGATTTCAATTAAGCCAGTGCAGATTTTATAAAATTGAATTGGTTTGTCAATCATGGGGAAATCAATAGGGCCACTTTACTGCTATTAATGTAAAACTGAGGAATCATGCAGTATAAGACACTGGGGTCTATTCAATCAATTTAAACAGTAGTGACTCTAAATACACTTCGCTTTATTAGGACACTTGAGAGATTGTCATGATCTTTATACACAAAAGCATCTGTTTTAATGATCTAACCAGTTGTGCTGTTTAAATCTGCCACTGTTGATCAATTGAATAGACCCCATTAAGTAATACATTTATTCAGTTTTGAAAACAAATCCCTAAATTGGCAAACAAATTTAATCTAGTAAAAAATAAAGCAATTCAGGTGGAATTATTTTTATTGCAAAGTATGAAATACATATCACTGTTCTATATTTGTATTTGGTTTTGGTTTCTGTAATTCATTTAGGCCCTATGTATGTGTGGTTCATACTCAGTTTTGAGTATTATTATTATTATTATTATTATTATTATTATTATTATTATTATTATTATTATTGTTTTTATTTTTTAATTTATTTATTTTTTTATAGAATAAACAATTAGAATTAGGTGATAAGATGGACTTGGCTTCCTACCTGTTGAAACCTATTCAAAGAATGAGCAAGTATGCCCTGCTTCTCAAGGATATAATTAAAGACTGCAGCAAATCACAGGAGCAGGAGCTCTCTGACCTGCAGGCCGCTGAAGAAATGGTGAAGTTCCAGCTGCGCCACGGCAATGACCTTCTGGCAATGGATGCTATCAGAGGATGTGATGTAAGGAAATTATTCAGATAACTTGGTTATCTTTATTTCTATAGTAACACTAAAAGAACAATTGTTTACGAAACATTCCCGCTAGAAGTCTTTCTCAATGTCTATATTTAATTTTTGATGTCTCAGAATTACTGCCTCTTAAAAAATGTAAGTCAACTGGACAATTCTTAATAGGTCCAAAGGTCTAAAAACACTTTTCCATGCATTTTTTGTTCAGGCTGAATGAAAAATGAATAAAAGTAGTGGTGTTTTTCAATGGTTTTCATATAATTCAAGTCAAGTGTGACAACTTGCAAAATGGGTCTTTTTTTATTTCAGGTCAATTTAAAAGAGCAAGGACAGTTGCGATGCCAAGATGAATTCATTGTGTGGTGTGGACGGAGGAAAAACCTTAGGCATGTCTTCCTCTTTGAAGACCTGATTCTTTTCAGTAAAACAAAAAAGATTGATGGAGGATATGACGTCTACATTTACAAACAGTCTTACAAGGTATACTCCAGTCAATGTAATACAATGGGATGACATTTAAATAAAACATTAACTTGTTACATATCGATATACACATGCACCCCCACAGCCATGTTTGTAACATTTATTTACAACCAATATGTACCATTTTCAGACAGCAGAGATTGGCATGACAGAAAATGTTGGAGACAGTGGACTTCGGTTTGAGATCTGGTTTCGAAGAAGAAAATCCCAGGGCACATTTATTCTACAGGCCAGCGCCGGTGAAGTTAAAGCAGCTTGGACCAACATAATAGGGAAAATCCTGTGGAGGCAAGCCCTGCGAAACCGGGGTACACGAAACACCTGAGACTGTACAAAGAGTAGAGCCAAGTATATTTACCTGTGTCGTTTATTTACAAAGAAAAATCTGTAGTGAACATTAGTATTAAGCCACTAAGTGGGCCCCTTTTTAGCATTGAGATCAAAGTTTTGTAGTATAAATTAATAAATAATTAATAATATTAGGACTGTACAGCGCATGAAAAAGGGGAAGGGGGTGGGGGGTACTGCCCACAAGAGTTGATGGTGAAAAATGTTGGGGGACAGTTCTCCAGTTGGAATAAGAAGGCCGTTGTGTCAGGGGTCCTACTGTAAAAAGCTAAACTTATGGGTGTCTCAATACTCGATAAAGTGAGATTAACTATGATAGTAAGTAGCTCAATTAAGATTACATTCCTGATATTTCAATTACAGAACTACGGATGCAGGAAATGGTGTCGATGGGAATAGGCAATAAGCCATTTATGGACATTAAACCCAGTGCTGCTGCCATCAGTGACAGAGCTATTGATTATATCATGAAGGGAACAGGTATGTTACTTTTATTCTGTCTTTAATAGTAATGGAGAACTTGAAAAGATTTCCAAAATCAATTGAATAATCACATGCCAAAATAACTAACATGGTATTATACTGCCACTGTTAAATTATTGCCAAACTTTTACAGTGAACACTTTACTATTATTTATTTCTTAGCAGACACCCTTATCCAGAGCGACTTGCAATTGTTACAAGATATCACATTATTTTACATACAATTACCCATTTATACAGTTGGGTTTTCACTGGAGAAATCTAGGTAAAGTACCTTGCTCAAGGGTACAGCAGCAGTGTCCCCTATCTGGGATTGAACCCACAACCCTCCGGTCAAGAGTCCAGAGCCCTAACCACTACTCCACACTTACTGAAATAGCTATGTATTTTTAAACTCTGTTTTGACAGAGTGGGTGAATTTGGTCACAAGCAGCCCAACTACAATGGTGCGATGTACCCTGGGCCCCACAGCTTCACATACTTATACTACACGATATGTGCACTTATGCATTTTGAAGATACCTGGCTGCCCAAAAGGCATTTTTTCACCATAGGTGCTGTATTCACAGCTTGCTTAAGTAGTTTGGGGAAATTGTCCCAACATGTCTGAGGGTAGCCTGTGCTATGTTGAAAGTATTTTAAGGCTTTTTTTAGGGTATTTAAGAAGATCCTTTTTTAGACATTGTTTGATCATGACAGGTCCTGTTTCATTTACAGGGACTGTTACATGTAAGCATTTACAAAATAAACAAATAAACATATCAGTTACTTTGTAACGCTGAGGTATGGGTGGATTGATAGAACTTGTTAGCAAAAGTTCTTGAGGCTTCCTTGAGAATCTTGGAATTTGTGACTTATTTTTGCTATTTTTAAGTACCACGTTCACCCCAGTTTGAGAAAACTTGGACACTTGGGACATTAAGTTAACATACATTCATATACAAATGTAGGTTAAGGTAATAGCTCAGCTGACCTATTTAAGGCAGAATTTTTACACCTACATGCCTTATTTTGATGAAAATGAGAATATGTTATGAGACGGCATTCTATATATTGTGGATCTAAGTGGTGATTATCTTTAATTAAAGATTAAAGAAATAGGAGCACGCTGAAAAAAGCATGTGCAGCAATGTTCTGTATTCATGGGGTGCTAAAAGCTCAAATAAATGTTCCAAATTAAATAATCAAACACTCACCAAATGTCAGCTATCAAGCTTATATATTTATTATTAAAATATATATATATATATAGAAACTATAGAACAAGTGAATTCATGCTCATGCAGATGCATTGCAGCCACTGGTCTTTGTCAGTGCAGTACAAACATTATTTAGTTGTTTCGTTCTACTTTTTCTGCATGCAAAAAAAAGGAGTTAATAACAGGCTGGAGTAAATGCTTTATAAATATGCCTCTTGAGTTATGGATGGTTATTTATATGCATGATGGGAGATCCATTCCTGTATGTCACCTTCACACCCTGTGTTGTTTTCTTTTAGAATCCAGAACTAGAGCTTCTATAGCAGTGTCTTCATTTGACCACTCAACACCGTTCAAAAGGCCACATTCAACTATTTCTAGCAGTAGCACCTCCTCTTCAAGTAGCCAGTCTTCTTCTTCCATACTTGGATCATTAAACTTGCACACGTATCCAAGCCCAACTTTCAATCACTGGTCCTACGACATTGGAACCTGTATCGAGGAAGACGAACTGGAGCAGGAAACTGGAAGTCAGCCTTCTATGAGTAAGTCATTTTCCATTCAATACGGTTTATTAAAAACTGTTTAGTATTTTATGTAGGATGAATAGAGTACTGTACTAACTTAAACAATAACAGTACACAATGAGGTGTTGTACCTTTTATACAGAGATGTCAGATATATAGTGTACTGGTGCTCTTGGCAATGCAAATTGTACAGATTAATTTATGTAAGAAAGACACAGATGAATGTTTTAAATATTATATACTTGTAATGTACAATCTAGTGAGTCAATGGGAAAACATATACTGCTTATTGAGATGCTGGAACTGACTTAGTTTTGAACCACAAAGTAGTTGAATTGAGTTGAGTAATGAATCAACTACTGTGGCTATTATATTGCAGAAACATGAATGCCATCTATTTTACCAGTTGTTCTGAATACTAAACTACACCATTTGTATCTGTTTTAACAGTTACAGAGAGTTCTGAGACCTCTTCACAGTGCACGTCAAGTGAGAGCATGAGCGGTTTAAGCCATTTAGCTCCCAACTGCCATTCACAGCTTCCAATAGAGACATTCTCAGATGAAGGGGCTTCTTATCTTTGCTCTCAACCACCTTCACAATCCACATCCCCAGCACTATTTCAGAAAAGCACTGATCTTAAACAGCCCACCAACCCGTACATCACTGCAGTAAGTATGGTATAGAACTGTAAACTTTACTTAAACACTCTATTACTTGTCTGTCTAGTGCAGGGATTTGGGTTAACTCTTCCTGCCAGCATTTTAAATTGTCCACTTCTAAGATTGGGAGAAAAGTGAGCATCAGCAAGGGAAGATTAAATATGTTCTCATTACAAAAGTAGGCCCTTATGCATTTATCGGGTCCATACGCAAGACTCAACAAGTGAATATGGTAACTGCCTTGAATTTTTACAAACGTCTATCTTACGAGCCTAACCTCTTGTAGAACTGTGGATTAGAATTTGAGTATTATACAATAAACCGGATTTCATGTAATTTTACCAATATATTTACTTGTTTATAAGGACACTCCTAATCTGTGTGCACTAGTTTTTGTTTTTAAAACCCCTTGGTACAAAACAGACCATTATACTGTTTCTATTGATATTGTAGAATCCAGCCCATAACCTTTTGGCAGCAGTAATTTGGGTTTTAATTGGTTTTATCTTCTTGCTTTTTTGCCAGAGCAAGACCACTAATATAGCAATAGGCTTCTCAACAGTGGTTTGACTGAAAGGTTTTTAGCTCAGTAAGTACAGTAAATAGTTGTACTCATCAATACTAATGATTAGGAGATTCCATTTTAAACAATAACCCTTAATAACTAATTATGGTTATAGTGGTACTATTCTGTTTGTCTTGGTTGCATGAGTTTCATTTCATGCTGGTAAAGGGATTACTGCTGAGCAGTAACTTTTTTTCCTACCTTGCACTGTCTGGTTCTCTTTCATTGTTTACAAACACTAAAATATTGCCAGTAGGGTGCAGTGCCAAAATTTGACACTGATTTGACAAGTCTGAAAGGTGTTTAAATTGTTCCGGGTGGATGTATGAACTTTCCTTAATGAAAACCACTCCAATTCCTTCTTTTCAAAGTCTGTTCTCAACAGTCGCCCATAAAGTCATCACTTCTGAGACTGGTCCTTGAGAAACATCAGGCATTTCTGCTGTGCTGGATACTGAAACATCTGCCAACTGAGCACCTGTGAGCCCTCTTGCCTGTCACAACTGAAAATGATTTGCAACAGGGAGATGCAGCTTGTATACATTGCAGAATATATTTTGGAGAAACCATTTGTTTAACAAATAAATCAATCGTGTTAGGGGCATCTTGTTTACATCAAAGTATGTGCTATAGCGTTTCCTTTTTTACAACCTCCAGGTTTAACATTTGTGTGCTCATAGTTAGTTGAGAATATTAATTAATACATTTTTACTTTTTACAGCTATGAAAAGGCTTTGAAGACTCTTGTCAAATTGCAACTTACCTGAATACAACATAAACCAGTTATCTAGATATCTCCACAAAGAGTTTTTACACATCACCTTTGACTGAAGCAAGAATCCCAACATAAAAGCTTGCAAATCTCATGGGACTTTGCACAGGTTTGCTGTATGTTAAACATTGCAAAGACTGCCATTTGCAATGCACAATGTTTCATGTACACTGTGTACATAATAGTAATGTATTTTGTTTTTACAATTCAAATGTTAATTGTAAAATACTAAACATAATTTTGATAAAAGTGACCTGGTACATTTTGAAAAGTGTAACGGTTTAGAATTTTATATCCTTGTTTTACGATTTTTTCCCTATATCTTTTATAAGAAAACATGAAATATTAGAGAGCAAGAAGTCTTTGCATTTTTTCAGTTGATGGCTTGCAGATGTATGCAGTTTCTTAAAATGTGAAGAATTTCATATAAGAATTTGGTTTTGTATATTCTAATTGCTCACTATAAATAGACTTGGGCATTTATAGTTCTTTTTTTCTGTACAGTCCAATAAACACTATTAAAAAAAACTGTAATTGTGTTGTTAAGTATATCTGTGTGTGTAACAGTAGTGCACAAGCTTAGTGGGATCCATTAACAATTCATTTTTATAGAAGGTATTACTGCAATTAAAATGTTGTACAATTTAGTTTTTAATACTGAATTTGTTTTTTCTCAACTCATGCCATTAATGTAAAATGGAATTAATACATTTTGTACTGTTGTTTATTGATTTATTATAATGTGCATGTTTTTAAATATATTGTATTAATTCATTTGTTGGACAGTGTATTTCTTGACATTAACTGGATGCATTTAACACTACATGTTTAAGGATCTTACCAGTCATTCAACTAGAATATCAGGAACTGGTCCGTTCATCCGGTACTCCAGTAGGTTGTCACAGCCTATCCCATACAATCGAACAGAGGCTTTATACAATAGATTTCCATGAGGCTCGTACTCACATCACATAAATCTAATTCAATATTGGTTGTACATAGCAGAATACTGTAAGTACCTTCTTATTGTGTTCCATCCATTTGAGCTCATTTCACTATGTGCATTTAAGGTTTAAAAAAAAATAACTGTGCAGCGTACAGTATACCCTACTACGAAGGTCGTAAATGATAACTCCAGTGTTAATCAACAATGTAGCATTGATTTTGACATTTTCAAGAGGTCGTTATGCCTATCTCGTTATTAAATAATCATGCTATCGTGATTTCCGAAATGATGTTAATGTAGCGGGTGCTGCTGCTTTAATATGGTGTTACTGCTTTAATATGCTTAACAAGCGCTTCTGACTAATATAATTAACAGGTGCTATTGATTTAATATGATTAATTGGTGCTGAATAATTAGGCAACACACCCCATAAAAAAGCAGCGTAGCGCTTCCTTATTCAAGCACACATTTTTATTATTATTATTATTTGTTTATTTAGCAGATGCCATTATCCAAGGCGACTTACAGAGACTAGGGTGTGTGAACTATGCATCAGCTGCAGATTCACTTACAATTACGTCTCACCCGAAAGACAGAGCACAAGGAGGTGAAGTGACTTGCTCAGGGTCACACAATGAGTCAGTGGGTGAGGTAGGATTTGAACCAGGGACCTCCTGGTTACAAGCCCCTTTTCTTTAACCACTGGACCACACAGCCTCATCATTTTCACGGTAGTTGTCTTCCTGGGTGTCTGTCTGGTGTTGTTGGCGAACAAAGGTAAGCCAGTTACATTTTCCATCTTCCCAGTGTGATGTTTTACTTTCTGTTATTGTAGAATAACTTTTAACTTTGTTTTAGTTCAGGTATTTGTAGGGCAGGCCGTAAAAAATGTTTTTTGACTCGCCTGAGGTAATTTTACTGTTTAAGGGTATGTGTAGGGTGACTTTATATACTGTAGATTGCTTCTAACCCGAGGTATTGTAATTTTATAAAGATTTTTAGTGTCATTGTAATGCACAGTTGTGAATGGCATTTGTTTGTGGAGATGCTAACTTTTTTTGTTTTCTTTTCATAGGACCAAGAGCGCACTCCACGGTTTTTCTTAAATAGTTTTTTATTATTATTTTTGCTTTATTTCATAACTTTACACATGTATGTAACTTTTATTGATAGCTTTTAGTGATCATTTGAGTAGTTTTTTTATTTATTATTTGTTTATCTTTTTATTACAGTTACCCTTGTGATTGTGGAGGCTTTTCACTTACAGTTGTTTGGGATAGAGTCGCATTGTGTTTTTGTTTTGGATTTGGGTATCTGCACTTTTGATAATGTGTAGTTTTATTTCATTTTCTGTTATCTTGTTTATTTTATGACACATATTGCAGAGTGCTGAAAGTTGGTATAGTTGTTGAGGAATAGTCCAAGATTAACTGGTGATTGTAAGAAGCTGATAGTTTGTGTGGTATGGCAGCCATGCTGCATGATGTCAAAATCGCATGGTACAGGCAACACCATTGTGCGGGGATTTTTCATGCAAAATTGAATTTTAGGAGTCCCCCTCTCCTATATATTACTAAGGGGGTGACGTAGTCCGATAAATTCACTAGGTGGTGCTACATTAATATCTTAACGAGCAGTGCTTCTTGCGACTATTTCTTTTGTTTGTGTGAGAATTTAAAAACAAATCCATGTTAATTGTCAGAATTTATCAGGAGTTAATTTGCACTTAGAAAAAGAGGGTTTTAATTAACGAAAGACTATAACACCTTGAAATAGAAATTTAACAGACTGCAGCTGTGATGCAGATGATATAGACTACCTAAATAATTCAATATTTGTAGTTATGGAAATATTTTAGACTTTTATATACTTGTGGTTTTGAATGAGATTTCTTCACTTGTTTTAACAATTTGTAACCTTAAGCCTGGAACACACTGCCCGATGACATCACAGGAAGGGATGAATAAAGCACAGTGGCAATGGGGCGAATCAATGGGCGAAAAGATAAGGATATGGCAGTAATAAATATCTACAAGTCTGCATTGTACTTTTGAACTATTAGATGAAATATTTACAGAATACTGAAACTGCTGCTATAATCATGATTCATTTATTAATAGCGTTATCATTAAATTATACCAAATTGCATCTTATTTATAATGAAGGTAACCTATACTGTGTTGCCCAAATGCTTATAAATCATCAAAAACATGTTTTCCCTTTGTTGTAAATAAAAACGTGCTTTAGTATAGTTTAATAATAAAGCTATTAATAAACAAATCTTGCAGCATGGACCTAATAGCAGTTGTTAAGTATTCTGTAAACATTTTGTCTAATAGTAAAAAAGTGCAATATGGGGCTTGTTTTCAAAAGATATCGCCACGGATATGAATGGAATACCTAATGTGATCGAGATCATTGAGATGGACTTTGCTTGACGTATTGGTAGTGCTGTCAGACTCCCCCCCACACTGTATGTGCAGTGTACACTCTCACCTTCACACATCTGTATGCACATATTATTACATCTTCTTATAATACTGTTTGGTGGCTACTTCTATTCATTTATCGCAAAGGCGAGCAAACAGTACCAGAGAAAATGCATGATTAGAGGAATTCACAGGACAATTAACTATAAACAAATTGTGTATTTGCTTGAGGAGTTCTATCATCATTTTAAAAGCTTAATAAATGTATAATGAAAAGTTACACACATGGTATACATGTATAACAGCTACAAACACAAATGACATTTCAAACGTATACTTATAGCTTACAATCGTACATACTAGAATACATAAAGTAGATGCCAACATAAGAAAATAAATTCCAACCAATATAGATAGATGGTTTACCCCCCTTCCAATAAATAAAGTATACGTATATATTTTTTTAAATCTTTGCCGTCCGATTTGTACCCACACAGCAGATAATTGTAAATCAACATTTTATATGTGAAGTGTTCTAAATAAATGTACATTCTGCATGACAAAATGCACAATTTTAAATGAAGTTTACAAATTATACACAAAATAGATATTCCCATTATTTTATATTTCCATTTGGCTGCTCCTTGCAGGTGAGAGAGTCATCTCGCTGTACTCTAGTAGTTTCCACAACAGCGAATTATGCTTCCGTTCATTTTTCTTGATCTCGTTAACATGCATTTTGATTAATGAGTTTCCCTTATTTAGTCGTTGAGACAGGAAGTGATGTACGTGACCTGTAACAATTAAGTTTTTTTAACGAGAAATGTGTTCATTACAAGCTGAATGCATTTCAGATGGGTTAGACTGGGACTTCGCCACGTCCCGAGCATCTCATCGACTCAATTTCAAAGCATTAACGGATTGATTTTATTAACACATTCAGTTTGAAAATCACTTGCTACTTAAGCTCTTGTAACTATACCACAAGTTTGATACAATAACACTGTTTTTTGAAAATACTGCCCAATATGTTTTACTGTTTCTAGTTCATCGTCAAAATCATTGCTGACAAATGTTCAGTCTGCAGATACAAAGAAGATGTTTAAAGGATACTTTGTAAAAAAAAAAAAATAAAAAAAAAATACAATATCTATACAAGTGTTATCAAAGATGTATTATATTGACGGGGTGTCCGCTGGGGCTGTAAGGATAGAGCAGAGGAAGCAAAAACAAGCTGTTAGTAAGCTATTATCGATCGGATGACGCTCGGCCAAGGATAGAGTGACGAGCCCATAGCTCAGAATTAGGAGCGGGCTTAGAGAGGCCCAGGCTTGAAAATAGGATAGAAAAGAGATCCAGACTGATGAGCTCTCCTTTGTGTGAGGACAGAGCTTGGTCGAAGGTCACGTTCCTGAGGATCTGAAAAAATATAAAAGGGCTTTGCTCTGCAGTGGTGCCTCTCAGGGCGATAGGAATAGTCCAACAGCTTAGGACTGAAAGGAGAGATAGTAAAGGGTTCCCTGACTGGTCTGGTGCCTCACATGAGGTGAGGCACAGGCCTCCGAAGCCGGGAGCGGGAAGGCATCCCGCAGGGAACCTGCAACAGAGAGAGATGGGTTAGTCTGGGAGTTGGCCATGTCCCAAGTGAAGGAAGGACAGTGCCTCTTGTGGTGAGGTAGAATAGGTGCATGAGCTGCGCAAGGATGGTGTGGCCGGGGGTCCCCTCTGACTCGCTCTGTGAGAACCCCCTCTAGTACGAGGACGAGTTAGCTTGGCTGACCTGAGGTCACGGCAGTGGATCCGCACTTACCCCCTGAGAGGAGACCAATGCAAAGGCACGAGAAAGAGAGAGGAAAAGGAGAAAGTAAAACACTAGACGGAGGAGTGTGAGATTGGGGTTTAAATAGGTGGTTAATGCTGATAGGCGTTAATTAATTAAACTGCCCAGCTACCACCCCCCGAATTTCACACCAAGGCAAGCATTTGTAATAAACTGTTACAATTGTCAACGCCTTTAGTAACTTGCTTGTGGATATTTTAAAAAACTGCATCTGGGAAAGTGTGTGTTATTGGCCTGCTACTTTTTGCCATGCTTTTAATTCTTCATCTTCTTCTTCTTCTTCTTCTTCTTCTTCTTCTTCTTCTTCTTCTTCTTCTTCTTCTTCTTCTTCTTCTTATTTAGTCATTTAGCAGACGCTTTTATCCAAAGCGACTTCCAGAGATTAGGGGGTGAACTATGCATCAACAACAACTGCTGCTGCAGAGTCACTTACAATAGGACCTCGGTTTTACATCTAATTTAACAACAAGCATGATTGAAAGTTAACCGACTGACATTTGCAGTGCTGGTATTTATCCCAAAATAGATGTCCTGCATGTGACACCTCACTGTCCAGATCAAAATTCCAATACAAGACAGCTGCTTCTAAAAATACACATAGCAGTCTGGACAATCTAAGCAAAAAACAGAGCTGCACTCTCTGCATGCGTAAAAAAAGATTATTATTTAAGAAAAATGAAGAGCCTAAAGTTTATCGCTGCCGAGAGTTTCGTGTTAGATACCATAAACGCCAAGAAGAATTTGATCTATATTTCTCAAAATCTTTATCCACTTCTTTTTAAAGCAAGTTATTTGCAGGAACAGTCTGAATTGATTCACGACATAATTCAAAACTGGCCTTTAGCTGAGTTAAACCTTAACAAACTCTTGGGGGCAACAGTGGATTGTGAAGATGATTTAACAAAAAGGACTTGCTATTGCTGCATGCAAGCCTTTTTAAATGGGCTGAAAGCTCATGTTCTCAGCTGCTCCACAACATACACAAAGAAGCTCAAACTGGTGGACCTCACAGGAATAAAGGATGTTGAATTCCAGCTCTGCAAGTGCAACAAATCTTTGGGGAAGTGGGCTAGAACCGAGCTGGTAGCCAGAATCTGTTACGATGTACTAGTTGCAATGCAGTCTGACGCCATTAACCCAGCAGTGTTTGATATTTCAATTAATGTTCTGATGGATGTGTTTGTTACCAATCGGAGTTATGAGACAGTTGTCCCGGCCTTGCTAATGAGATGCCACTGTCCTCTGAAGATAAGATGTGTAAAATTCAGGGTCGACAACCTAGCTTTGAAAAGCCTCTTTTACATCATTAAGCTTGTCGAGCCTGGTTCTCTGAAGAAGCTGGAGATGGTTCACAATGTTCGACTGGAAATGATGCATTTGGAGGTGCTCCTAACGCATGTTTCATTTCCTGAGCTGAGATCACTGATCCTTCCAGCCAAGGCATTTGATGTACGCAGACTTGCACCTGAAGATGAGGCAGTCTTATCGCACATTGGAGAACTGCTGAGTAAGCTGACACGACTGAATGAACTGAGCCTAGCTTTCTCAACTCTCACCGGGAGGATTCGAAAGCTGCTAAGGTAGGCTTTTATCAATCTAAATCTTTAATAAATTGAAGTATAAAATGACAAATAAAGTTGGCTTTGTGCACTGGATGTTATCATAGAACATACCTTGTTGATGGACCAGTTTGTTTGCATTCACAGTTTAAATTGTACTGTATTCCATCACCTTTGAAAGCTGTTTGGCACGGCAATAGGAAAACATAAACTACCTTGTCAAGGAAAAAAAGGGATTTAGCTCACAAAGTTATTATAGACTGTTTTCTTTAAAGTCTGTTTTGATTCTTTTAATAAAGTTTAATTTCCACTAAACTGTTCTAGACAGTTCCTGGTTTATTTAACCATAGTCTAGAAACATTTCACGAACACCCCTTTTACCATAGTAAAAGCATATCAGAGTGTAAAAATAAATAAATAAAAAAAAGCATAGCAAAAGCATGGAAACTATGCTTAAGCATTATAAATCCCACAGAGGTATGGTAAAGCCAGATTTTTTAAAAAAAACTAAAATTTAAACTGTAGTAAACTATGGTAAATCCATAGTATAACCATGGGAAAAGCATAGGAAAACTGCAAAATAAACCTGTAAAATTATGTGGTAAACTTCTATAAGGGCCCAAACACCAAAAATGTGTTTAATAAATGAAAACCAATATATGTCTTTACATAACTCGCAGGTGATATTATCAAAAAATGTGTTGTGGACATTTAAATATGGGATTTCTCTTGACCCATAACAGGTCAATAAACATGTTGTAATGCAAATGTTGTTCTGTACAGCGTACCATTCCATGCTAATTTGAAACCACAATAGTTGATGCATTTGTTTATCTTTTCTAGTCCCTTAACTACTCCACTGCAAGTACTTGAGATTGCAAACTGTTCATTGAACCATGCTGATATGGCGTACCTGGCGAACAGTCTTCATGCAGAGTACCTCCAAAGACTGGACCTCAGCGGCCACGATGTTGCAGACCTATTCCCATCAACGTTTTTCAAACTTCTCAGCCGTGCTTCTCACACGCTGAAGAGCCTGACTCTGGAGGAATGCAATATTGGAGACAACCATGTCAACATGATGATCCTGGGTTTGGTACCATGCAGGAAGCTGAGCGAATTCAAGTTTCTAGGCAACCCTCTTGGCTCTCAAGCACTTAAAGGCCTTTTCAGTGTGTTTGTTGACTTTCCTCATCTAAAGTATATTGAGTTCCCAGTTTCCAGAGACTGCTACCCTGATAATATTACCTACCCACTAGATGATGCATGCCTTGTCAATTATGACAACAGTAAATTTCAGAGACTAAGGGAGGAGCTTTTATCCATTTTACACCAAGCAAACCGTGATGATATTGTGGCCCGCACACCTCTGTTTGGGAGCTATGATGCAGAAATTCAGGAAACAAGAAATGAACTGGGTGTTTTTATGCTTCAGTCATTTAGAGATGCAATCTCCAGCTTTGTGGACAGTGGTGCAAAATAGACCACTATATGAAGTCTTGGTTTGACAGAGACAGATAAAACTTACACTTACACTTACATTTCTGAAAAGATAAGGAGGCTTATGATAGCAGACTCACCAGCAGCACAGAGGAATCTTTTAAAGTAAAAAAAGAGCAACTTACATTCTTATCGACATAAAGCTGCATGAAAAAGTTAATTCACAATGCCACTGACTTTCATTATATTTCTTAATAATAAACCTATAATATATAAGTTTATAATGTAGGTGTGTAAGTTAATGTATGAATGTATTTGTAAACAGGTTTAAGGTTTATGCCACTTCATTGTGAAGTTCACTAAACATGAAGTAGTTTCCAGAAAGAGTTATACAGAGTATATTTACAGTATAGCTATATTATTATAATGTATAATCATTTTTAACAAAAAGTCCTATCATATCAAACATTATTATTACTAGATATTTGTTGCTATTACTAGTTTTAATGTTAAATAATACAAATAATTATTTGCTTGTACTGAAACATATTTTGTAATTATTACTCCCTTTATTGGCATAATAAAAATAAGCATTTTGTAAATACCTTGCTCAGTATGTATGTATTTGAAAATTATTTTAAATTGTTAGTGCTCTTCATCTTGCCCATGTGTTATTTAAAGTATCTTTTGGACACTGTATTTCAAATCTGAAACAAAAACACATTGGAAATGTGAAAAAATACCAAGTTATCAAAAGTGCCCAGCCATTTAAAGTGGAGATATGAAAAACACAAGCTAAATTAGAAGAAACAGTTGGGGCAACCTTGGCCAGCACCAAACAAATAGGCACAAATGTAAAAGTGGTGGGGGTCAAGGTTGCCCCAATTTTATTTGCTAACTTTGCCCCCCCCCACACAACTGTTTGTACTTGTAAAGTTTGTACTTCCACTTCAAGGATTTATTAAAACAGATCTTTATTCAAAACCTACTGATATGCATCAGTACCTACATATAAAAAAATATATTTTGCGGGAAAATGTTCCATTTTAAAACATAAATAAATCATTTAATATAAGTGAGATAGACGTCACAATAAGTGCTTTCCATGTTGACAAAACAAGTGAATTGTCATTAAACTCGGATGTGTGTAATATACACTTCTTAAATTCAAATTAACTGACCCTAGCAGCAGTCTGTGACTTGTTGAACCTTGTTTACAGTCATGGGTTTTCTTTAAACAGCCTTCAATGACTTTTTGAGTGTGTAAAATCACAAGGCCAGACTGTTCTTGTTGGACACAATTCATATGTCTTTGGCAGCTTACTACATTTCTGCTGCCATGCTAGAAAATGCATGCTATAAAACTGTACCAGATAGGTGGCAGCTATAAACTCAGATGCCAGTCTTAGTTTATATTGCCGGGATATTTCAGTTTTTATCATCTGACCTTACACTTGCTCTCTTGGTTAGTAAGATACCTTGGAAATCAGAGTGTGGTTGAAAGCTCATCGGTTAGGTTTTTTTTTTTAGCCATGACCATTGCTAAACCTTGTTATCCACACTCACAAAATAGTCATAATTTAGAAAGACAACTATAAAACACAAATAAATAAATATATTTTTAAAATGTTCATGTGTTTTGTTTGAATACATTTTAACATGTTTATATGAAATCAGAATTTGTGTTGAAGAGCAGGGAACCAAAAGGCAGCATGGGTGATATTTTGCTAAGAAGTGTTGTGTGTAACATATATCATAACATAAATGCTGGATTAGTAATTGATTCATCCCATTGCTTACACAAAATACCTTGGAAACTTACGGAGTAAACAAATTTGCAATGATGCACTGCCACTAAAATAGACATCCAGCATTATTTAAAGAGCTGAAGACCACATCAAGGACACTTTCATTCAATTGAAGCCGTCCGTCTGCGACACAACAGAACATATTTAATTAAACAAAGAGCTGGCAATGCATTCCTCAGCTTCAACAGGCCCCTCGCATTTATTCAATGCCCACTGTGAGGTGAAGGAGGACAATCTCAAAGATAAGGAGTTGTATCACTCAAGATGGCATGATCTGGATATGGAAAGAAGACCATGGGAAAGTTATGTAAAACTTCATATATTAAAGCAGTATGGCTGGGATTCTGTAATGTTACTACACTGTCAGTACAGTATTAGTATCTACTTTTTTATCAACAGAAATTCTAGAAGAAACATGACTGAGAAGGGTATATACAATTGTGAGAGGGGTATTTTAATGATCTTAACAGGGATCTCTAATTAGTGAAAAACTGCTCAACTGTTTTGGAACTGTAAGTAGCCCAGACCCAAAGAGAAATATCATCATCTATGGTTGCTAAGGAATAAAATAAAGGGGAAAAAAATAAACATGTCTACTGGCGATAGAATTTTATGTTGCTGGCGCTATACGAGGTACCCTAGCGGTAGAATGTAGCGCCACAGCGCCAAATTTGCACCCCTGCTGTAGGCTACAGAAATTGAATAAAGATATCAATAAAGGTTTGAAGAGACCTTGAATTAAAGGGGAAGGCTCGTTTGGCCTTTTTAAGGGAAATAGAAGGCCCAAATGTGTGCTTGCCTGCACTTATTATATTATTATTTGCATATTAATATTTGCATGTTCAAACGGCTTATTCATGGCAGTGAACCAGGACTCATTAGGGGCTGTAGATATTTCACAAAAAGAAAATGAAAGGGGTGTACCAACAATAATTGCTTCGTAATGATGTTCAATGTGTTTTAGTATCTTTTTACTGATTTATATTACTGACTAATATCTTGCTATCTTCACTCCTAGGTCAACACTCTCTGAGAATTAACAGTCAGTAAAAAGAGAGGTATGAGAAGAAACATCTGGATTTCTTAGTGCAAAGATCTCCAGATCAGAAGAGGAAGACCAGAAGGCTAGGGGAGTCCAGTTGTGTGAGAGTAGGCCGGATAGAAATTTCTGAGATAACGAAAGAGATGCCGAATGTTTTTCAACCGATCAGGATGGATATCAGAGCCTCCAATCTGGTGCTTCCTAGAAATGTACTGCCACAGTTTGAGGCTCGTGCTAAGAAGTTAGTAGCTCCTAGTTCATGGAAACTACAGTAAATGCAAGGCCTGGACAAAAAAGCATTGGCTAAGTAAGCACTTCAAACTGGTATAAATTAATATGTACTACACATTTGTCTTATGGTGTCAAACTACCTGAACTTAATGCAGTTGTATTTACTAACATCGAGTTTTTACGGTGTACAGCTTTCAGAACTCATAGAGTAACCTTGCCAAACAAAGGCAGAAACAAAATTTTGCTATCAACTGAAACTGGTTATTTATATTTAGTTAGTCTATAATGGAACTGGAATGTTATACAGTTATACACCATGGGACAGCTGTTTTATTTTATTTATTTTTTTGGCCTTTTTTTAAACAAATTGCTGGTGTCTATTTTTCACATTGCCTTGAATTAAACCTGAAACCATTTTAAATCACTGAGCAGTTCTATAGGCTTACTGTTGAACTATGAGAAAAATATTAAGTTCAGTTTAAAATAGTATTAATAACTGGCATATTTTAAGTAGCTCTTAGGAAGGATTATAAAATATGTTCAAATAGGAGTCAACACATAAATGTATGTGAAGGGTAAAAAGCACAGTTTTACAGTGAATAAGACAGTATCAAATGTGAGGTGGTTAAATATAAGTTGGTGACACACAGGAAGTGTGCACATTATCAGACTTAATCAGTATAAATTGAACAATGTTAAATTGTAAATTGATAGCTTAACTTTTAGATTTTTTTCAAGAATGCAAGTATCCTTAAAGTTGAGCTAACATGTTTCAAACAATGCTTCTTGCTGCCCTCAACTGATGCTCTGTATTTGTGTATTTCACAGGCAGGCACGTTCTATTTGTTTTCCACAATAATCAGAAAAGACTAACTGTTTCTCATTGAATAATATACCTTTGTATTGGCATACAATTAAAGACTGCTTTCTAGACATTCATTATTTGTGTTTTTTTTGTTTTTGTTTTTGTTAATATATTAATGCGAATGTGCTTAAACTGTACCTTACCCTGGTGAAAAAATCAAACCATAAAACTCAATTCAGTTTCTTATTGTTTAACCAACATGAGAAGTCATTGGGATCTACATCTCATTTCCATGGGGGTCCAGGTCTTAAGGACAAATCCGTCACTTGCCAACAGATGCCAATACAAGTATTATAATTTCAGTACAGCACATTCCTAAATAACACCAACAGAACATATGTCTGAAGTATGGCAATTATACATTTCTAACTGGTTCATGCTGGCAATGACAAAAGTCTGAAATCTCAAGAATGCAGACAATTTGTTCCAGGTATCAAAGGGCTTGAAAAGCAAGGTCTCTCAGGCCAGGTTCAGTGTTCAGGAGGAGACTGTTGCAGATGGGGCAGAGGGGAAGATGGATGTGGCGGCTCTTGAACCATGCCAAGGAAATAGCACCTGCGTGTTGTTTTTTTTTTTTTTTAAGGTACATTTTATACCGAGAGCCCAGACTGGTAGTTAAGAGGTTTGAATACCAACTGTTTCAATAACTATTTCTAAAAACGATGTACAATTTTTAACACTGTAAAATATTAAATTCTCAAGTACCAAAAAAACATTGCAAATTATTTTCTGTTTGTTTATTTACACATGACATTTATATGTAACATTTTTGGTCAAGTACTGTACATCTAGTTAGCAAACAACATACATCAGCAATCGGTGCACATATAACACAAAGTGAGTTATGATGGGATTGCATTTGTTTCCTTTCTTAGCAAACAGAGCCAGCGAAGGCCCCTGTGAAAAAATACATAGGGCCTGATTTTGAGGAAACTTAGTAAAACCCAAACGTAAGGTCAAAGTGCTTTACGTTTGCTCTGGATTGCACCGTCCCCTTCATGTTGTGATTTTAATCAGGAGCAAATTACATTCCCTTTAAAGATCTGTAAGAAACATTTTTTTTAAATACATATTGTAGGCCTTCACCTCATATTTCATAATTTCTGGAAGTAATTTAGTCCAATGTGTTATAAATTTGAATATGCACTTATTTATTATTTTGTTGCCTGTCCTCTGAATATCCATGGATATGTTTTAAACCAGACAAAGAAAAGGTGCATTTAAAAATATTAAATGATCTGGAAAAACTTATTAAATATGGGTTTTATATTATTTAATATATTATTATTAGATAAGCACTAGTTTATGACTCCTTTTAAAGTTTAGCATTCCTTTAATGTTCAGAATTTGACTCTCTCTTACTTGACAAAAAAAGTACAGGTTTTGTTTTATGTCTAAAGCAATATGCTTTAGGTCCCTTTTTTGATGTCTGACATTCATTCATTTTGTATTTTCTCTTAGTTTAGGCCTGCCTTCAAAGTTAGCTTTATTTATGGTCTCAATTTGTTTTGATTTAACATCTGTTTTCTCAAATTTTAACTGTGTATGTTTACATGATTATTAATATATTTTTTTGGATTTGAAAAAACAAAACAAAAACAGAAAAATTACCCTAAACCTAAATTAACAATCTCGGCATTGTCTTAAGTGATACTAATATCTACAATAGATTCACATCTAGGATAAATCATACAAAAAAAACTTGTGTCACTCCATGAAATGTAAAAAAAGGTGTATCCATCACTTACTAAGCTAATATTTTATTTTACTTTTTTTCTTTTTCATTTTTTAACAAAGCAAAATATGCAGAAGGTTTTAGGTATCTACTGGTGTTTCAAGTTACAAGGTCACTTAGTTTGATTGTGCTTCCAACAGAGATTTTTCTGCTCTCTTAAACTTCTGTAGTTCAACCTGTAGCTCCCACTGTTTGAGAAAAAGCCACATCAGTCTTCCGTTTTTGCGTTTATCTGTGTTTAATAGGTCAGCACAGTACCTGTCATGTTTGAAAATGTTTTTAAGATCAGCTTCCATTTTCAGTTCCACAGCGACTGGGTCTGTGGCAGCTTTAATGAGCAAATTCTTCTCCATCTCCAGTCGCCTGTCTCGGGGAACAAGAATACTACAAAAAGCACTTTGCCTTTCAACTAATGCTTCCTCAAACTGTTTTAGTACAAACGTGGCTTTATTTTGCCAATCACTTTCCTTTTCCAAAATGCTACGGTACAAGGCAGCTGCAGCCCCTGAATGTAGTAGCTGCCGCTTTTCCTTCTCAATCTTCTCGCGCTCTTGCTGCAACAGTTTTCGCTCCTCTAGAAGCTTGCGGCTCTGTGATATAAGAGCGTCCCGGTAACCCTGCACCCTGCTGTGCTCCTTTTCCAATTCCAGCTCAAGGTGAGCCGCAGCTCGGCGGTTCTCTGTGATAATATCCTGGTATTTCAGTTCTAGATCCTTCTTTATGGATTTCATATCTTTTTCATATGTTGCTTTTACTTCCTGAATCTCTTTTTGAGACTCCCTTGTCCAAATCCACCCTACAATATATAAGAAATAAAACTAATTAGCCTCTTCAAAGCAAATGTATTGCAACTGTGTACTTAAAGGTAATGTAATAAACATTTACCAAAACATTTTTTTACTAAGAAAAAAATGCAATTCAAGACCGCATGTAATACCTTCTCCCTACTGGTAGGTGGTGTTATGGCAAATCCCCATGATCGTAAATGAGTCACGTGATTATTTAGTTTTGCTATTCAGAGTGAACAGAGTAACTAAAAATGATTTATTGCGTGTTTTATTGGTATGTAATCAGAATGTTACATATATACAGTGCACTCCGTTTTTAAGAATCGCATCCGTCCCAGATGATTTGATTCTTATAAGCGGTTGATTCTTCAAAGTGGACCGATATAATTACAATTAGCAAAAGCGTGCCTCCGCGCATCAGCAGTTTAAATACAATATACAATGTCAATGGTGCTCAATCACTGAGGACTATACTGTACATCAAAACAATCAAAACATGTCCTTGAGTGTAAGCAACGTGTTATATGATCACGATTATGTTTACTCAAGGCTGCAGAATCTTATTTTACTACAGAATACTTAAGAAGCGATTGTCTTGTGAGGGTGCCTAGTTTAACTGCCGTGTGGTGTTACATGTAATGGCCTTTGAATTAAAATGACATTGCAGTACAGTATTTTACTGTCAGGACTACCACTGCATTTAAACATCTGCATCAAATTCAAAAACAGCTTCATTGGCTGTACACGTCATTAAACTTGATGCACTATCGTATAACATGCAGTCAGTTTGCCTCGAAATGATTCTTATAAGTGAATTGCTTGATTCTTACAAGCAGAGTATTTTAGCATGGTTAGTATAGGAATGATTTGGTCACAGTGGTATATCAGTAATTCTTATAAAAGGAGTGCACTGTACATATATATATATATATATATATATATATATATATATATATATATATATATATATATATATATATTCACTTCAGGTACCTTACTATGTACAGGGCAGCTAAGCTGTTTACCTGTCAAACACACAATACACAAATCAGTACACACAGTACTCACTTTCTGACTGCTCGGCAACAGGGCACACCCTCCTGCTTCCTTCTACTCAGCAGTCCCGAATGAATTGCCTGTGGGGTTTATATTCCCCACAGAAACAGGTATAGGCAGCTGGCACCAATTTACAATAATTGCCAACTGCCAAAACAATTAACAATTAAATGATACAAAACAAATTAACATAACAATTAACACACGTTTGCACGTGTTTTTGGCAGGAAGGATTTTAACCCCCTCCCTGCCTTGCTACTGTATATATACATACATATATATATATATATATAATGTATTAGTGCTGGGATGAAAACAGGATTTTCATGTTTGGATATTCGCTCTTAATTTAAATATTCGTTAGGATATTAGTTCATTTTCAAAAAGTAATAGAAGCCATTATATTTCTCAGAACGCAGACAGAGACAGCATCGCAGCAGGGGCAGGGAATGTGGCCTGGGTGTGTGCCTTCATCTTACAGCAAGACGTTACAATATGTAACACACTAAAGTAGAAAAATATCACAGGAGTAAAGAATACGTTGTGTAGGCCTTACTTTACCCCAGTGAATTCACTACAAAACAAAGGATGCCAAATAGCAGTTCAAGTTAAACGTTGTTTGGTTTATTTCCAAAATAAATAGTACATAAAGTTGACAATGCATTATTTGTTTTTGGGTTTTTTTTCATTCCTTGCCATTGTCGTTTCTTCACAGTAAACAGTGACCATCGACACGTTTTCATAAAGTAATAACATGAGGTTTACTTGTGCCTTTTTGTAGCTGAACAAGCAAACAAAAACTATTTGAAGTGTTTAACTTTGAACACTTCAAATAAAACAAACGTGGAAATGGCGTTGTAAAATGAAGGGGAGAAAAACACACTGTTTTGGTTCTCGTTTACTACATTCCACGTACAAAAAGTCGCAACAAAAGATATATAATACATATAATCTATACAAAAATCACTACACAACATTTCCAGCAAGTTGGGTACTGTTTAAGCAAGGCAAGACGTGTTTGCCTTTTTTCTGTCAGGAGATTCTCATTCGCGCTAAAGCAGCACAACGCTTTTTTGACCCAGATGGCATTCCATAGAGATCACTATGCATGCGCGCGCATAATCTGGTTTGTATACTTTTTGCTGTCTAAAACATTTAAGTAGAGCTGCTGTGTTGATCCTGTTTTTTCTGGGTTTTTTTTTAATACATTAATCTCACATATCACACTGAGCTCTTTTTCATTTGCCATGTTTGAAACTGTCACGCAACTTCTGGTGAGGTGGTAAATAAGTGCAAGCTAGTTTTGTAATTTCTAGCGAATACGAACATCCGAATTTTGTATCCGAATACATGTCAAAACATATTTGTTCGGATATTTGTCCCAGCACTAATATATATATATATATATATATATATATATATATATATATATATATATATATATATATATATATATATATATATATATACAGTACTGTGCAAAAGTTTTAGGCAGGTGTGAAAAAATGCTGTAAAGTAAGAATGCTTTCAAAAATAGACATGTTAATAGATTATATTTATCAATTAACTAAATGCAAAGTGAGTGAACAGAAGAAAAATCTAAATCAAATCCATATTTGGTGTGACAACCCTTTGCCTTCAAAACAGCATCAATTCTTCTATGTACACTTGCACAAAGTCAGGGATTTTGTAGGCATATAGTCAGGTGTATGATTAAACAATTATACCAAACAGGTGCTAATGATCATCAATTCAATATGTAGGTTGAAACACAATCATTAACTGAAACAGAAACAGCTGTGTAGGAGGAATAGAACTGAGTGAGGAACAGCCAAACTCAGCTAACAAGGTGAGGTTGCTGAAGACAGTTTACTGTCAAAAGTCATACACCATGGCAAGACTGAGCACAGCAACAAGACACAAGGTAATTATATTGCATCAGCAAGGTCTCTCCCAGGCAGAAATTTCAAGGCAGACAGGGGTTTCCAGATGTGCTGTCCAAGCTCTTTTGAAGAAGCACAAAGAAACGGGCAACGTTGAGGACCGTGAGACGCAGTGGTCGGCCAAGGAAACTTACTGCAGCAGATGAAAGACACATCATGCTTACTTCCCTTCGCAATCGGATGATGTCCAGCAGTGCCATCAGCTCAGAACTGGCAGAAAACAGCGGGACCCTGGTACACCCATCTACTGTCCGGAGAAGTCTGGTCAGAAGTGGCCTTCATGGAAGACTTGCGGCCAAAAAGCCATACCTCCGACGTGGAAACAAGGCCAAGCGACTCAACTATGCACGAAAACACAGGAACTGAGGTGAAGAAAAATGGCAGCAGGTGCTCTGGTCTGATGAGTCAAAATTTGAAATATTTGGCTGTAGCAGAAGGCAGTTTGTTCGCCGAAGGGCTGGAGAGCATACACGAATGAGTGTCTGCAGGCAACAGTGAAGCATGGTGGAGGTTCCTTGCAAGTTTGGGGCTGCACTTCTGTAAATGGAGTTGGGGATTTGGTCAGAATTAATGGTCTCCTCAATGCTAAGAAGTACAGGCAGATACTTATCCATCATGCAATACCATCAGGGAGGCATCTGATTGGCCCCAAATTTATTCTGCAGCATGACAACGACCCCAAACATACAGCGAAAGTCATTAAGAACTATCTTCAGCGTAAAGAAGAACAAGGAGTCCTGGAAGTGATGGTATGGCCCCACAGAGCCCTGATCTCAACATCATCGAGTCTGTCTGGGATTACATGAAGAGAGAGAAGCAACTGAGGCTGCCTAAATCCACAGAAGAACTGTGGTTAGTTCTCCAAGATGTTTGGGCCAACCTACCTGCCGAAGTTCCTTCAAAAACTGTGTGCAAGTGTACCTAGAAGAATTGATGCTTGATGCTGTTTTGAAGACAAAGGGTGGTCACACCAAATATGGATTTGATTTAGATTTTTCTTCTGTTCACTCACTTTGCATTTAGTTAATTGATAAATATAATCTATTAACATGTCTATTTTTGAAAGCATTCTTACTTTACAGCATTTTTCACACCTGCCTAAAACTTTTGCACAGTACTGTATATATATATATATATATATATATATATATATATATATATATATATATATATATATATATATATATATATATATATATATATATATATATATATATATATAATGAAATTCTACTTCCACAAAACAATAAAAAAGTACTTACTAAATGCTGCTAGACCTAGCATTGGCACAAGCAAGGCATAATTCCATTTGTTTCCATCACCACCTCCCCTCTGGTCAGGCCGGATGTTCCACCTTGGAGGATCATTGAGGTTGTTCATGGAGCCACACTTCAGAAGAGAAAATAAACTCAGTTATTCAGTATAAAACTTTGACTTTGTAACTGCCTGGAGTGAGAAGCTTTAGGCACATAAGTAACCCATTACCATGCCTGTCAAAGCACACTTTGTTTTAAATGTGACATAGCACCTATCAGACCAAGGACAAGGTAATTAGTTTTCAAAATATGCAACACCTTCCTTTGTGGTTCCCAGCTACCACACTTGGGCAGTTTGGGTAAAGTGTGTCTAAACATAGCGATTCTCGGTGTGGAACATGCATAATATTTTTATAAAATGAGTTTGAATGATTCCTTCCCATTTCAAGAAATAAGACCAGAACATTTAGATACAATATTTTTTTTTATCACTGTACCCTGAACAGGAACTGTTGGATTTTATAAATATATGACAATTAGTTTTTATTCTCTGTAATAATTATTCAATTTTGATATATGTATGTTTTTATTCAAACTGATATGTAACACATGGTACAGCTAAAAGTATGGTAAACAGTAATTCAACATTCATCAAATTATATTCTACCACGAAATATCAGATTATTATTATTATTATTATTTGTTTATTTAGCAGACGCCTTTATCCAAGGCGACTTACAGAAACTAGGGTGTGAGAACTATGCATCAGCTGCAGAGTCACTTACAACTATGTCTCACCCGAAAGACGGAGCACAGGGAGGTTAAGTGACTTGCTCAGGGTCACACAGTGAGTCAGTGGCTAAGGTGGGATTTGAACCAGGGACCTCCTGGTTACAAGCCTGTTTCTTTAACCACTGGACCACACAGCCTCCCATGATTACAGTTATAACATTATAATGAGACAATTAAGAATAAATAACAATACATCAGTTTACCAAAAAGAAATAGACCACCACTTAGTGTAAGGTTCATGCTCTTTGTATCAACAATTAATCATAGTTAGGGATGCAAGTTTGTCATGGTAAAAATATGTAAATCATGGCACAGTCACGGCTATAAATAGACAATGGGGGAGTTTCCATGTGTGGTTATTTACACGTGAAGTGGCGATGCGCGTGCACGTTTGGGAGAACAGCTCGACAGCATCAGGTTTGTGGCAGAAAATAACGGCCACAGAGAGGGATAGGGTAAATCTCATTTACTCATGAGCATGATGGGAAACAGGGGAAATACATGCCCATTTTCACATGGAAACCCGCATTTCACGTGAAAACATCCACTGCTCCCAATCCAGACAGCTTTGGGAGCACATGTGGAAGGTGTCACAGATCTCAATAATCCTATGTCTCCGCCGGTTTCATTATATACCTCGTGTTAATTATTTTCTTTTTTCTTTAATTAATAAGTCATGTGATAAATTAGTTGAAATAGTATTCACTACTAACGATATGCCCCCCCCAGCAATGGACATTTGAAAAACAATTTGGGCAAGAGCAGTAAAACATATTATTAAACAACCAGGCACGAGGCATTTACAAAATCACAGCTCTATTACATGAGCTTAACACTGTGCTTTAAACAGTTTCACTCAAACAAGATGTCATCTGACAGCCATGGATTTTCAAGTAAGATTTTCTCCTGTACCTGTTCTCTGTGCATGGAAACCATATTTTCCAGAGCTGTCTGCGAAAACAGCATAAGAACGCTATGCATGGCTAATTTGCATATCGACCTCCTCCTTTCCCCTTCATTTGTATGACGTCGGGTGAAAAGAGGGTCTTCTCGAGTAAAATAGACTGAGCCAATGGAAACCCGAAATGTATAGGATCATTTTTAATTTGGCTCGACCACAATGTCTCGAGAAAAATTAGACCACACATAGAAACTCCCCCAATTTCACAGAATGGTCAAGGCTACAAAGAATTGAACTTAAATATATTTATTCATGTAATATACTGTACTATTTTAATATTTGTGCAAAGCAAACATATATTTAATGTATTTAACATGTATTTAATGTGTTTTCTTTTAACACATGCTTCTAGTCAAAAGTAAACATAGATATTTTTATTTATTTATTTATTTATTTTAACAGGAATATGCTTACGTTTTAATTTTAACATGTGTACCATGTCCAATGTAATAATAATAATAATAATAATAATAATAATAATAATAATAATAATAATAATAATAATAATAATAACCTGAACACTGAAATTGTGTGTGTGTGTGTTTTAAAATAAATGTTCTGGTTGTAAATTGCAAATTTTACAACATCCTTTTGGTTAATGTCTATTTAAACACAGCTGTGGTTTTGCTATTAGAAGATGTACTGTACATTAAAAGATAATAAGTTCTGCATTTACAGTGTTGACAGGTTATGCACCACGTTTGTTTCTTAGTAAAGCTGCTTTTGCTGACTGCTTTAACTGCACTAAAACCAATTCAAAAGACATGAACTGCTCCTTTCCTATTTTCACGCTGAGTGGAAACAAATATCAAAATGCAAGGGTTCCGTGACTGTCGTGACAAAATCATATCCCTAATCATAATCTATCATTGTAGGACCGATATATAAAATTTCAACAACTTATAAACATATTAGTTTATAAGTTGATAGCCTAATACAGAATTAAGTAAGGCTGAGGCGATGGATCAATTTATCGATGCATTCTATCGTTTGACAACTGTCGATAGTCAAGCCTGTGCATTGTTTTTGTGTAAAGGGTTTAAGCAAAGAAAAGTTTGTATTTTTTATTAAATTTGGAATTGGCAATTATTTTTTGCATTAAGCGCCGCGCTACTCTGCTCCCCTCAGGTCTGACTCACTGAATCTGCATGCGATTGAGCTCACCTTCTCCCCCCTGTGAATGTTTACTGCTGGGATTGAGTCTGTGAGTACTGTGCTAGAATTACAAATACTGTATCGAACGAGCTACAAATACAATGTAAGCAAGTGTCAGTCATCACTTCAATTAAAATAAAATGTGGAAACTATCATGTTCCTTAACATATTTCAAATATAAGCCATGGACAACACTCTTGTTACTAAACTGCTGTGGACAGTGATAATTATTTTTAAATTATAATTTTTTTCTCTTGATTGGTTGTTACTCTGACTTGTTATGGATTTAAGCAACTTTTTGGGGGGGATTTTGCTTTGACCCCCAACTGATGCAAATCAACACAAATAAGGTAAAAATATATATATATATATATATATATATATATATATATATATATATATATATATATATATATATATATATATATACTATATGCATAAACAGATGTAATCAATTTAATATGCATAATAGTTTTAAAAGCGTTACTAGCAATGTTACACAGTAATCCACAGCTCCACATGTATTACTGTGTTTTTGGGGGGTTTATTTTTTTACCCTTTCATAATGTCGACAACGATGCATCTACTTTTTTGGAGAACGAAATATCGATAGTGAACAATTAGACATCGCCCCAGCCTTAGAATTAATGTAATATTTAATATCTGCAGGGATGAACCCCCTGCCAAATTAGGATGTTGTTGTTGGTTTTAAGGAAACGCAATGATCTAATCTCTAGCTTTGGTTTATATAGTCTCTGTCTCAGCTGCTGTGATGCTGCTGGGTGTGGATGCCTTTTGGGTGCGGTTACCTTCAAGGACAGACATTCCTGTTCTTTTCCACAGCCTTTCTGGCTTCTCTGACCTAATTCCTTCCCCCAACTGTAAACACATTCTCAGCACACAGGACCCCACCCAAACTGGTTCTACAAATGAATAATTGTAACAATGTGTTTTTAAAAACATACACAGACATTATACAAAGTAAATATAGAAAATATATCTTATTCCAACATTTAACACACATACACACAGATTATACAGATTATTCCTACAGTGAAATGACTTCCTAGTTTCTGTTAGTCTGGCTTAAACACTTGTGTTGACCTATATTTAAAGGGCCAGTGCAAAAATAACTACTGTATAAAACCATATTTCAACTTAACATTTTACTTAAATTGAACCAAAAATGAATATATTCATATTATATATTGCCTTCCAACTATCTTTTCTTTCTTTCTTTCTTTCTTTCTTTCTTTCTTTCTTTCTTCCTGCATTCTGACTACATCTGCTGTTTGTTTTATCATCGGAACAGGAGACTCACACTCACATCAGAATTTGGGCACGTGTTTCACAATAATATTGAGGTTCTGGATGTTGAAATAAACAGCTAATGTGGAGTTTATAAACCTGGCCCAAATACATTTTATGGAAAAAAAATATTCTATTTAAATGTGACTAGACACCAAACAAAAAATGACAGATTTGGGCAGCAAAATATGATATACCACTTATGCAAGTCTTGGTGTGACCAGGCTGGCTGGTGGATGATGTTAGACCAGGAAGGATCACAAACAGTCAGGACTGCGAGGTATGCAAAGCCCTGCGGTGCATTTATCAAATAAATAAAAGGTTTAAACAAAACTTTCATAATGCAAAGGGCACAACGGCCAAACCAAACAAACAAACAACAATGGTAACAAGTATCGTGCTGGTTTTAAGCCAGCACGAATAGCAATTGTTTACTTTTAGTATCTGTTCTTACTTATCTCTTTTCTCCTCTGGACAACCCCATGTGCGAGAAACACTCACTCTTTTATATAGCTGTGAGGAGACTCTATTGCTAATCAATCATGCAATTGACTCTCGGCACAGTCTGCACGTGGACTAATTGTGAACTTCCCGTGCCCCCATACAAATACCCATTTTAATCTGCATGTGAAGTGGTTGTGCATTTCCTAATACAAATAGTGCCTAATACAAATATACATTTTACATCACCTGTGCAACATAACCCACACCCTGTGCACCACTACAATAATACATATAACAGACCACATAAAACACAAAATACACACAGGGGTGGGGCACCCTGCCACGCTTGGGTTAACTTTTTCTTTAATTGGTTTACAATTCGCTGTTAGATGTCTATGATTTTATACCTTGTTAACACAAAGGGCCCATATGAATAACCTAAACACTAGCAGCATTTATATCCACTGCTGTTCAGACCAACTGAATTACATTTAAGAAACACTGCACATCACTTTTCAACCCAATCCTCTTCAAATTATTTAAGATGACACAAGTATCTGTTTTCAAAGTTTGTTGTTTGAGTTTAAAAATGAATCTACTATATGAACATTGTACTATATGAACAGTTCCAAACACTGTAATGATACTACACTAAACAAGAGATATTATATTATAAGGACATTCACCCCTGAACAGCCGCTCCCACTTGAGAAAGTACTGACAAGTATGATTAATATTCTGCGTAAAACCTGTTATGCTTGAACAGCAAACGAGGATGCAACCACAGTCCTGCATCAACAGTCATGTTCACATTATAACTCACACTTTGTTACATTTGTCTTAACATTTCTGATGAGTTTATGGTGGAGTGAGATCTTGAGAATTCACATAATCACAATCCCAAGCCACATTATGCTGTACAACAGCCGCTCTGTGTCTGTTTTTACCACCAACAGCTTTACACAGAGGCAGTTTAGAGATAAAAAAAAAAATTTGTAAAAGTTTTGTAATTTCAATTGTATGACGGAATTCACAAACAGTAAATTGCCCTCATACTATTGCAAAATTTCCATTCCAAAAATATTTACTTCACAGTTAACTAGAGTGGAACGTCGCATATCCGACTGCCACATAGCCGCCCTGCTCAATTAACCGCCTCGCTAAATAAATAAATATTAAAAGTAGGCTACGAGAGTAATGGCATTGGCAGCAAATAAAGCTTATGTGATGGAAACAGAAAGAAAGCGTTATAGCAATCAGCCTTTTGGTGCATTCCCTGATCAGTTCAGCGGGCGTCGTCCCGGGAGTGTTATACGCATCACACACATGGGAGGGGTCATACGCAAAAAACACTCTATCATATAATAATAGACGTATCCCCTCAACTCAACACCGCATGACAGTAAACATAGACACAATAAAGCGTTCTTTGTATACCGGTAAGTTAGTGATCAGCAGATGTGTCAGCCGCACGAAGAGCACAGCGTGTGGTTTTCACTAACTCTACTATGCAGACTAAATTACTATTTTTTTTATGTGTAAATATCGAACTATTAATTAGCTTAATTAGACCTTTTGAATTGCTTTCAGATTTTAAACAGTTGGAGAGTAAGTTAACAATACAATTTTATAAGTAACTTGAAATCGGCAACTTTTTAGGAGCTGAGAACAATTAAAAAGGTCTAATTAAGCACATTATTAGTTCAATTAAGGGTTTGATTAAGTAACTGAGAACTCAGTTGGAATGAAAACCAGCAGGCACAGGGGTCCCCCTGGACCAGGATTGGGAACCCCTGATTTAAGGCATGTCATTCTATTTTGAAAGACTGAATAAATAAAAAATATGTTGTGCACAATAACAGTGGTGAGAGTACAAAGACAGAATATGGTCTTTTCAAGCAAGACTCCCCCGTGGTTACTTTCTAGGACAATTCCATCCTCACTGAATTTGAGAGCACCGAGTCTAATACCTGTGTACTGTATCAACATTGAGAAGAGGGCTGCTCTTTAGCGTTGTGTCTTCATCTTTGAAAAGAAAACATAACAGGAATTCACAGTTATAAGTGAATCAGTGAACAAAAGTACGTAAGGTAATTTAACGGTTGGAAATGGATTTTAAAACTTCAGGCCCTGTCCACGTTGTGCTTTTCATGAGAGTCCCTTTATTGTTCTACTTTTGGTTAAAAAATTCAGTGGTGTAGTCGAGGGTACACGCAGGTAAACGGTGTTTACCCACTTTTAATTTGGCAATATAGCGTTTACACACTTCTCATGTAAGGGATACAGAGTTTACTCACTTCTGCTCTCCTGTGATATGCAAATCCTGGGTTAAAGACAACGGTTTAACGGTGAGCATCTGTGTTGCGTTGCTGGGCGCGAGACTGATACAGCTGAGTGCTCTCAGTCAGAACTGTGGCGCGAGCAAGGGGGTGCGTGGCCACTGGACTGGGTGTTCTGTGTGTGTGTGTGTGAATGAGTATGATTGGTTGTTTATGTTCTGTTAATGTTATGTTGTAAGGCACACTGGACCTGCAGGGCGGTGTAAATTGCCTTCATGCTAGCCCATGAAAGGACGCTCACAGAACTGTTGAGTGAAGCTCTGTGACTGTTCATGTGAACAGCACCTGAAAGGGTAAAGGACTGTATGGGTGGCTCTGGTTGGCTGAGGGCCAATAACAATGTATCTGTTCATGTTTATCTGTTCAATCTATCTGTTCAACTCTGCCAAACAGGGCAGTTTACCCTCTTTTTTATTTACCACTACACCATTGAAAAAACTGCCATGGTAATTCTAAAACTTACATTTGGCATAACTTATAAATTCATTCATCATTTAAGCACATTATTTGCAACAAAAAAGAGCCCAAGCTCTATAGTACTGGCGTTATTATCGCCTGCTGGTATAAAATCCCCTTTGAAGGGGATATTGTGAAGGCTGTCTACTAAATGTGTACGTATGTCACTTCACATTTCAGCATACAGTATCTGCAGAACCACTTATTCAATTGTCATGAAACTTGGTATAAACATTATTTGCATTATATAGAGAATATCAGATCTGCAGTTATATGGGATATCATGCATGACAATCTTGTCAAGTGTGCCAAGGAATTAACCAACTGTGTTGAATTATGACACAGAATCCATAACTATAATACACTCATGAGTAAGATGTGTTGTAATACGAAAAAGAAACTAGTAAAATATTTAACAAACATTTCGACTAGATGTTTTGAAGACATGGATATAGCCTTCTAGATGAAACGCTTGAAATCGCAGTGCAAGCGTTTATGAAAACTGAAGCAGAATGTGTTGTATAAGAAATTAAACATGCACACATTGGCTCTGGACTCTTGACCGGAGGGTCGTGGGTGCAATCCCAGGTGGGGGACACTGCTGCTGTACCCTTGAGCAAGGTACTTTACCTAGATTGCTCCAGTAAAAACCCAACTGTATAAATGGGTAATTGTATGTAAAAATAATGTGATATCTTGTAACAATTGTAAGTCGCCCTGGATAAGGGCGTCTGCTAAGAAAGAAAGAAAGAAAGAAAGAAAGAAAGAAAGAATAATAATAATACTGTATTTACAATACTATATATATATATATATATATATATATATATATATATATATATATATATATATATATATATATATATATATATATATGGCCAGCATATCAGCATACATCAGGAAGTTCACCATCGAACCTCCAGCATCAGTACATTGCAGTACCACATCTGGGCTATAATATAACGCAATACACACTGCATATTCATTTTTATTTTCCAAATCTTCTCAAATGGCAGGCCACCATTTATGTAGTTCTGAAATGTGAAATAATTATTGTTAATAGTTTATGTAATCTGATTATCCATTTCCAATGTTGCGTATTGCATTCCATTGACAGTTCAGCTTCTTTTATAGGGCGTATTAGGAGCGGTTACATGGCAAAGAGAATCACTCACCTTGGACACGACCGACTCTTGCCTGTTCGCTGCACTTTCACTTTGCACTTGTGAAAACATTACACAACAGTTTTGTACTCGGTCAGCTAAAATGGGAGGGGAGTATTGATGAATATTATAGTCACGAAAGAACTGGATTTTAAAAGCTTAATAACAATGCAGTTCTATAATAATGTACTATTTAATATTTCCCGTTAACGTCAAAGCGGTAAAGGTTAAAAAGTTAGTTTAGATGAAAATGCTACTAACTTATACTACGAGTCCACCCCTAAGATTCTACATATGATAGCCCGAGTTCAGTTCCGATGTAACGGGCTGTCATAGCTTGCGACCAGTGAGGGGCAGGCATTCGGTGTAGTCTGCAGCATTATGGCAGCCTTGTGTGGTGCCTCCAGAATTCTTGCCAAGACTGTGCTTTCAAAGGAAGCTGTAAGTGTGCATTCATTTGAAATAAATTAGACAAGCCCAGGGATATAAATATTATCCTGGAACAGCTCGGTGCGTCAATGTAGATTTGTGTTTAAATGGTTCGGTTTTGAGAAGTCAATAGAAAAACATGGTTTTGTAACCAAGTCATTACGTCACGTCACACTCAGCTGAGTTAGATAGCCGCCGCAGATTTTGTTAAATGCAAGGTAAAGTAAGTTTTAAGATTGCTCATAAAATATAATGCAAAGTGTAATTATATCTTGTAAAATATAATAAAGTCGAACTGCAAGGTGTCTGGAATTTGAAAACATGTGACGGTCAGTGTAGCAAACATAGAGAAAACTGTAGTATTTTGTATAATGTTTTGCTTAATTAAAATTGTATTCAAACCACAATCAATACATATATATTTTAATCCAAAACAACTTATTGTTTCTACAGTTTACATTATAATTTTATAGAGAACTTAAGATACTCAGAACAGGGTCACCGGAGAAGGATCTTAGATAACGGGGATGATTACCTGCCACTAGATGGCACTGCAAAAAAAAAAAAGTTAAAATATGTTTTATTAATTCTAAATGTTAATTAATTCGAAACTTGTTTTTTGTGTTTTAGTAAGCAGGTCTGTGTGTGAAAAAAGTCAATGCGCAGTTATATACATTTCTAGCAGTAATATTGTTATTAATACAGTCTATGCAGTGGGAAAATGCAATGAAACTACAAAGAACATTGTTTTCTGCCAATTATTACTGGGAAGATGGGTAATAGAATAAGATACGTGAGGCAATCTCGCAAATAAACTCTGTTTAGCTAACTGGATCACTGTCCTGTATATATTTTACTTGGAAGATGGGTTTTAGCAAGTTTTCTGGAGGAAGATGGCAAAGGAATAGGCTACTGTGTAGCTATGCAGATCACCGATTTGTATGTGTCTTCACTGAGAAGAGGGGTATTAGAAAGGTACACATGTTGCATTTATAAACTTCCATCAAAAATGTTACTATTTTCTTCCAAACCTTTCCTGAAATATGATCATTCTAATTTATAACACTATCAATTTTCAGGATTCAACACTGGCATTCCCTTTTTTTAATCCAGGCATGCCAATCAAAATGTGTGGACAAACTACAATCTGTTAGGATAACGTGAATTAAGACCGAAACAAACCATCGTGAGCAAAATCTAAGAGCAAAATATCTTTTTTTTTTTTTCAAAATAATTACACTCATTTGAAAAGCAATCTTGCCCATACAACCATGCAACACACTGTCCTGAATACAAGAGCAGCCTTTACTTCCCACATATACCCATCTTTCCAGTAGAAACAGTGATTTGAGTAGCTGGAGTGTGTTTTGCAGTGATCTCATGTTTAGGTCTTGTTTAAAGACATATTTACACTTTGAACTTGTTACCATTATTCTGTATACTGAAACTAGAGTTTTAAAAACCAAATTTTCTACAAATAATCATTTGCCCACAGAGTATTTTAAAAACCATCTTCCCTTTCAAAACAGATTATCAATATTATTTTCTGGTGTATACAGTAGTCTCCACCTATAGGAACACCCTTTTGGTGAAACCGATTTTTCCCATTGTAAATGCTCCGGCTAAAGGAATAGGAACGTCGCTTAAAGGAACACCTTCCTGCCACCGATAGCGATTCCTTCACAGCTGATACAGTACTGTTTTGTAATCTGATAACTCACCATCATCAAACTTAAATTATTCAGTCTTTTCAAAAGTGACTTGTCATCGCGAGAGTTTCTTGAGGCACACTGATTGGTTTATTAAATCTTTCCAGAACTATTGACTCGTTTTGTATTCTGATTTCCATGAGTGCACCTCATTGTTACAAAATGGCATGTAAACAAACTGCAAAATGCTCCTCAGTTTCTCTTGTTACAAATTGTTTGAGCTCTTGGAGGGCAGGGGGAGCTGGGGAAAAAACAAGCTGAATTAGACACAGATCGCCAAAGAATTTGCCGTTTCCCGTTCTGGTGAGTTGCTTCACCATTCTGTTAAATAATGTGCATGCTTTGTATATTGCTACTGCATTTAACGTGTGTAGGGGTGCTGTGTTAATTTAGTTTGACAGTTTATCAATGTTAGTTTGTCTGTTACTTTATTGTTATAGTTTATAAATTTACTGCAGCCAATCATCCCAATCACCTTTTTCAGTGCGACCTGAAATGCAAAAGTGGTTTAAAGTGAAATGATAAAAATGAATGCTGTAAACTAAATGATTTCTTAATTCGTTTGAATTAACATATTGTATATTTGCACAATTATTTTTTATATATTGTGCCGCAGGGAATAAATTACGGTATGCTAAGAGGGTCAAAAACAGAGGCGTGCGATTAACGTGCGTTAAAAAAAATAAATTAATCTCCAAAGAAATTAATACTTAATTGACTGAGATTTTAATTGACAGCCCTAATCTATATAATCTCCTTATTTAGAAAATAAATTTGTTGGCAATGTATATTCCCTTTCAAAGAGAGGTAGTTGGTCTTTTTTGTTGATATCATGGTTGTACCAAGAACAGGGCTCTACACAGATTTGTTTGATGTTAAAATGTAGGCACACACTGAAAAAAAAAAATGCACAAACACAGTTTTGCAAAAATAGGTATTACAGGGCCAATTTATGTTGAACGTCTGTTTATTTTGTTCTTTTTTACATAGCACGTAACATCACAAACCAAGTTCAACACTCGGTTATTCTGGAAAAAAATAATTCGATGAATTATTTTATACAGTAATTCAGTATGTTAGTGTAGCACCTCACAACGTGTTTTTGTTTTTCAGATGATTTTATATTTATAGCTGACAAAATGTACGTTTCTTATCAGTTTTTGAGGTTGTGAAATTATTGGTCACACACATGCTCCTAAACAAAAATTGCTTGTCGCTCAAACAACTTCCTGATCCAAATACATAAGTTTCTATTATTCTGGCAGCTTCCGGCGATCGTCCAAGGAGGTGCTCGGCAGTTTCACTTCACTGTCTATGGGAATAAGGACAAGACAGCAAAAGTTTCCAATGCAGTAAGTTTAATATATATTATTTTTAGGTGTCATTGTCCATCAAATCAACAGTATGAAGGTCACTCTTGAAATCAGGACTTAAAGGATGTGTTGCAGTAAGAATACTTCTGTTAAGAAAGGGGAACAAGGCTAAAATATGCGCAAGAACACAGACACTGGACTATGGAACAATGGTCAAAGGTTCTTTGGACTGTTGATGGATGGACAACGACACCTGTGCCTTCTGCCAGTTCTGTTGTCGTTCCAATGCTTGTCTTCTTTCTATTCCTTAAGGACATTATCTTCAAGTATTGCTCATCCTTGTTAGACAGCTTTTTGGGTCTTCCAGTCCTAGGTTTGTCAATTACAGATAATGTTTCTCTGTATTTGTTGACTATGCTTCAGATACCACAACTTGAAAATCGAGTGATGCAAGCTTTTTCACTCAATGTTTTTCCTTCTTTATGCAAGTCAAGGTTGTTATAATAGCAGAAAACATTAGTGGAGGCTTTGAGTAAATTGTTGATGCTCATAATGCATCAGAGTAGAAAAATGCAATATGTCTAAGACATGTGTTAATAATCTCATTTTTTACAGCAAGCAAAACAAAGTGATTCATAAAAACATAATGCAAAACAACAGTGTTGCACAATGTATGGCTCACCCTGCGTAATTCATGCCACATTTGTTTTAATTTTACTTAAATGTTGACATTATTGAACAACCCTCTGGTGGCCAAACAGTGTGTCACTGTCGCTGTCATTGTATTCCTATGCATTCCTCCAAGTAACCTCTAGTTTCCACGATGCTCGGACAATGTCGTACGACTTATAAATCACCTTGTATATTGTTTGCAGAAGTTCTCATTAAAATACTTTGAATGTTTTGCTGTCTTTTCTCAGATTTCTACACAGTACCCAGTGATAGACCATGACTTTGATGCAGTTGTTGTGGGTGCAGGCGGGGCTGGCTTGCGGGCTGCTTTTGGTTTGTCTGAGGCTGGCTTTAACACTGCCTGCATTACAAAACTGTTTCCGACAAGATCACACACAGTGGCTGCACAGGTAAGAACCTATTTTAATACCCAAGGGGGATCAACTCTGATTTATTTATGTTCATAAAAGCCATTAACATTTAGCAGATGTACAGCGCTTTATTAGGCAGCGCTAATAATGCGTCAGTTATGTAGGGTCCACCAAGACTTGATTATTTTTAAGATTTCAAATACACAAACCAAAATGCACAAAATGTTTTTTGTTTAACTTATTTTTTTGTTTCAGGGTGGAATAAATGCAGCCCTGGGGAATATGGAAGATGATGACTGGAGATGGCATTTCTATGATACAGTAAAGGGTTCTGATTGGCTGGGAGATCAGGATGCAATCCACTACATGACAGAACAGGCACCAGCTGCCGTTGTTGAGGTGAGGATCCCATTACAACTGTGTTAGTTGGTAATGCACTGAAACACGCCAATCTGGATCACCAATCAAGATTGCCCACCTAAACTGTAACAACAATGATAAATGAATGTTTTAAGCAAAATTGTGTGAGATTTCCCCAATTGGCACTATTGCTTAATTAAGCATCTAGGTGGGATTACAATATTATTGCTTGCTGTAGTAGTACATCAAACTGGCTGGATCATTGGTCCTTTTGCTAAGTTATACAAAATGTTCTCAGGACTACCAAAATCAAACTTGCTTTTTGGTAGTGGGAGGTGGGGCAGTGATTTTTAATTTTGTGGTAGGCCATGGTATATGCACTGTGTCTTTTAATAATTTTATAATCTCTCTTCAGTTGGAAAATTATGGAATGCCATTCAGTAGAACAGATGACGGGAAGATTTACCAGCGTGCTTTTGGAGGACAAAGTCTGAAGTTTGGAAAAGGTGGCCAGGCCCACAGGTGCTGCTGTGTAGCCGACAGAACTGGACACTCTCTGCTGCACACGCTGTATGGTCGGGTAAGAAGCTGTTTGTAAAACAGGTCTGTAAATACAGTGATAAATGTATGTTTTGGTGTTCTAAAAGGATATTCATCCCTGGCATTTTGCAGAGAACTCTTACAAAGGCCTTGTGAAATGTTTTCACAGATCCAGATTAGCAATGTTAGGTTGTTCAAGATTAGTGGTGTCGAAACTGTGAAACCAGCTATGAAGAATCTGTTTAACTCAAAATGATTTTTTAATATATATTTTGCTGTACTTGGTAATGGCACTTCTTTCCTGGTCCTTCAGTTGCTTGATTTTTGACATCTATCAACAACTTTTTTTAAATTAGCTGACGTTCCTCTTCTTTTTCATAACTTCCTCAAATTCGAGCATCCTTACCCCTACACATTTACATATCATTTTCCATTCCTGGAGTATATCAAACTTGCTGACACAGATGTCTTGGTTCTCAAGTTTCCTTGTTTAGCTCCTTCCAACAGGTTAAAAACACATCTTTCAGCCTCCTGGGCTCTTTTTATTGCTCTATACTTCCTTTGCTTCAGTGCTGGGTGTTTCCTTCCTGTCTCCCAGGCTTGGTGGAGATGCCAGCTGGTTCTGGTACTTGTACATGGGTACCGATAGAGCCCCTTTTTTTTTCACAAATTTTATTTAGTTTTATTACAGATACACATTAATAAAACAACTCCAACAGATGTATAGTAATAATATTATAGTATACATGTTTTAATTATCTGCTTTTTCTTTTAACATTTTGACCTTGCACACACAAATAATTTAGTTACCATAATTTCTCATTGGTGGCAGTAACTGCCTGTTTACAATACTGCCCATGCCCTCCTATAAAAATACAATAAAGCCCCTTTCACACTGGCACTCCTACCCGGGTCCGGACCCGGCTCACAATCCTGTGTAGTGTAAAACCATGTACCTGGATCATACCCAGGTTAACCTGGGTCCCAGCGACCCACCTCAGGATGTGGGTCAACAAGCTTTGACCTGGGTTGAGCGAAACAAAATGCATGACGGTCGTTCTTGAGCCGACGCAATAACAAACAGCCACGCCTGTGTGAAGGTTTCACTTCCACAAGGAACATTTCTGTTTATTCTGTTTAGCCATATTGTTGTTGATAGAGACACTACATGAGCCAGATTGCAGCAGGGATGTAGAAACATCTGCTCTAATCAACATTTGGGCCGACGGTTCAATCCAGAGAAGCTTGGATGGAAACCTCCGTAATAAGCTGCTTCCGGGGCATTGATATGCGTATTATGCACTTGCGTCTGTCACCCAGGTCAACCCTGCTTTATCAAAAGCAGTGTGAAATCGCGTAGCAAACCTGCATGGGTCCTGACCCAGGTAGGTTCTGACCCAGGTAGAGCATGCCAGGTGAAAGGGGGTAAGATAAAATAAAAACATATATTTACACTGCCCTACTATTGCGGTGCTGTCATAATAATTGCACATACAGCAATCTACCCATTTTTAAAAAAAAAAACATAGGGGTGTTCCCGAGTGGCGCATCCAGCGGGCAGTGCAGGATGAGTCAGATAGCTTGGACGGCGCCAGTTTGCGTCCAGGCTGTGCAAAGAGGCCGAACTTTGCTGGGGACTCTGAGGGGGGGCGTCACTGACGCTCCCAGGGGTGGGGATGGGAAACTGGCAGGGACTTATTCTCCTCATAGCACAACAGCGAACCCTACTGGCCAGACACCGAGCATATTCAGAGTGGATAAGAAGCAGGGCTGATCTCTGTCTTCCAGGATCGGTAGCCCGCCCACCTCTGCTCTGGAGTTCAATCCATTGCACTGAAGCAGGGCTCCAGTATATAACAAAACAACTCGCTCCAAATTATACATCTGCGCAAGTGCTAGTCAGAGCTTCCGTTTGCCTTCAGACCGTGTCTATGATAACGGCTGAGCCTTGACGACTATGATTGCAAGTATTTATTTAAAGTATTTTTGGTATAAACCTCCCAGTTTAAAACTGGCATTCTATTCTAAGTTTGTGTTATAATGTATTTTTATTTTATATTTGCATTTCGTGCTATTTCGTATTTGTGAAAAACACAGGGCTCTAGGTACCGATATCCACCTGGGTTCCACCCTTGCCTGAGGGAACTTGTTGCCTGCACAGTGAGGTGTTGGGTTCTGTGGTGCACTTCATGACCCTGATCCATATGTGACTTCACTACTTTCTGTTACTCCAGCATTACTTCCTGATCCTGAATCATTACCCATACCTTCCACATATATCCTCAAATTATCTTTTTGTTGTTTTGTTTTTGTTTTTTAAACATTCCAGCTTTCTGTATTGTTTGATCTCTCCTGGTAGATCCTTGACCCCGGCCACTCCCAAAGAAGTTATAAAACCCCTAGTTTTACATTGTTTTCATTGTTAGCTAGATGGTTGTGGCTCTTTTAAAAGAATAATAATAATGTACCTTTCTTTAGTCTTTAAGGTATGACACCAGCTACTTTGTTGAATATTTTGCCTTGGATCTGCTGATGGAAAACGGGGAGTGTAAAGGAGTGATAGCGCTGTGCATGGAAGATGGGTCAATCCATCGCTTCAGGGCGAAAAACACTGTCATTGCCACAGGGTAAGAACATAAATACAACAAATATAGAGGTAGCACGCTGTGATTGTTGTGGCATTATTCCTGATAAAAGTCCATTTGACCTGTCATTTTGTTTTTGTTGTGACATGGGATTCCAGCATTCTAAAGTGTTGTTGTCATTTTATGGTAGTTAAGGAGGGACTTTGCTAATATTTTGGCTGTCACGCATCATAAGAACAATACTATTAATCAGTGCATGTCTTAAAAAAAGGTAGGTGTTTACAATGACTTTGTTGGAACATTTTATCTAGATTTTTGGTCTTAGAATACAACTCACGGAATGGGTTAAACATTGTCAGATTCTGGCTAAATTCCTAGTTTGACAGCAAGTTGGTAAATATCTTTCTGGTCACTTTGTCCTTGCTAGGACAAGGCTGACCTCCAAGACAATTTGAAATAGGTGTTGGCCTCTCCTTTTGATGTCCAGTTCTAACATGAAAGGATTTGCTATTTAGGGTGGGTCATTGTTTTTGTGTTAGAGGTACCAACATATTGTTAAACATCTTTACAAACTAGATATAAAACAGTTTTTCTTTGGAAATTACAGTTGATTTTATGAGGGTTAAACTGGATTGAACCAGATGCTTTGAAGCTAGGATTAGGACAAATGAACAATTAACCAAGTGATAAGTGATTTGTGTCTTTGTCTGACTGGTTTAAAGAAAAATTATGATGTCACTGAAAGACTGCATTTAAACTGAAAATACTGAAATGTTCTTTTTATTGCTCTGATCCGTGCTTGGAGAGAGGATATCTGCAAACTGTTGTCACCATGTAACCTTTAAGATGTGTGGTTGTAACTTTACAACTCAGAACTTTTATCTTAAATAAACTCTACTTATCTGGACTCAAAGAAGAAGCCTGCAACTTCTCTTTCCTTTCTTCTTTTATTTCTTATCACAACAGACTTTGTTAAATGTTAGAATGCTGTTACAAAAGTGCTCCAATTTTACTTGCCGCCTGGGTTTAGAAAAGATGTAATGTTGTGCTCTACCTGTCATCCTTGATTTGTCTACCTACAAGGATTATTAAATGCAGTTACTTGTCAAATGTTTTCTCTAAGATTACCTCGTAGCACAGAACAGAGTTGTTGTGCTGTGCTAAAGTTCTGCCAATCCAACCAATTCCACTGAAGTTTATTTTTTCATATGTGTTTTGTTTTATATGTATATGTATAGTGGGTGTATATATACCATCCGCATCATTGCTTCACTGCAATACGAACTTGAAGTTGAAACAATTTGTCGGGTAAAATTCTTAACAGTGCATTGGAATTCAATCAACATGCTGACAGAATACAGCAACAAATTAAACTAATTTAAATACATGCACAGTAAATGGAGCTACCATAATAAAATTAGAACTGGTATGCAATGAGCTCCCGAAAATGCCACCAGCTTAGTGCTGAAACTGCCAACGCTTTTTCATTGTACAAAAAAATTGGTTTTAGGTTTGGTTCAGTTTTCACTTTTTGCAAATTTCAGTTTTGGTTTGGGAAAACCATCCCTATGCTGTGGTGACTGCAGACCATGGAATCAGGAAACCCCGGTTCAGATCGAGGCGTTCTGTAGTACAAACCTTAATGCAGAACTATCACAACAAGTGAAGCACGGAAATGCAATACATCTGCATTATAATTGATCAAATTAAACATACACATGTAAGCAGGAACAGATCCTGGACATGCACTGTTCATGTAAAATGTCCATTTTGTGGTACTTTTTATGTAAGTTGTGTGATGATTTATTGTGTGTTATCTATTGTTACTATTGCATATTGAATACACAGCAGTCTTGCTTATCAAGAAGGGATATTACTAGGTTTGGAGAAAAAAACATGCACAACAATTGGCTGCTGTTCTGTACTCCCAAACCACATCCAATCTGCATATTTTGTACTTCACTGAACTTCGGGGAACTTAGTTTGATCAACTTGCCCTTTTTGTTTCATCAGATTAAGGAACATATAAATTTGGTGAAAAAAATGAAGGCTGCAGCGTGCATTTAAAGTGTAAAACATTTCAGTTCTATTCAATGTTTATTCTCTTTTTCTTTTTAAGTGGATATGGGCGTGCCTTTTTCAGCTGTACTTCCGCCCACACCAACACAGGCGATGGCTTGGCCATGATAACTAGAGCAGGTTTGCCCAATCAAGATTTGGAGTTCGTGCAGTTCCATCCCACAGGTATGTAGTTCTTCCTAGAGACTAGGGCTGTTCCTGTACATTATTTTTGGAGGCCACTAGTTTGTTGGCTATAAACTTGAGAACCAAACATAATTGTTTCCAATAAGCAAATTCATGCTTTGGTTCATTAATTTATATACCTGTTTAATAAATAAGCATATTGCAAATCCATATCAATTTATTAGACTATAAAAATAAATGTAGTATTTTATTTATCTAATAATAAAAAGTCTACAAAATGTTCTGTATGTCCCCTTGGGTCAAAGCGTCTAAGAAAGTCATTGAACTTTGTCCATGCAATAACCATATTCCAACCTGAAACAGAAGTAATGCAGACAAAGATCTTCATCAATAGTGTGACCCACATAGATCTACATAAATTATAGAATAAGGGTTTAACTTGTATCGGCTTAAATTAGATTTATTTAGTTGGGCCTGTTGGGGAGGGAACGTTAATTTCCAAAGTTGAATTAAACTAATTATCTTTTTTTAATAATAATAAAAAAAACTGTTGTAGGTATTTACGGGGCTGGCTGTCTGATTACTGAAGGCTGCAGAGGTGAAGGTGGCATCCTCATTAACAGCGAGGGTGAGAGATTTATGGAGCGCTATGCTCCTAATGCAAAGGACCTTGCCTCTCGAGATGTTGTGTCACGTGCTATGACCATTGAGATCCGTGAAGGAAGGTTTGTACTGCTGCTGTTTTGACATTAACCCTTTTTCCCTATAGGGCACTGTAGACTCCCATTTATAAATCAGAAATCAACAGATCACAGTGAAATATTTGCAAAAATTCCAGTACATCTTATCCTGTGTACAAATCCCATGCATAGAATACCACACCTAATTTCAATGTTAAAATAAAATAATAATAATAATAATAATAATCATTTAAAATTTGATTAACTTCTACTAGTTTCACTGAAGATAAATATTACCAAAATTGCAGATAGAAAAGTATTTTTGTTTTTAATAAATAGTCTCATCCACGACACAGCACCTATACACCTGCACCCATTATTCGGTGACTGTGGCACCCATCACTCAACGTGTTAACTTTAAAATGGAAAAATTGGATTTCTATGGGCATGTTAAGCAGAGATGCCAACTGCTACGATTTGGCCGTAGCAGCTACTATTTTGGAGGTGCTACTATGGCGCTATGTTGAAGGGGTATAATACGACGATTTTTATTAATTAAATAAATGATGGACAGTACTTGAATGTTTATGAAATATTATTTCAATACCATGTGTGTGTTTTCCTGTTTATTTTTTTTAATGAATTAATGGTTCTTAAATAATACTGTATTTCACTGACAGTTTATTGTAGCATTTTAACTGCCGTAATAAAGGCTCTGAGCCGGGTTGATAGTCAGTAAGGCTAAGGATTTTCCACCTTAAACAAAACAAACACGGTTTAGCTAATGATGTTGAACTAGCTCATTTTCCTTACTTTGCAATTTAGCCACTCACACTTTAAATCAATTGACAGCGCTGAAAAATTGAAACATACATGCAGTGCAACTCTACTGCCCGATTTTTGTCAACCTGCAGCTGCATTTTTTCAATGCCTGTCAGGTATTTTTTGACCCAAATCAAGCGAAGTATCTCAGCATAGCTGAGAAAGAAGTGTTTGAGGTCATTCTACTGTTCTGAAGACAACTGTGTAGCACAGCGTGAATACCGAGCTTATATACATGCTACTATTTTCTCTTTTCAGAAGTTGGCATCTCTGGTTAAGCGTTCAGGCCTTAAAGAAAACCTGCTTAAGACTCCTATAATTTTGTGTATGAAATGTTGTCAGATTTTACAATTACATTTCTAGTAACTATTTTCCATCAGTATTAAATGACCGATCTTGATGCTCTTTTAGGTGTGTAGATAAGTGCCTGCTTTGGCTCCACTGTTACAAAACCTGTTCATTTTTAAATGTGCGTGTTTTTAAATAAGCTGACACTTACTTCCTGTTTCACATTTTTTGCTTTGCAGAGGATGTGGTCCTGATAAAGACCATGTCTACCTGCAGTTGCATCACCTGCCACCTCAGCAGCTTGCCGCCCGTCTGCCAGGCATCTCTGAGACTGCCATGATATTTGCCGGTGTTGATGTCACAAAGGAGCCTATCCCTGTCCTTCCTACTGTTCATTACAATATGGGAGGAATTCCAACAAACTACAAGGGGCAGGTAGGCACAATGTATTAAAGGGGCTTTGAACAGTCAGTGGACCCTATTCACAAAGCTTTATTTTAAGCCTATTTTGATACATTAACATTTTTATATGTATACCTTTATATTTTACACTGTTGGAAATTGAATATCTGAAAGTTGCCAGGTATTTGAATAAGAGCATATTTTATTGGAAGATTTCATTTTAAAAATGAAGGACTTGATTGACAAATATTTCATCATATCATACAAATACCATTTAACTCTTTTTTTTTCTAAGCTCCTGATGCTTGCCCCACTGAACTGCATTCCCCCTCTCTTTCCACTTTATTAGTTTGTAATTTTGTATATTACTTGTAAATGTCCTGTTCTATTGCAGGTCATTACTCACTGTAATGATGAGGATCAGGTTGTTCCAGGACTGTATGCCTGTGGGGAGGCTGCGTCTGCATCCGTTCATGGAGCCAATCGACTTGGTGCAAACTCCCTTCTTGATCTGGTCGTGTTTGGTCGTGCGTGTGCTCTGAGCATTGCTGAATCTTGCAAGCCTGGTAAGCGACTTAAGACTTCATGAATACTGCAATATACTTGAAGAGAGTTAAAACTGCATTGAATGCTTTAAGTCTAGAATTATGTTGGGTTCTGTGTTTGTATCTTTTAACTAAATAAATAAATCTTTTATTTATTTATTTTTTTACTTTAGGAGACATGCTTCCATTTCTTAAGTCCAATGCTGGAGAGGAATCTGTAGCCAACCTAGATAAAATGAGATATGCCAATGGTGACATAAGGACTTCTGAAATCAGACTTGACATGCAAAAGGTAATATATCCTTACATTTAAAAATATATATATATATATACATTTTAACTGTTCCCTCGACAAAACAAAAATGATACAATATCACTTTTTTTCCCTTTTTACTTTTTACTGAATTGTGTATACTGTTCCTGTGTTTGTTTTTGTCCTTTCCTGTGACCCAGACAATGCAGGCCCATGCAGCTGTGTTCCGTACAGGCCCAATTCTTAAAGAAGGATGTGAAAAACTGAGCGCTGTCAACAAGACAATAGATGACATAAAGACATTTGACAGAGGTATTAATCCTAATAAACACTCATTTATAACAACAATGTACTTTGACATGCCTCCTTGTACTGTAGCACCCGCTGCTAAATCATAGCGCACTTGCAATGAGGTGGGGAAAATAGCAAGTTTGTGGAACTTCTTTAAAATCCTTTTACTTTTAGGCATTGTGTGGAACACTGACCTGGTGGAGACTTTGGAACTGCAGAATCTGATGCTCTGTGCGCTGCAGACAATCTACGGTGCTGAGGCACGCCAAGAGAGTCGTGGAGCTCATGCCAGGGAAGATTTCAAAGTAAGGGTTAATTCACTCATGTCAAACCAAAGCTGACAAGAGTTTTACATTTCTGGGGGTTGGTAGTGACAACCCTGTTATAAAAAAATACTGTATTTAGGGGGATTTAATACGATATTTGAAATTAACCATACATTGGTTCAGAATGGCCTCAGGAAGCAGATATGTATTTGATGTTATCAAAAAATATACTGAGTGTCTTCAATATTTCTTTATTTTTTTACAATTTGTTTGTAGATTTTAAAGTAAATTAAACTACAAAAGTGAATTGTGTGTTTAGGACCGTGTAGATGAATATGATTATACAAAACCAATACAAGGACAACAGAAGATCCCTTTCAGTGAGCACTGGAGAAAGCATACCCTGTCCACTGTGGATTCAAATGGAAAGGTAACAAATAAAATCATTTGTTTTCTCATAATGTCCTAGTTGTGTTCTCAAGCTTGAAGTGCACGTACCGTACTGTTGTTCTTGTTGGTGTTTCTTCGAAAGCTTGGGACTCCTATTACTTCTGAACATTTTGATGGATTGATTGAAAAATTTGTGTTCAACCTCAATGTTGGGAGTACAGAACAAGCATAATTGCAATTCTTCAAAAACATCACAATAATCTACCCACTGGCTATTAGATCTATGAGTGTAGTCATTTGTGGTTGATGTACAAGTGTGCCCAGCCTAAACTGATAACCCCATGCCTTGGATGTGTGCTCTTTTTATTCATTACCCCAAGTACATATTTTAACTAAGAGTGCCAATATTAGGCATAAAAACCGGAATTTCAGAATGATCACACTTCCATGTGTTTTTGTTTGTATTTCTTTTAGGTGACCCTTGAGTACAGGCCTGTGATTGATACATCTTTAAATGAAGAAGATTGTTCTGCCATCCCACCGGCTATTCGCTCTTATTAAACAGAATATATAAATATATGAAGTGTCAATCATTGTTTGCTTTTTTTTTTTTCTTTTTTAATAGTTTTGACGTTTCAAACATAAGATATACCGATCATTGTGTACCCAAGATGTATGTTTTATAAGAAATTTTTGCTCAATAAGTACACTGTAATTGTGCTCTGTACACAGAGAGTGATTTAAATATGTTCTTGATTTGAATGAAAATAGAAAAGGATATTGCTACAATCTAGAAAAGGAGACAATGTAATGTACAATGTAGTACATTTAAAAGTGTTGACTAAATTGCTTATGTATCTAAGCTACACTCCTGCTGTAAATAAAAATTACCATTTTCCATTGCTTCTGTTTTTTTGTTTTTTTTTCAAATATTGTAGTTGGCACTCCCTGCCAAAAAATTGTAGCTCCATGGGCCTTTTTTGCAAACCATCATTTTGTACTGAAAAGCAGTGTATGTCTTGCATGCCTTAAGGTTTCTTGATTTGTTATATTCTGTGTAGCTTTAAATGTGGTATTCAAAAATGAAGTTGTTAGAAACTATGAGTATTTGTACATAATCGCTCTGTTCTGAAACAGTTGGAAATGACTAGGAACACCAGAATTGCCCTGTCCAACAGGAACCTTCACATCCATGAGATTACAAGCGCAGTCAACACAGCATCCCTAGTTCTTGCCCCACTTGTCTGGTAAATAATGATTTAAAAAGTTAAAAGCAGGGATTTTCTGCAAAACACTGTTTGATTAAAGTATTAATGAGTCCTAACCAAGGTTTTATTTGACCTCTTAGCACTGATTTCATGTGTTGTTTTCTTGAAAATCTTTTAATTGTTTTTGCTTAGCTTTTTTTTTTTTTTTTTTTTTTTTTTTTTTTTTAAGTCCAACCCCCGCACACTGTGTATCACAAAATGACACAAAGAACAAAAAAAATTCTAAAGCAGAAATATATTTCATCTTATTCACACTCGCATGTGCAAAAAAAAAAAAAAGTGAATAAAGTGCTAATGTTTCAACAGCCCCCGCTGCTATCGTCAGTGCATAATACACATGCTTACCATTTACATAATCTCAAATCATTTATATTAACAATATACATATGAATCACATTGGTAATTAGACTGGCAACTGCAATCAGAGCATTGACAAATGAATTACTTATAAGAACACAATATATTGATTTGAATCTTTTTAGCATTTTTTTTAAGTTCACATTTTTAAAAAAAACACATTTTTATAAAGCCATATTAGTTTTAGATCTTAGTATCCAAAAAATATTTATCGATTGCTGGACAATGGACCCAATTGTTAATTGGGCAAACAGCAGTAGTCAGATCAATGAGGCAAGTCAATTACGTTTCAAAGCACAATACACATTAGCATTATTTTTTTTATTTTATTTTATTTATTTATTTATTTTTAAGTCAAAAGACATTTATCAGCAACAGTCCATCTTTTACATAGAACCAAGTCACAGGAAGTGATTTCATGAAGAAAATGTATTACTTTTAATTATTGCTTTTAATTTATATATATATATATATATATATATATATATATATATATATATATATATATATATATATATATATATATATATATATATCTATCTCTTAAAGGAAGGTTGGTGTTTCTTACGAGTTTCACTTAAAAACGGACGTTAGCGCGTCCGGGTTTGTTAATTCCTGCCACCCGGACACAGACGCCAATTCCCGGACCGGGTCATACCCAGACAGGTGGCAACCCTATTGTTACGTGTCTGTTTTGTGTATCGCAGAGGAGACGTACGGAGCCAGGGGCTGCAGCCACGGAGCCAGCCCAACCTGATGAACACTACCCTCACCTCACGACACCAGCACTCACCACCACCGCGCTGATTGGAGAGCACACTTTCGTGCTCAGGACTGTGGCTTGGGGATTACCTGCGGGTGATGTTTTTGTTTATGTTTGTGGCCTGCAAGCCAGCCGTGTTGCCTCGGATACTATCACTGGTAGAGGGCTGGTCTTTTCTGTTTCATTTAATAAAACACAGACGTTTTTGGGAGTACAATACTGTTTGGACATTCACTTTGTTCACCACACCACCGTACTTGTCACATAAATATATTGACATTTTACTTCTCAAAAACACATAATTAGCAAAATAAAACGTACAGAAGCATCAAAGGAAAAACAAGCATATCATATCGCTACAGAATAGATGGGTGGTTACAATTATTAAACTAAAGTATACTTTTTATTTTATGTTCTTATGTATAAACATGTTTTTGTTTTATATTTTAGGTTAAAGAAGGATAATTATATTTTAGGTTAAAGAAGGAGAATATGAGAATAAGTGAGAAAATAAAAATGGCTTGTGATATATGTTATACCATCCATCTATAGTATGAAATTAAGGGGGTGATGTAAGAATACGCGTGAAGTGATTTGCTGGTGCATTCAAATGAAGAAAAGAGCATGGAATTGAGCGGGAACTAGATGCTAAGCGGGCGCAAACATTACATCTGATGTAAGGATTTTGCCTTGCACTTAGGCAATTGCTGACCCTCCAAAAACAACACCTCTTCTTACAAGGTGCAAATCATTGTAGAAGCGAGTAACTAAGAGCACACACCTGCAGATGCCTGTCATTGGCTTCAGGGTGGCTGCTGTGGTACACTTCCTGATGCAGCGACACTTGGCTCTTCTTGAAGCTCTTGCAGAGGCAGGAACACGTTCAGAGAAGGGCAAGATGAAGAAGACCCTGCATATTCAATCCCAGGGTCACTGTGTTTGGGATGCCAGAGGATGCGGTGCTAAAGCATTATCATCTCACTCCACAGGTCATCCTAGACCTAATAGCTGAATTGAGAGATAAGCTAGACCCCTGCGTCAATCTAGGGACCGCTACCCCTGCACATGTGAAAGTGCTCTGTTCTCTGCACTACTTAGCCTCTGGTTACTTTCAGACCACAGTTGGAATGTCTGGAGGGATAGCCCAATCCACCTTTTCCAGAGTGCTAGGCAAATTTCTGGTCATGCTAAAACGGGCAGGCCAATACATATAATTTCCTGAGGATACTAGCATAACTGATGTTAGCTGAGGCTTTTCCAAACAACTCTGTTTCATGCGGAGTGACCTCAGCCGTAAGGACTCTTCCCTGCGCCAAGAGGTCTTTGCTGCCCTTACTCTGACTTTTTTTTTTGCTTTGTATTTTCGTGCTCCACAAATGTCATACAGTGACTACTGCTCTCTGTACTCCTAACTGCAAGTGCGGCCGCTAAATAGACCGATGCGCTCATTGAGACCCTCATTATCATAATTGCAGATCATTATTTGTGCGTGTTGAGTAATTTGCATTGCTCTTAAGCTTACACAGGGCGCAGTGCAAAATAATTGCCTGGCCGCAATGCAATTTGAATTTTGCATCCACAATTATTTGCACTGTGCCTATACTTACATCACCCCTGAATCATAAATCTTGGGATAAATCTATAAGAAAGATGACAAAGGCTTAGACTAAAGTATTTTTCAACGTCGTTGAAAGGTGGTGAGCATTGGAAACTGAAGTTATCCACAGAACAGGGTTAACACAAGTCAGGAAGTGTCACATCCCCCCAGTATCCCTCAAGCCTGCCTTAGAAGCCCCGCTTGGGGTTGAGGGAGCAGTTCATTCTCTGTGCTTTTACAATCCTTAGCCTCTTAGTCTTTTTGTGACTACTTGCAAAGGTATTCACCCAGTGCTAATTCTGGGCTGGTTTTGTTGACAGAGGGTAATGTTGGAGCCACCAAGCTAGATTTGAACGCATGTCATCTGTTATTGGGTGCATTAAATAACTGAATGCCCAGTTACTGTACCTAGAGCACCCTCTGTCTTTATCCACCTCTCATGAATTCAAGGTTGTGCAGTTTCAATATGTTGTCAGAGTAATACAGTATGTAATTGATACATTACATTGTTTAAAAAGAAGGTACAGAAGACAGAAGCATGACTTTTAAACAAGCTACTTTGTATTGATACAGACATTAAAGGCCACCTAAGCCTGAGCAGCCTTCATCTCTTTTACAAGTCTATACATTGCAGTGACGAATCAACCTTGGCACCTGCAAGCCTCAATTTTGTACCAGAGGAAAGAATTCTCAACACAGACCCCATAATTTACTGCCCCCTTAGACCTAATTTTCGTTTTGCAGTACAGTATGTGTTTTAACATGCTTTCATTATGCTGTATTACACTTTACCCTTGCATCTCTCTCTCTCGTTCTCCACTGCGAACACCCAACCTTGTGTGTGTGAAAACGGACTCTTTTTATGCAGCTGTGCCGGGACCCGCTTACTTAATCAATCATTCACTTGGATCCCAGCACAGTCTGCACGTGAACTAATTGGTGGAATCCCCGTGCCCCTATATAAATACCCATGTGAATCCCTGTGCACTAATACATACATAAAACAACAATAGACAATACAAATTAAACAAAATACACCGTGGGGCAGGGTGGGGTACCCTGTCACAGTACCTAAGTGTATGGTAACGCTTTGATTCAAATGATATCTGAAAGTCCTGACCATGTACAGTCTCTTAATACTTTTTTATATATGAAATCCAATATACCAACTGTTCTTCTTTTCCAGGGGACTCAAGGGTATGGGGACAAACGGGCACCATGAACTAAAGGCATCGAAGGAGAAAGCGTAAGTAAAATTGCAGTAAAAGTCGGTCATATATGTCTATATACTGTACATGACAGATCTAAGAATTACAATCGAATCCTTGGATTATCTCCATCCTCTATGAAGATTGTTCTCAAGCCAAATCATTTGTTAGAGGAAAAGTGCACACCTACTGGTGGCCAATAGAAAGTATCATAAATGGAACCAGTTTGAGGAATACGAATGCAAGATGTCATGGAACTACCTGTATAAATGTAAACTTGACACTGTAGACAGGACAAGCTCCATCTGATAATCTCAAAAATGTGTCGCAACACACGAGATACAGTAAGTGCTTCTCTAGATAAATGTAACAACTGGACAGACGGGATATGCATCCCCAGAAAGGGAAAATAATGAGAAGAACAGGATTGTTACTTGTTACAAAAATGTATTTCACAGGCGACATTACTACATCAGTACTGTGTAAACCAGGAGGGACGCTGCCTCTTCCTCTCCACGATCCTCTTGCCTGCATCTGTATCTGCAGGCTTTTCCCCTTCGTACAGGACCACCGTCTCCACTGCAGGGTTGTTTAAGGGCTTTCCTTCTTGCGCCTGAATCTGCCCTCGGATTATGGCTGTCTCACGTCGAACCTTTTCATAGCAGAAGCCACAAAGAACATGCTTCTGTTTCAGATTTCCACATTCCGAGCAAGGCTCAATGTTAGTCTAAAATAAGAGAGAGTTTGGTTTGAATAATATGACAAGGTCATCACTGCTAGGGCCCACAATAAAGCACAGAATTCCAAATATTAATAAAAGAAACAACTTTATACTATTATATAAAACATATATATATATAAAACATTTTATTGGTTCAGCATAGATATTGGTCCCATGAGGTAAAGGTGTACTTGAGAAGAAAAAGCGTATATGACTACATTTTAGAATAAGGAATAAGAACTTATGGAACACAGCTGAACTAATGGAACTAATGGAACACAGCTGAATACAGTCCCGATGCAAGAGCACCATTCGGTTCTATACCTTTAGTGCAGAAGGCTGTTCGTAAACAAGGTATACAAGGAAAGAATACAAACAAGATTAAACCAAAACTGTTCGGGGGTTAGCTGGGGATGTTCACCACAACTTCACTACAGTCATCCTTGTGTTACAAAATGTCATGGACAAACTAAGCGCTATGATTGGTTCTTATTATTATTATTATTTATTTCTTAGCAGACGCCCTTATCCAGGGCTACTTACAATTGTTACAAGATATCACATTATTTTTTACACATTTTTTTTTTTTTTTACATACAATTACCCATTTATACAGTTGGGTTTTTTACTGGAGCAATCTAGGTAAAGTACCTTGCTCAAGGGTACAGCAGCAGTGTCCCCCCACCAGGGATTGAACCCACAATCCTCCGGTCAAGAGTCCAGAGCCCTAACCACTACTCCACACTGCTTCTTAGCGATCACATGACCGTGCAAAAATCTTTTGTACGACTGCACAGTTCGGATCGAATTTTGTAATCAGAGTAACTACTAAATGTGATTTTTTAATTGCCCACTCCGGGTCTTGGCCTCGTGCCTCACAAAGCACCCTACTGCACACCCTGTTGTGCAGTGAACCCTCAGATATTCCAAGTGTAAATGTCCTATGTGAAATCAACTTTATATGGTTTTACAGTAATAGCTAGCTAAAGGACTTTGGGTTTATGTAAACAGTTAACTTTTTTTTTTTTTAATCTGCCACATTTCACTGATACTATCGACTGAGAGCTGACATTCTTGAAGTGGGGGGAGGGATCAGTTTACCTGACATAAATCACAAAGCAAAAAGTTTTACCTTCTATTGCAACATGGGGGGAGGGGTGTCAGAAAAGTATTTGTTATCTACAAGGCTGAACTGATTTACAGTGTAGCAATAGAGAATGACACCAAATGTAATTCCTCTTCAAGGATGTTGTACCTGCTAAATAAGATAATGTGGTGTCAAATTGTGATTTTGCACATACAAGTGGTTTCTACTAAATATTTTAAAATGAGTGTAATTGGTGTTTTAGAAATTGAACTACAACAAGTGTGAGGATATGCAGAGATAACGGGTCGTGAACAGACCAGAGGCTTTAAACAAAAAATGTCATTAAATTAAATTAAATAAATACCACAGGTACAAGATTCTATAAATGCAGACAGTAGGTATGTCATATCTCATCAGGATGTATTTATTTCCTAATTTAGGATTACAAAAATATTATAGTTATTATTAAACTACTTTTGTACACCAAATATAGTTACAGTTTTTCAGCCAGAGACAATTTTGCAACAAGCCCAAAACGATATCAAAGGAACCACTGATGATGTAGGTACATTTATGCATTAGAGATGCTTAGTTAAAAAAAGCACCTTTATTTCGATGAGTTTTTGTGGGTTGCGTCTTCGACAGCGGTTGACCTCAATGGTGCGTCTCTTTTTGGGAGCTGCCATCCAGAAAATGTTATCCAGAAAGCTGTGCTCTTCGGTCTCCTCATTTCTGTGTAGTTGAGGAAAGATGCCGGGACCCTGGACTGACAAAGCCGGGACTACTGTACAAGTGAAAATAAGACAAGACAATGTTAAGAAGGCCTATTACATTATATGAAGGCTTGACTGCAGGGTTAGAAATTAACAAAATTGTGGTTATTAAACGTATTAGTCCTTATATGAAGTGCCTACGTTGGAATCAACAACAGTTGGGATCCCTAAAAATATTAGGCTTAAGTTTTATTTTCCTAAAAAACAAACACTGATATAAATGTAGTTTTTTTGGTTTTGGTTTTATATAACAAAGGCACCTTCAGAACGCTTCCTACAGATCGATCAATCACCTGTTTGCACCGCCTTACTGAACGATTACTGAGCAACTACTGTACTGTGTGCCCAACTGTGTCACCTTGCCGATCATGAAGCTCAGGGATGGATTAACCTACTGTGTGGCTCTGCGCACTTCTATATAAATGGGGCCCTGTGCCCAGGCTTGCCTGATCTGTATGACGTTTGTAGCCAAAAACTCAACCAAAATCCACCAAAAATAGACAAAAACTGATTAAAAAATAGACAAAAAATGGTACTTCATTTTACACAATATTAACCCAAATAAAACGTGCCTTAAACTGTAGTACTTTAGGACACATACAAGCATTTTAAATGAACAGTAATAAAGAATACAATTAAATACTGTATGTCAGTGGTGGATCTAGCCTTGTAACTTGACCGGTTCACTACATTCTTCGAGTTACATTAAAGCCCCTGTGATTCCATCCACCCCACAAACTATTTTCAGGCAAATTTAAGTAACAAAGAGATCTTTTTATGTTTACTTCTGTTATAGGCCTATACTTATTTTATTAATCATTTTGTAAAGTATAGCCGTTTTTTTATCCTAATCTAAAAACTGCGCTATACTCACTGAAATTTAATTTAAAAAATAACATGAGATTTACATTAATGTTATATAACTTTGATAATTATAATAATAAAATCAAAATACAACACGACTTTGTTCTAGTCTCAGCTACATTAGTGAGTAACGCATTTCTTTCGGTTTCATTTCAGGTTTGTACGATTTATTAGCTAGATTACCTTAAGGGTGTAAAGAAGTTTAATATTTCTCTGTGCCTTTCCCTCTTGTCAGTGGACTTTTTGCAGCCATTTCTGGGTTGTGTTCAGGTGCTCTTGCTATTAAAAAATAAATAAATAGGCTACACGTTCTCATTGCTTGAACTCATTTTTTGCATCAAACTCGAGTCCAGCTACTTAAGAACAGAAGAAAGTTTAAAAACCAGAGGAGGCCATGACCCGCTTGTAACCAATAGAAGATCAATCTTTTCTACAGCTGGCCAATCAGATCAACTTTTTAGGACTACAAGAAAGAGGTGAGAACGTGAAACTAAGCATCGACGGATTTTAGGTTTACGTACTTTCGAACATACATTGTAAAATAAAATACGGTAGTTAGTAGTACTGATAAGTGCCTTCGTGTTCTTCTTAAACTACGAAAGTCCCCGAGTAATAAACGGAAAGGTGCTTGAATGGTATTGCGTTTTTTGTTTTTCATTATCAGTGACCGGGGCCCCTTTGCAGGGCCTGATGAAGCTCTGGCTGAAAAGGACACCGATGACACAAATACAATGTTTATTTTATTGTTCATTACATGTGTTGCTATTTACAAAAATGCTGGCTGGTTTGTGGAGTTGGGGGTTACAGTCTGTGAGTGCTTAAATAGCTATGAATTACTACCTATAGTAATTAATCTCACGTACACACACGGTCTTCACTAAAGTCTCAATTTAAAGACAGTACGTTTCACTGCAGCCCTTGGGATGTTAGCAAAGGACTATGAGACACAGACATCAACCAGTCGTCCTCATCAGATTTAATTCGCCTCGGGCGAGCAAAGGACTATGAGACACAGACATCAACCAGTCTCCTCATCAGATTTAATTCGCCTTGGGCTAGCAAAGGACTATGAGACACAGACATCAACCAGTCGTCCTCATCAGATTTAATTCGCCTCGGGCTAGCAAAGGACTATGAGACACAGACATCAACCAGTCGTCCTCATCAGATTTAATTCGCCTCGGGCTAGCAAAGGACTATGAGACACAGACATCAACCAGTCGTCCTCATCAGATTTAATTCGCCTCGGGCTAGCAAATGACTATGAGACAGAGACATCAACCAGTCGTCCTCATCAGATTTAATTCGCCTCGGGCTAGCAAAGGACTATGAGACAGAGACATCAACCAGTCTCCTCATCAGATTTAATTCGCCTCGGGCTAGCAAAGGACTATGAGACACAGACATCAACCAGTCGTCCTCATCAGATTTAATTCGCCTCGGGCTAGCAAAGGACTATGAGACAGAGACATCAACCAGTCGTCCTCATCAGATTTAATTCGCCCCGGGCTAGCAAAGGACTATGAGACACAGACATCAACCAGTCGTCCTCATCAGATTTAATTCGCCTCGGGCTAGCAAAGGACTATGAGACACAGACATCAACCAGTCCTCCTCATCAGATTTAATTCGCCTCGGGCTAGCAAAGGACTATGAGACACAGACATCAACCAGTCGTCCTCATCAGATTTAATTCGCCTCGGGCTAGCGTGAGTTTCTAACCCTGCTGACTGTAATGGTGACATGCAGTCACTCAACAACTCTTTGTAAAAATGACCTTTTATCCCCACTTGGAAAAGGTGGAGCTCCATCTACCTCATGGGTGAAGACCATCCCCAGGCAAACCTAAACAAGCTCTTTCTGAATGGAGGCTTTACATTAGCCAAAGAACAATATACATCATAACCCCAATCCATATGATAACCTTTACAATGTGCTACTGGTGTCACAATCAGCTGACAACCAATATACGTTACATGTAAATATTACAATACAGCAAGACCAATACTGTTTTTAAGACATTGTAATAAGGGGTAATACACTTGAAATACTACCTGATAGTGCCAACCATATACAGTTAAGAAATAAAGTACACAACAAATGCGTTGTAAATACTGATACCTGCATGATTATTAAAACCGATCGCTTGTAGAATCCTTGATTCCAAGTGAAAAAATGACCGCCTGAAAACACCCAGGAGCCCCGTTGCACTCATTATCGCTAATTTAAATTTGTATCCCAGGCAAAATTATTACATGTGAGAGGAGCTGGGCGCATCTCAGGGTCACTCACACGAGTGCGCACGCATAAGAAGGCCTATGACGATATAATAATTTGCATTGTGGGAATTGTATTTTTATTTTTGTTGTTGTTTTGGGTATAGTTCCGTAGCTTCATTCTACAGGAAAAGTTGTCAATTTCTTGAATGAAAAGATAAACAGGTAATATTAATTACTTTATCAAACATACCGAGCTCCTTTAAATCATAAATTCACTAATAAAAAGTGGACTATCAACGGTTAAGTTGTATTGTGGGATTTGTAGTTTCAAGGCTCATTGGGTGCGTTCACGACACGCAGACTTTCGTCATTCTGCGCAGAATCTGCACAGAATCGGAGCAAGTAGCCAATGAATTTTCAGAATCTGCGCAGACTTAGTAAAGTCTGCCTCTCGTGAACGCACCCATTGTGTTCCAGGATGCTCAGTGTTAACTACGTTTCTCCGCCTATCACAGTGAGTCTCACTGTGCTAAGCTAGTTTCCCCCGGCAAGTGAGTGAAAATGGCTGAAAGAGGATACAGTTTCTCTCTTACAACTTTCAGGTAAATTAAACAGTTCTTACCGGATCTATGAAAGAAACTAGATTCGTGCATTTTAAGTGCTGTTGAAGAATAATGTAAAATGGTTAAACTCACAATTTCAGTTTACTGGAAGTCTAAACTACACGCCATGTAGAGTTGCACAGTCACCCTGTTGTTGGCCTATGTATATGTTACAGACAGTCTGTATTATACGTTGTTTTCATCTTATCAGAATATGCAAAATTAAATGATTTATTCATAGTTGACACTAACGTTCGTTATAATTTGTAAATATTGAATTTAATTTTGTGTTTAAGTGAGTAGTGTTAGAAGGCCCGTGTAAAGTGTGCGGAGGATGTACTTTCACTTTCAATTATTTTTATTTTCTAATACTTTTACAGATAATTCACGGGAATTGCTTTTTAAAACAGTAACAAAACGGGTGATAATGTAAAAAAAGAAGAAAAAAAAAAGAAAACTTTCTGATTTATTTTTTATTGTAGTGTGAATAAGGTTTCTGTTTTATGCGAGTTTGTTGACAAGTCAGACTGCCAGCATGTGTATACTGGCAGTCCAGGGCGCAGAAGGCTAAACTAGGGAAACCTTATTATGCACACACATATCCATACCTTTACAGTGCACACAAATATACAGTACTAATACATGTCACAGTAACTAACAAAAAATGTGATCAATAATTACATTATCTTTTTAAAATGTATTTATTTATTACAAATGTGCAAAGATAAAAAAAAAAATCTGTACATTATTAAATAATATTTATGATTCCTATTTGCAGCCCTTCTGGCAAATTGGTCCAGATTGAATATGCCCTGGCCGCTGTAGCAGCAGGAGCACCATCAGTTGGAATAAAAGGTAAATTATAATAATAATTGTGTTCCAGGATGCTCAGTGTTAACTACGTTTCTCTGCCTATCACAGTGAGTGTCACTGCATCTTGTAAAGCGCTTTGTGAAGGTGGTCCGCTATGAAAGGCGCTATATAAAATTAAGATTGCTTAATTGATAATAAGACAGCGATTCAAAGTGAAAGTTAAAGAAGACATCACAATGGTCTGTTTTCTTATCTCATAACGTTAACAACATAGTCCTGAAGATCTTGTTTCTTTTTTTTAGAATATATTTAATTTTCAAATATGCAGCTTTAATGGCTAATACCTATTACCTAATCACTTCCTATACTTGTCTAATTGCAGTTAGACCATTTGACAAAATGTAACCTTTAATAAAGGAAGTTATTAGGTACCAGGAAGCAAAAGAAACTTAATCTGCATTTAGGTAAAATAAACAAGCAAACAAGATGATGTATTCAGTTCAGGGTCCAGTGACATTGTTACTAATAAGAGAGCAGGAATGGATAAACCTTTTGTTATTACTTTTTTACCTCCTGTGAAGTTGTCTCATGATTGTATACACACTGTATAAAACAGAAATTACTCAAACCGAGTAATGATGGGCCAAATCCCTGTATGGGTCGTGTGAAATCATTTTGCAAAGTGAGTCTGAAAATAAATTGGCGCTTGTGCTTACAGTGTGCTGGAGTGGGAATTTCAAATAATATGCTGCTCCAATGCCAAGTAATAATTTTTTTTTTTTGAGAAACCCTTTCCTTTTTTTATTATTATTTGGGGAAAAATACATAGTAAAACAGTTTCAACCTGCATTAATATGGCTAGACAGTGAATGCATCAATTAGTGCAGGCTATAATTGCATCTTAGAAGTTGGGTCTTTTTTTCTATGTGCTCACTTTTGAGACCTCATTAAAAATCAGAATTTGTGCAGTTTTGAATACAGTACCTGCCAACTAAGCACAGACTATTCCTTTGTCAGAATACAGAATAGACTAAATAGGCAGTTTAATCAGAAATATGTGCTGTATGTCAAATGTGTTTCCAATTTTTAACCAACCATTGTTTATCAGTTCTTGCTTTTTGCTTGTTTCAGCTGCTAATGGAGTTGTGTTAGCAACAGAGAAGAAACAGAAGTCCATTCTTTATGATGAACAGAGTGTACACAAAGTGGAGCCAATCACCAAACACATAGGCATGGTATATAGTGGCATGGGTCCTGATTACAGGTACTATTACAAAGTGACTCTAAAATGACCACTGCATGTAGAGAGTACTAGTTTATTCACTTTGCAAAAAACATGAGATTTAGTTTGGTGTCATTTGCTAAATCTTAAGTTTCAATCACATTTGTACAGAATCCCCTTATTTTTATTTGAGAACTGCAAATAATGCAAAACTAGGATGTCACATTTACTCTTTTCTTTACATACTAGTATATAGTTAGAGAACCGATTCTCAAATTGTGATGAACCATGGTGAGGACATTCTTTAGCTCAAATTTGAGGGTATCAGAATGTGATAAAGACAGAGATACTGACACTGTATTAGTTTTATGTTATCACTGTATTAGAATGTCTGATAACTATTGTGGGTTTTTTGCTTGTCCAGGGTGCTGGTACGAAGAGCTCGGAAATTGGCTCAGCAGTACTTTCTGGTTTATCAGGAGCCTATTCCTACTTCTCAGCTAGTACAGAGGGTGGCCTCAGTAATGCAGGAATACACACAGTCTGGGTGAGGATTTTTAAATTTTAATCAAGACCATTAAAACCATTTCAATTGGTCTTGATTTGTCACACTGAAGGGAAGGGTTGGTGCCCACTGATTGTCTCATCACATTTCAGTTGATTTTAAAAATAGACTATTAACATTCAAATTTAAAACAAATTGTTTGATATAAAAGCACTGGATTGCTTTAATATTAAAATAAAAATAGACCTCAGCCAATTTAGAAAACAATCAATAATATATTCTAATGTAAACCATAACTAATTAAATAGTTTAATTGCTGGTAAAAGCAGGATCATGTCTGTTTAGCGATGGAGAGATTTTTCTTCTGCACATTTTTGGCTGAGCATAAGAACATTGTTACAACAAAAACTGAAAATTCCAAGAAAATGATAAACATCTGATGGGCAATTTAGGTTTTGATGTTAAAACTTCAAATTAGGGGGTTCCCGAGTTGCACATCCAGTAAAGGCGCTGCGCGTGGAGTGCAGGATGCGCCCTATAGCCTGGAGATCGCTGGTTCGAGTCCAGGTTATGCCGTGGCCGGGAGTTCCCGGGGCGGCGACAATTGGCTGAGTGCCGCCCGGGTGGGGAGGGCTCAGGTCGGCAGGGTAATCCTCGGTTCACCTCACTCTAGCGACTCCTGTGGCCGACAGGGCGCCTGCAGGTCTGCTGTAGAAGCCACTCAAATCTATGTTGTCTTCCGGCACTATAGGTATGATGGCTTCGCTGTAGACCTGCAGTGCGAAAAAAGACAGCTTGGCGGGACATGTTTCGAAGGACGCGTGTGTCTGCCGCTGTTTCTCAAGTCGGTGCGGGAATTGCAGCGGTGAGCCGGGTTAATAATAATAATTGGGCATTCCAAATTGGGAGAAAATCGGGAGTAAAATAATTGGATCAAATTATAAAAAAAAAAAAAATTAAATTATCATATTTGAAAACTATGATTTTGTTAGTTCAAGTGCTCTTGCACTCAGCCAGAGATTTGGAGTTCGCAAACTAAGCTACTTTAATCACTCATTAGCCGTAAAGTTAATTAAATTGAAACATTAACTCTCCCGATTCCATTGTTATAAACAACGAACGACCTAAAAGCTGCTGTTAACATGATTAAAATTAGGCAATTTTTTGTTAATAAATGATGTGAATCAACAATGCATCCAAGTTTGTAAAACACCAGGTACGAAAATCGCCTTTTGGATTACTTGATCCCTGTAGCCATTTAGGACAATTAAAAAAAATAAAAAAAAAATTAAATTTATCTATTTACATTTGTGCTTTTTCAGTGGTGTGCGTCCATTTGGAGTATCGTTGTTGATTGCTGGTTGGGATGAGGGACGTCCATATCTATTCCAGTCTGACCCATCAGTAAGTAAAGCATGCTCATACATATGGTCATCTATATGCACAACGTGTGGATAAATTATATATTAGAAATAACTGCAATGATATAGGTATAGGGCCCCAAGTAGAGCCATACTGTACAACCTTACAACTGAATTGATTCCTAAGCAGTTACTTTATTAAATGTTAAATGCTCTGAATCAAAAAGTTTTTTTTTTTTTAGACTTTATATATATATATATATATATATATTTTTATATTTTTCATACAGGGTGCTTATTTTGCATGGAAAGCAACAGCAATGGGAAAGAATTATGTCAATGGAAAAACCTTTCTTGAAAAAAGGTATGTATCTGTTTGTTTAAATTGAATCACAATATTAATTATTGTTTTTAGCATTTTGTGTCTAAATATGTATTTATCTTATTTAATTTAATACAGTGCTCCCTCGCTGTAAAGCTCTCGGTTATAACGCACCTCGGATATAATGCTCCTACAGCATGTCCCCCAATTCCCTATACTAGGAATTCATGCAGTATTTCTACAGTAAATACAGTACTGGTGTTTAAACTATAAACAACTTTGTCAGTCTAACTTCCGTTTCTGTCTCTCCCATTTGATATTTGTTATTTTATTTTGTATTTTAGTCAGATGTGTGTTGTGTTCCGCAGCACCCCCCCTCCCCCGTTTATAACGCTTATATTGTGTGTCCCCCGAGACCCATGTTATAGAGGGAGCACTGTAGTATGAATTTATGAAAAAGGACAGTACTGTTTAGTAATGCAGAGGCACATGCTTATTTATGAATCCAAAAGATTAACTCAAGTTTTTTCAGAAAAACGCCATTAGCCAAGTATAAGACCATGTGCCAATTATGTGCGATTATGTGATGTGTTATTTGGATCTATAAAAGAAAGGTGGAAAGTTAAATAAATAGCTTTTCTGTCCAGACTGCCACTTGTGGCCTAAAGTGTTAATTTCCTATCCACATAGGCTTATAAAAAGAAGCTACTGGAATCAGTGTTTTTTTTTTTCTAATACAGATACAATGAAGACCTGGAGCTTGAAGATGCAATTCACACAGCAATCTTAACGCTAAAGGTAGGCTGTTTTTTTTTGTTTCATACATTATATATGTGTTTGTTTATATTTACTTACAATACTTTTTTTCCTCTTATGAAGTTGTCTTGTGACTGTATACACTGTATAAAACATAACCTACTACCACTCAAACCAAGTAATGATGGGCCAAACCTCTGTATGGGTCGTGTATAATCATTTTGCAAAGTGAGTCTGAAAATAAATCAGTGGAGACTGGAGAAGGATCATTTTTTCTCTTCATTTTGGTGCCTTCCAGCATAGAGTAATCCCTCCAAACTAATTATACTAAGACATGTACAGTATATAACCACCGCTATATAATGCTCACCACTAGCAGTCTCTCTCAATATGGTGGCAATCTGATGATCTTCCTCTATCAGGACCAGCTCTGTTAGGAACATTTCAGTCCTTTTGGTGCTTAAGAGAAAGGATTCCACTTTATTATCTGTTTCACAAATTTACATTGCATGTGATCCATTTGTTTATTAACAGGAAAGTTTTGAAGGGCAGATGACTGAAGATAACATAGAGGTCGGTATCTGCAATGAAGAAGGGTTTAGACGACTCTCTCCAGCAGAGGTTAAAGATTACCTGGCTGCCATCGCTTAAAACAAACTAACATCAAAACTACTTACCTGATTTGGCATTTCTTCTGAGGTTCTTCTGTAACGTACAAATACTGTATTTTCAATTGAGGAGCATTTTTATCATTTTGTATTTTTTTTTTTCTTGTTTAGAAAACGAAAAATAAATACCAGTGATTAAACATGGTTTTGACTACCCAGTGTTAATGAACTCAGGTGTTTGCTGAAAATATGTTCTTGTTGTCCAAAAATAAAAAAAAATCATGTCCATCCCTAGGACAGTACACCACTGTTTTTGAGTAAGAACCTATGCTAAGCTAGGTAAATTAGGTGACGATAGTGATGGCTTGCACTGATCCCATTAATGTCTTTTGCTGCTTGAGTCTTGCTTGTTTAATCAGCTTAATAACTCTTCCCATATACCATTCACACTTGATTGTGGGCATGTGTTTTTAGTTTCTTTTTTTCAAACTGCTGTCACTCAATGCATTTTCTTTAATAATACCAGTACATATGTCATTAAGAATACATATCATACATTGTAAACTTTTGTTCATTAGTTACTAGACAGGAAAAATATAATTTCAGTAAACTACCCAAGTTATAACATTTGACAGTTTTCATGGATTGTACCACTTCCATCCATTTATCTAATACCCCTTTCACACACAAATGCCGCTACTGAGCTGTCTCAGAGGTGTTAAAAAAATTATTTAAGTACCCAGTCACACAGCATGAAATTGCTCAACTGATGACAATAATACCGTCATAATCCTTTCACACAGCCAAAGGGATCATGTGAGTACAACTTTCAAACCTGTCAGTCAACAGATCGTTTTCATGGCAATTATGTCGGCGATTCGCCCGTAAATTACAACATCACGCACTGCCCCTTCTATTTGTGAATTCACCTCCTAGTCAGACCGTAAAGTTAACAATTCTTAATTTATTCCGGACTCCAATTACTACCTTGTTCCTGATCAACCATTGTATTTGAAAATAAATGAAAGACCAACAACAACAACAAAAAAAACACGTCCAGTATACATGCAGTCAAGTGGGATGTTGACTTTCAATCCACGCCCACTATGGCGCTTCAGTACCGGCATAGCATTTCATACAGGAGTTAAGACGGTTCAGTAAAATATGATGGCTCTGTGACGGTATAGGCAATTCACACAGTCCAAAATGCAGCATCAGTGCCGGTTCTGAGCCATCATAACTCGTCTGTGTGAAAGGGGTATAGGACTGCTTATTTAGCAAAAGTTATTAAGGAGTATTAGAATATGGAATATAGATCCTGCATTTTTCATTGTTGTTTTATTTTACACATGATTTTTTTTCTAACTCATTTTGACCTGTAAGCACAGCAACATTCAAATGTACTCTCTCTGAAGGGTCACTTCAACAGTCTTGTTGATTTAAATTTGATCAGCACTTCAAAAATAAAAACTGATTGATTGTAAACCCATTTATGAATTTTAATGATCGTATTTTGATATTTTTCAAGTAATCATACCCAGCCACACACACATGCATACATTCAAGAGAAAAACTTCCATTTGATGGGCATTTACATAAGGTTGACTACAGTTTTATGGAGAAAGCTCACATGATTACAAAAAGTACAGGTCCATACCCAAATAATTTAAACATAGCCTGAAGACTACAAAAATAACTTTTGCTATGTCTGGTCTCAGGTTTGAACTCCAACATTCGTTCTGTTTTTGTGCTTGGGATCAATAGGGGACTGTCGCACCTTTTTCACCCAAATTTCCAGTGGGCCACCCTTCAAATGTCGGTGTGGTAGTCTGGGGCAGGATTGCCTGTCAACACAACCCAGACATTCAAAATAATCTGTGTACTTCTTAGATGTCCCTTTCATGGATAATATGGTAATCAAGCATTTTGCCTTTGAAAAATAGCTTAATATCAGAAAAGGTTGACATTGTGTTTTATGAAGAAAATATGACAAAGAACCTAATTCAGTGCAATAAATAATTTTCCAAGATGAAGTATCAAATGATCATGTCATGCCAAATCGCTGCACAAACTCTGTTAAGGTGTTGACCTCGCCCCATCCTACTTTGGGATCCATGCTAATAAAGCTGTTTATGTTCATCTTAGACTCTGTAAAGAAAGAAAATAAGAAGATGACCAAGGCTGAGGTTAAAATGATCCCATTCTTTTCAATTATTTAATTAGTGTCTTAATTTCTTAATTCAAACAATACAACCAAATGATCTCCTCAGAAGCACACTTTGGCGCAAAGTACTTGCAATAATCTACTCAGTCAAGAATACAATTGTCAAATTCACAATTTTTTGTCCAAATAAAAAATGCTGGTATTTCTACATGGAGTAGAAAAAGGACATGTTTAATTGCCAAATATTGTGATTACTAATGCCACCTGGCAAATATGTTAAAATCATGGTGTGCAAAAGTCTACCTCGTTTAAAGTTATAATAGAAGACATACCTGCTGTTTCAATGCAGGGGTAAGGTGGGGGAGGCATACGCCACTCTCCGCTGTTGTCTTTCATATGAGATCGATCAGAGGCGAAGGTCTTCAAGTATATGTCAGCTGGTATAACTCGCAACTTCCTGGAAGCAATCAAATCTCAATGAGCTTGGAAGGTGTAGAAAACTAACCATAGTGCTCACAGGAGTTCACGTAACATGATCAGAAAAACTTAAAGTAGTGCCCATCATTTATCAATTGGAACATAATATGAAATAATATTTATTTAGTCAATTAAAAAAAACAAACGCTAAATTTAAATGTTTTCCCATGCCACCATAAAAGGTTAAATCTCATGATGTTAACCATAAACTATGCAGTAAAAAAAAAAATATATATATATCAGATGTTATACTTCTTTTGAATTTGGACATGCTACACCATCATACAATCTTTTAAAAATATGCATTTCTAAAATGAAAAGTATACATTACATGTTAAGTGATAAAATACTGAGATGATGCTAATGTATCAGCTTTACAGTGTAGTAAAGAGTGAATGTTCACATGAACTGGAACTCAACTGTTTTTATACATATGGATACAAGTAAAATGTACAAGATAAATAACAACTGGTATATATTACAACAGATAAACATGTACTTTACCTTCTGTATATGGATTTAATAAAGTCATCTGATCTCAATGCATCTTTGGTGTAGGTGTCAAAGGGACAGGGAAATGGCAAGACTGTGTCTAGATCATAGATAACATTTTGACCTCTGCTTGGTACATGTAGTAAAATAACATGGTAATCCTAGGAAGACAAAAAAATATGTTTTAAATTGTATACATTTTTTTTAATGGAAACTGTCACAAAGAGTCTGGAAAACAAAACCATCCACAGTAATATACACAGTCAGATAAAAGACTTATTTATTTTCCATTTAAGAGAACATTTAAAGAATACAGTATTATTATTTCAGACTACTGACCCACAAGACTGGTTCATCTCCACTATTTGACTTCTGTTTCCAAATGGGCACCTTAGAATTACACAAGAAAAAAAAAACATTATGTTGCCAAGCTGTTGAGGACACAATTCATAAAAGAAAGCTTTCATTTTATTTAGTAAGCTGACATCTTTTATTCAATCTTAGCGAAACAGCTGTTAGATCCAGTGTTCATCTTTTAAGGCATTAACTTTTATACAATGTAATACATTCACTAAAAAATAAGACTAGCATCTACAGTACCCTAATTACCAGTATTAACTATCCGGAAATGAATATGTAACTAAATGGATCTAGTAAAACTCACACCATGGTGTCTTCTTTAAGATTCTTTATGTTCCTTCATTTAGGCCTATATATTTTAGTAATCCCTTTTTCTATAAGGTTACAATCTTCACCTTGGCGTAAATCACTATTAATATGCCCATATTTGACTGAAGGAAGGTGGTGACTCCTACAGTCAATAAAAATACTGTAATATGCAATAAATTCCAATCTGAATTTTATTGTTATATATCGTTTGTTTTACTATAATTTGAATTGAATTGACAAGAGTTGAATTGACAACAGAACTGGCAGAAGGCACAGGTGTTGTTGTCCTTCAAATCAACAGTATGAAAGTCACTCTTGAAATCAGGACTTAAAGGATGTGTTGCAGTAAGAACACCTGTTAAGAAAGGGGAACAAGACTAAAAGGCTAAAATATGCACAAGAACACAGAAATTGGAACAATGGTCAAAGGTTCTTTGGACTGTTGATGGATGGACAACGACATCTGTGCCTTCTGCCAGTTCTGTTGTCAATTCAATGCTTGTCTTCTTTCTATTCCTTAAGGACATTATCTTCAAGTATTGCTTATCCTTGTTAGACAGCTTTTTAGGTCTTCGAGTCATGGATTTGTCAATTACAGATGATGTTTCTCTGTATTTGTTGAATATGCTTTGGACACCACACCTTGAAAATCAAATGATGCAAGCTTTTTCACTTTTTCCTTCTTTATGTAAGTCAAGGTTGTTATAATAGTAGAAAACACTAGATGAGGCTTTGAGTAAATTGCTGATTCTCACAATGCATCAGAGTAGAAAAATGCAGTATGTGTAAGACTTTTGCACAACAGTATATATAATTTTTATTTTTATTGGCGCAACAGCAGATTTTAAATATAACACAAAAAGCTTTAACTTTTGGACTATACAAGTTGCATTAAACACACAGCAGGTGCTAGTTTGTATTAGATTATTATATCCGTAATCGTTCTTACCATCTTTCTATCATTAGAGATAAATACAGCATACACTTCCTCCAAATGAAACTGTTTTTGGATCATAATGTGTTCACAGAGCTTCCAGACATTTTCCTCACTGTGAAAATAATAATAATAATAATAATAATAATAATAATAATAATAATAATAATAATAATAATAATAAAACTTGTCCGTAACATCTATTTCATAATTATACATTAAAATACAGAAAGTGTGTAGATGGGCGGATGTTTTTTGAGAGTCCCTGACAAAAATACGTAAGTACTACCAGTAAGTAAGACAATTTACACAAATAAAAGAAAATGTTACATCGTTGTTACTTAGATTACGGTACACAAAGGAAAGCGCAAGGCATATGATCCCCCTTTTTTTGTACACAAAATAGAGAAATCGCTTGTTTACTCATGGTTATATTAATCGAGAAGTTAATCTATCAACATATTTAGACAATATATTAAAATAGATTGTATTATTTTCTGATAAGTAATTAATTGTGTGGCCTCACCAGTAGCAGCTTGTATAAATGCAGTCTTCTCTTGAAGGAGTGCCGCTCTGATAATCATCAGCAGCACCTGCATTCAGGTTATTCATTTTTTAAAATTTATTATATATATATATATATATATATATATATATATATATACTGTTTGTGTAGTACAATATTAAAAACAGACTATTGATTTGTTCAAACTACTTCACCGTTTTGCAAAGTGGAACTACATATATACTCCAAATTACAGACGAACATTATTACGCGTGGGAGATGTGTTACATCGTTCTCATTCCTGTCCGGAAACTAAAAACGGGCACCAAACAGGCGTCCTATTTATTTGGACTACAATAATAAGTACAGTATTTTATATACAGAACTGTCTAACCAAAATGGTATTTAAAAAAAAAAAAGATCTCAGGTGTCTACGCAGCTTGTTATAATTTCGGAGGAATCTGTCTGATTGGGAGTTCAGAACGATAATTGTGCTCTATTAATTAAACTATCTGTCTGCATACTTAATTACACACTTCTCTCCATCTGTATAAGAAAGTTTGGGGTAATTCTCTTTTCTTAATACAACGCTTCTGAGTGGGAAGAATTTACTACCACACAAAAATCACACTTACATTTTCATATAATTAGTGAATGTAATTTTACAAATTATTGTCGATTATTTAGAACCCCTTTTCATACCAGTATTAATGTAGTTACAAACAATAAGTTCCACGATTCTGACACACAACAAACATTACATTTTTTTAATGTTTTTAAAATCAACAAGCCTCTATACATGTTTCTATACAGCGGTAATCCTAGGATTGACAAAGACTTCTGTGTTGTTTTGCATCTGTTCCGTCAATTCACTCCCCCCTACTCCCCCCCGCCTACTTGCCACCTCTGACCTATCATCTTAGCCAATCAGACCCCGGGTTCCGGCTTCGTTTTCGACGCGCCAAAAGAGGTCTGTAAATGTAACCAGCAAAATCAGATCACTGCGCGGGTGAAGTTCTGTCATTTGCTTCTACTGGTCATACTTAGAACGAATTTAAAAATGATTCCGCCGCTTTAGTAAACACATTACCAACACTCATTTTGAATTATAAATATAAGAGTGGGCTTTTAATATAATCGGGGCAGTGTTTTGGTACTGTTTCTGAAACGGAACAGAACGGTACGGGGCGGGGGAGTGACAGTTTTGCTATGACGTTTGTGGCGCCAGAAATCAAGAACTGAAGAAGGGGGAGATAGAGCGTTTAGCTCAGTAGACCAGAGGACAGCCTAATTGGGGATTTTATTTTTTTAATTGAGTAATTAATTTTCATTTATTTGATTAAGAGAAACCCGAGGCACCATGGTGATGTTACGCCACAGTGCTGGTGCAAATACAGCGCCTCCAAAGCCCAGTGACCTGGACTCGAGTTCCGAGTTTCTGTCGCTGCAGCATTCGCCGAAGAGGAAATCTTCTCGCCTGTCGAAGTATAGTTTATTCAGCAGTATGGAAGCCAACGTGAGTTGTCTTTGTTTGTTTGTTTGTTTGTTTGTTTTGGTGTGTGCCTATTTTAAGGCTTTTAGCTTTTGAGAATATGTTTTTAATCTGGATGTGCAGTGAAGTGATAAACCGCAAAGATTTGTCAAAGGGCTTGTTTTAAAAAAAGTTTGAGTTAAAACAAAACAAAACCTCAATGCTTACATTTTGTTATTTGCTATTTTATGTGTGTTTCAAGTTTGGCGTTTATAGATAGTGTGGTGATATAATAGGTAGCAAAATACGTTCTCCCAAATAGAACCGTGGACAATAATCTTAACTTTTTTACCATTCATTGTTAAATTAAAGAAAGCAAACATTTATTTTTCACTGCTCCCTAAACAAGTAATAGCGATATGACCCGTGTGATGTGACATCGATGTACGTTGGCACTGATGCAATAATTATAATAAAAAAGTCAACACATTTTAATTTACACATAAAATATAAGAAGGTTTTATTTAAAAGTTAACATAAGAGGGTAGCTTTTGATATTGGGCCGTGGCGAGGGTCAGTGGTCTTCTCGTCAGGTGTATCGAACTTTTGACAAACACAAGGTGACTTGTTCATTGTCTGGCAGTTTGCCCTATGGTCAGGGATCTCGTCCTGAAGAGACAGATTTCAGGTTTCTACCGTTTATGGTAATGAACTGTGTTTGCACGTTGTCTGTGTATTTCATTCCTTACGTAGAAGTTTATTTCTACAGATTATTCCCTGTCTGATGGTACAGGTAGTATGGCATTTACAGTACCTAATAATGATGATACAGCTTTTTGTTGGTTTCTCAGAAAAGTTTAAACAGTCAACATTACAATTGTAATTATTATGCACATAATGTCATTTTAGTTTTTAGTTGTCAGACTTAATAATGTTTTGTTTTAATTGTACATTGATATCTATACAAGTATATTGATACTTTTATACTTGTAAGCAACTGTTTTAAGATGGCCTCTTTGTTCTTGCAGGGCCATTTATCTGTAAAAGAAGAAAGTGAATTAAGTGGATGCACTTCAAGGAACAAAAAACTGGAACAACTTGAAGTTTCAAATGATAAAAGTGTGGACATACCACAGCAGGATCAAACAATCAAAAAACATTTTACAAGGTACAGTACAGTACACTACTGCAGAACAGTGGTGTCTTTTAAACAAGTTGTCCAGATTAGACCAGTGCACCCATTTGGAGTAGTTAGCTTTGGGTAATCTATTTCATTTGATGTTTGTTTTTCCATTCACATGTATAGGATCCAAGTCTGATCGGAGTGGTTTACTTTGTGGTATCAAATTAAACAAATACTTGTTCAAAAGCTTTGTAAAAGATTGTATACAAGTTCAAGTTTTCTGAAAAGTTTTGTTTTTGGAAATCCTAAATCTGAGTATTAAATTTCTTAAACGGCACTTTTCTGTATTGGCATGCCTTGGGAAAAGTTAAATAACAGTTCAGGTATATCTGTGGAAAACTGTTTACATTTTGAAATCCAAATCCTTACCGTATTTTTTCATAGACTACTGTAATTATTTTATGCAAGTTACTGCACGAAGATGTGATGCATTTAAAAAAAAAAAAAGTGTATTTTGAAAACAAAATTCCTCGTTTTGCATTTTGAGTGATTTAACATAAACATGTGGTTAGTTCCATAACTTAATTTAAAAGAAATGTACTTTAAATAAATTAAATAAATAAATAAAAAACCTCTCTCTCTCTTACCTTCAGGAAGTCAGGCCGAAAAAGTAATGAAGATCAACCGCAAGGTGGGCATTTAAAAAATGTTTTGTAATCTACTGTAAAATCACAGATTAAATCAATCTAAGTTGTTTTGAAGGTCATAGTTACTTAGTTGGTTAATGCCAGGGAACCACACTTTGTTGGTGCATGTGAATTAATCTTTTTTTGTATTTTGCTGCTAGTACGTGGTCAATTGATATTTACTTATTACAAACAGATGTCACTGCCAGAGTGATGTCTGTAAAAGCATCCTGGCAACACAGAATGAGATGTCTGGAGATTACATGATTTGCTCATCGCACCAACTTTAAAGCCATTTCTGAAAGGTCCTGTGTTTAGTTGGACCATAATCTATTATAGGTACTGTGTGAACTGATGTGATGAAATAGCTGGATTACTATAGCAAAGCACATCTTTTAGAAATTTAAGTTTTGTCTAGTGTTGTATCTAACAGCACTGTTGTTGCTTTAGTTGAAGAGACTGTAGCCTCAGCCTCTGAACCCTTGAATAACAGACAGGCAGAAGTGGAAATTGATGGTGAAGTTCGGCGCAGTGGCAGAATTCGCAGAAACAGATACAAAACACAAAATCAATCTGTACTCTATAACCAACTCATTACTAAGTAAGTATGTGTGTGTGTATATGTATGAATGTATGTATATACATAAATAATGCTTTTTCCATCCAGCTGAAGAAGGATTTGTAATCTGAAACGTCCTGATTTTTTTAATTTTATTAATTATTCATGTTGTGTACCTACATTACATTTTTTATTTTGGTACACAGTAGTTTTCCTTTTTCAAATTTGTATGTGTGTAATATATATATATATATATATATATATATATATATATATATATATATATATATATATATATATATATATATATATATATATAAGCAAGCATCTGAGGGACTGTAGTCCTTGATAAGTAACTGTGGAAATAAGGCTATAGTGAGGATGTTTAGGCTATACTTTAAAAACTTGCTCTTCCTGAAACCAAAATTGGTCTGCACATTCTTTAGGTTTAGTCCATTATGTTGACAGACCATTCTGACTCCATGGTTCCCGTTCTACTAAGCCATCAATGGTGTCATAGCAACCTAATTCATTCCTATTACTGCCACAAGATGAGATTGTATCTTGGGATGTTTTGCTCTAGATGCATGTCATGATCCTTGTGAAACACAATAACACAGCTATATTACCAACATTGTAGCAAACTAGGAATGCCACTGTATTACAATTTGATGGTTTGATAACTGTCAGATATATACCATCGTTATCGTTAAGATAGCTGTATAATGTCATTTTATTATACAGCTTGTAGACGAGTATAAAAGCCATTAACAGTTTAAGTAGCTTTTAAAGAAATGCACAGATGTTTAAAATAACAACAAAAAAACCCAACTAACTTTATACAGCTTTACATAAATATGTATTGCATCTTGCTCTTCAGTGTGGAGCATATTTTCTAATTCTCTCAAACTACAAAAATTACATTTAATACATTTCCAATACAGTGCAAAGTTAGCAACATCTTTCTACAAAAGGGGGAAGGGGGGTTCAATGTTTCAAAACAGAAATAAGCTTAGTGTTAGTTTGTGCTCTTCTTTACATACACCTACATTTGTTCTTAATATTATGCTGGTATACCATGACATCCTTGGGTTTTTTTGTTGATGTTATTAATTTAGTACAAATAATATCTTTGGTTAATTCTTAACCCCAGTGTTTTTATTTTTCAATTGTTTTTTTTTTTTTTTTTTTTAAGCACCAGGAGGCTGTGCTGAAGAAAATGCACCATGAATTAAAAATTAGACAATTCACCTGATACAGAGGAAGAAGTAAGTCTTCTAACTTACTCTTGCTATACGCAGTCCCACAGTTGATTCTTGACTGTATTTAGGGCTGTGTACACCTATTATGACCTACTGTAGGTCAACATATTTGTCGGCTATAAATCTGTCAAAATGGATTTTTGCATACAGACTTGTCTAGTAAGGTTTATGAAAATGTTCCCTAACTAATCTTAAGATCACTGTTGTATTGTAAATGTGTTAAATCTTTAGCTTGGTTTTATTATATATATATATATATATATATATATATATATATATATATATATATATAAAACAATGGCAACTTCTGCACAAGGATTGTGTGTTGCACATAAGTTTGTGTTTATTTTTTCCATCATGAAAATGAAGGAATACACTGTTACGAATTTTGGAAGAAAACTAAAAAAAAAAAAATCATCCATGTTTATTCAAGCATAAGTATATTTGGTATGGTTAATTATTTGAGCAAGCAATGTATTTTACCTGTTTGTTTTGCAAGGAGATGTACTCGGGTAAACGCAAGAGAGGAGGTAAAAGAGACAAAGAAACAAGTGACAAAGAAGATGCGCATGGGGGTTTGTATTTGTTTTGTTTAATTGGGGGCATCTTTTCTATACTGAGCTATGCATTTGCCTTTATGTTTTTGTGTAGAAAAGTCTGTTTGAATAGGACAAGCTGACAAAAAAAACAACAAACATCTTGGTTATCCAAGTAGGACAATCTCTGCTTTTTCCCCATAGAAAATGTAAATCCAGGATTTTCTCATGTACGGAAAATAGCGTACATTATAAAATGTGGCTTTGCTTAGTTGCAAACATAATTAAATTGTCCCATTCTAACAGTATTTTATAAGCAACCTTGACTTAGATTTAAAAGGGCATAATTAAATCAATTGACTTTTTTGCTGTGCTCTGTATTATTCAGAGGGTTGTTTTACAGAGCCCATCTTAACAACACTTGAAAACTTTTAAATCTGCAGATTTCACTGAAGATGAGGGAGAAGAAGATCAAGAGGATGAGGAAGAAAACCAGAAACGCTATGAATTCAGGAAGAGAAAAACAGTTGTGCTCTACCAGGCTCCCCAAGTTGGTATGTACAGCCTAAACACATACTGCCCCTGTAAACATGTTTCATCTTTAGTAGGTCTACAATGGGACTGTTAATCTGCTATCTGCTGCACATGCTCACTGTCCTTGAAAAAGGCTGCAAACCTGTTCTGCAGGTGTTGTTTTTATTTAAAAATAAAAACAAAACAATGTAATATGGTACCTAACCTTGTTTTATTGTTTTTGCATTTGTCCTGGATGCAGCTGAGATACACTTTTTATATAATCTTTTAAACCCAAGGACATTAAAGTTGACTTTGTATTTGTGAACGTGAGGTACACCGGCAGTGGTTGTTTTCCTAATGTTGAATATATTTTATTGGAAAACAATTCGGTAATAGGTGTGCTAAAAATCAAGGGCAGTATTCATAAACAGTGTTTACCAATCATTTGACTTTAGACATAGCTACATGTAAGAGTTGCACCCGTGCAAATTGGAGATAAGCACATCTGGCTAAAAGGGCTTTTATGAAACAACTGGAATTCATAAAACGCATTAATCGCCCTTTTAGCCATGCGCTTCCAAGTGTGAAAGATAGGCAATAGGCACGGTATAGCTATGTTTATGCAGATTCAAGATTCGCCTGCTGCCACTGACACATTGCTTTCAGGTAACTTTCTAAAATAGACTTAAATGAAAACATTTAAATACTTAATTTTGTCCTTGTGGTTCATTTGCAGTTCAATATACATTTCCAGAGTGTGCATATGCACAGTTCTTAAGATAATTAACTTTTTTTTTTTTTTTGCATCGAACAGAACCAAGAAACCACAGGAAACAAAACCTGTTTTATAATGGCCCTGCTTCCCCTGCCAGGCGAAGATATCAATTTAACTCTGCTGCCCCGAGAAGTCCTTATAGTAGCAAGAGAAAGAACAGGTTGGAAAATAACCCTTTGCCAGATGTGTATTTACTTTAAAGTAATGGGGTCAGTTGCAAAGTTTTAATGTGTTTCAATTGATGCACCGAACAGGGGGGTTAAGTAAGTTTGATCTACTTGATTAGACATCTGGTTAGTACCATCAACAATCCCAATTTTAGCATACCCAAAGTTCATTTTCCATTGGGATCAGCAAACTAGATGAAGATTGGTCCTAGTGCGACATACTGAACCAGACCCGTGCTTGCAGGTAAAATATACACATTAAGTTGATTTTTTCCACTTAAGAATTATTTTCCATGTTTTCTTATGTCTGTCATGTATGAGCTGTCAGATCAACAGTTTACCGTCCTTACACAGGGTTAGAAACTAACGTTCGCCGGAGGCAAATTAAAACTGATGAGGACTGGTCTGTGTCTCGGTATTCCTGTGGGCGAGTGCTTAAAAAAAGTGTACAGATATTCTCTCACGTTCATAGGCTTGCATTTTAAAAAAAAAATACGTAAAAAATATGCAGGAAGTCCATTTTCTAATGGGGTGTAGAAGTGAGAACAAACATTCATGATGTTCTTGTCATGCCAAATTTTGCATTATTTTGAGATATGCAAATGCGTCAGCGTATCATTAAATTTTGTCTGTGATTACTTACGCTATTAATTTATTCATCGCTGTGGTTTAATTGAACTTTTGATATAAATGTTTCAATTATGTATCTCTTTTTTTAAAAAGCCCAATTGCTTGAACGCAACATACTGATTTGGTAGGTTGATCTTTAACAGTGGTGCAATCGGCACCCTAATTTCGTATTCGATTATCGTGTAGACATTTATCAACGATAATCGATGCATTGAGTTTTATTTTTCAACATAAAGAACAAACTTTTTTTCTTTTTTTTAACAGGCGATCCAATAACTAAAAACACCGTTGTGCATAATAGTCAAACAAAAAGGCACAACTTGCTTTCAAATTAAAACACTTCCAATTATAAAAAATACAAAGGACTTGAGTTTAACAACTGAAAAGAATGTGTGTGCATCCGCATCAGAGCTTCAGATGTTCCTTTAACATTGTAATAATAATAAAAACTATTAACAGAAGTAATTTCTATCTGAACTATGGTTGTTCATTACTGTTAACATTTTATGTCCAAAAGCAAAACATTGTAATTAATCTCACAAATCCTGACATTTAACTATCGTACTAAAGTCAGCTGCTTTTTATATAATATTACCATATAGTTCAAACACAACATGCTTTAAAACAAAAGGTAAATCGGTAGATTAAAAAAAAAAAAGTATTGCCTCAACCCTTTGCGGTCAGTTGTCGGACTGGGTCCGACATTGCAATTATTCCCACCAGGTCCTTTGTCGGACCCTGTCCGACATCATTTTAAAAACGCAAAAAAGTCGGTTTTTCAACGGAAAAAGCCGAGAAAACCATTCAATGGCCGAGTGGGAACGAAAGGAGCCGAGACAAGCCGAGAGTGCGTTGTTGTTTTGCAGGGCCATTTAAACCCGTTTGACTGTGAAAAAAATACTTTTAAACAGCGTCTAAAATTAAATGCTGCGGTAAAATTAATTAGACCTGGCGAGCCTGACGCAGATAGGCCAATGTAGAGGCCTAAAGTATATATCTACCATACTAGCATTAAAAGAACCGCACTCACACACTCAAGGTTTTAATGCAAACCAGCATCAGGAGACTTCAAACTGGGTTCTAATTTGATGCATTGATACACCGATATGTAATCGAAGCTTGTGAAATTTAAGGACAGATGATCAATAATGCATTGACTAATTGTTGCACCCCTAATCTTTAATAGGTGTAAAAAGTATTTAAAACTCTATAGGTTTCAGAGTTGATTGCTTCACTATATGTCTTATTACTAACGTATTTGTATTACAAGATTTAGTGCAAAATATTAGAGTAACAATTTCATATGGTCCGTTTCAAAGAAATGTAATGTGAGGAAATGGCTAGTGCCTTGACCTATTTTGTGTTATTACGTATTTATACTGTTTTGATGTCTAAAAAGTAGATTTAGTTTGTGGAGATTTATACTGGGTTGCGACCCCAACCCCCACCTCCCCAGTACCACAAAAGAAAAGACCATGATTCTCAAACACAAGGAATATGACAGAGATAACAGGCAGCACACTTTAAATAACCAGGCTTTCACAATTTGACTGGCTGCAGTAAGTCTACGCCTTCAGAAAATAAGATGTACTGCAAGGTTTGTGTCCACTATGACAAAAGCCAGAGTAGCACATTTGTGATGGGGTCGATCTACCTTTTAAGAGTCAAATTTTTTTTTTTTTTTTTTAAAAGTGCATGAAAAATCAAGTAATTATAACTGTGTGAAACTGATGAAGGCAAAGACTGCCAAACAAGGCACATCAAGGTGAAACAATTACTACACACCATAAACACCTCTGTGATTTTAAAGCTAAAAGTGCTTTTCAGAACAGCTCACACCCTTGCAAAGCATGCACGACCATATTCTGATTTCTGGATAAGGCAAAAGGATTAATATTCATGATATTTAAACTAATTGACTAGATCTTATGATCAGTGGTTTGCAATTGGAACAAAATCTATGAGCTTTTCTAGACTTCTGCTATGGTTGTTTCAGTTGGTATAGATTTAAACCACAAGTACGTTGCAGTTGACTAAGATACTACTACAAGAAGACCAACTTCATGGCCGATGTCTTCATTGACCTTCATATACCCCATGAATTAACATTATGCCTATTGAGATATGCAGTACCTGTACTATATAAAATCTATGGTAACCAATTTCCTATCTTCTTGAATGTAGCAATAGGCTTGGAAATAAATACTTAGTTGTAGGCATCTAGTGTTTAGTGGCTTTAAGTTAAAATCATATAAGCTTCTAAAATGTCGTCTTGTTTTGTTTTATTTTATTTTTTTATTGACCGATGTGGCAGCAGAGTTGATTCGGTAGCTAGTCAACCTAGGTAAGATTTTAGATAAGCATTGTTGTCTTTTAAAATAAATACAGTAAGCCTTATAACCTTAATTTATTCTAGTGTTATGTATAGTTTTATTTAACCTATGATAAACTCTTAAAATAACATACAATATGATAGTATAAAAGATCAGTATTGTCCTGGATTGACTCTGTTCTCCTGAAATGTTATGAGAAGTTAGAGGTTTTAATGGAGCTTCAGTTCTTGCTCTTTTACTGTTCTTGTGCTTTTCCCACCAGACGAAGACACGCCATCCACAACAGTGACTCCACGTCTTCCTCTTCATCTGCATCTGATGATGAAGACAGTTTTGAGAGACACAGGGTGAAGAGCAAAAATGGAGCAATGAACAGGTACCAATCGCAGTATTAGAAAGGGGTCACTTTTTTCCATAACCTAATATAAAACCTGCTTGCCAGTATGTCAGCTATATGCATTTAATGAAATGCAAAATTAATTTGACATGATTGGATCAAAACTTGGACCGCGGAATTAATATAGTAGCTTCTACTGTGTTCCTTTTTGTGCTTCTGGGTGATGTACTGTGGTCCAAATGCTTTAAAATATTGGCTCAGATTATTTGGCTGTAATTATGATTCTCAGTATGTCCCTTCCTTCTTTTAATGTAATGAATGGATGCGTTTGGGGGAATGTGATGGTTTTTTGTGAATTTTCTTAACTGTTTTGTCATCCAGATGTCTTCCTTTGAACCTGCGTAAAGAAGACTTGTTGGGTCTCCACAAGGACCGCATGAAGATTGGAGCAAGTCTGGCTGATGTGG